>JAWWEE010000051.1:6442721-6545007 GCA_035221455.1 Xenops minutus | reverse complement strand
GGGCTGCCCTCGGCGGCGGAGCCCGGCCGGGACCCCCGACCCCCCGCACCCGTCCCGCTGCCCGGGCACCGACCGCCCCAACCCCTCGGCAGCCCCGCGGGGCACCGAGCCCCGGGAGCGCCCCCCGCCCGAGCCCCGGCCGCCGCCTCACCGCTGCCCGCCGCCGGGGCGTCCCACGGGGGGTGCCGGGAGGCGGCGCCGAGCTGCAGGTAGAGCCCCAGGTAGTGGAAAATCCCCAGGGCCAGGGCCAGGGCGCCCATCTTGCCGCGGGCGCGTCCGTCCCGGGGGCGGCGGCGCCGCCGGGCCGAGCCCTGTCCCCGGGGCTGCGCCGCGGTCCCGGCGCCGCCGCGCTGCGGAGCTCTTCCCTCTCGCGGAGGGCGCCGAGGCGGTGCCGCGGCTCGCCCGGAGCCTCCCCCGCCCGGCGGAGGGATCCCGGCCCGCGCGCACCCCCCAAGTTTTTTTCCCACGGTTCATTCTTAAACTGCGCGGGGCGGGGCCGCGCCCGCCGCGCCCACGCGGGACCCCCCGGACCCCCCAGACTCCCCGCCCGGACTCCCCGGGACCCCCAGACCCCCGGCACCCCCCGTCCGGACTCCCCGGGACTCACCGGGACCCCCAAACCCCCGGCACCCCCCGCCCGGACTCCCCGGGACCCCCCGTCCGGACTCATCGGGACCCCCCGGACCCCCGGGCACCCCCCGGGACCCTCCATCCCGCCTCACCGGGACCCCCGGGAACCCCGCCCGGACTCACCGGCACCCCCAGCACCCCCCCGTCTCGCCCCGCCGGGACCCTTCGGCACCCCCAGCCCCCCCTTACTGTCCCCCTGGTATCCCCCGGCACCGCCGGGATCCCCCCTCCCGCCCCGCCGGGACCTGCCAGCACCGCCGCGCTCATGCGGGACCCTCCGCACGGCCCCGCCGGGACCCATCGGCACGGCCGAGACCCCCCGGCACCCACGGGTGCCACACGGGGAAGGGTGTCCCCCCGCGATCCCCGCCGGCCCTGGGTCCGTTCCCCGCAGGGCGAGACCCCCGGGCACCGCCGGTCTGTGCGGGAGCGGCTTCAGCACCCGGGACAGCGCCCGGCTCCGCTCGCGGCTCCGCCCGACCGGCCCGGCACGGTCCGGCATGGCACAGCCTAGTGTGGCACGGCCCAGTGTGGCACGGCTCGGCATGGCACAGCCCAGGATGGCACGGCCCGGCACAGCCCAGCCCAGGATGGCATAGCCCGGCACAGCCCAGTCTGGCACAGCCTGGCACAGCTCAGCCCAGTGTGGCACGACCCCGCACAGCCCAGTATGGCACAGCCTGGCACAGCCCAGCCCAGTATGGCACGACCTCGCACAGCTCAGGATGGCACGGCCCGGCACAGCTCAGCCCAGTGTGGCACGGCCCGGCACAGCCCAGTATGGCACGGCCCGGCACAGCCCAGCCCAGTATGGCACGGCCCGGCACAGCCCAGCCCGGTATTGTCCAGCACATCTCGGCACGGCCCCAGTCCCTGCGGATGCAGTGCCGGGGGTGCGGTGCCCGGGGCTCCGGCGGCACTGACAAGGGCACGGGCCCGTCTGGGAGCGGTCTGAAGGGTCTTTAAACGTCGAGGAAAGAGCAAGAACACGTGTCCACGCGGGTGTCCCCATCGCTGCCCCAGACCATGCAAGATTTGTCTCAAAATGAAAACCCCGGGGCCGGGGTGGGTGCGGGCTCACACGCAGCCTCAGGGCCCACCGGGCAGGGATCGCCCACTCCAGAGAGGGCTGGAACAGCCACCCTGCTCCTGCCATGAGTAGCATTTCATGGGACGGGCAAGATCCCAATCTCCCTTTAGCTGCAAAAATCCTGTGGCCAAACTCACTGGCAGTACCAGTGCTCCCAGTGCACCCCACAGCCAGTCACAGCCACGGCAATGGCACCCGTGCAATTCACACACCTCTGCTGAAAAGCCTAAAAGTGCATGGAGGAACTGGTGGTGCCACAGCCCTGCCTTACACACTGGCCTCAGCACTGGGCAGACATCACTCACATGAGAGTGTCTGTGTGCACCAGAGCAATATGAGGGATATTTGCTACCTAGATAAACAGCAAAAATCAGATTATTTCAGGTGTTTTCTGCCATGAGATGACAGATGTTTCCCACAAAGAGATTCTTTAAATTGGATTTGAAAATACTGACTGTATTTCCTCACCCCTCCCTCGACAGGGCTCCAGCAGAAGGAATGGGGGTGTTTTTCCCGTTCCCCCCAGCAAGGCAGATCCCTGGGCAGGAGCTCCGTGGCCTCATATCAGCATTACTAATCAATAAATTAAAAAAAAAAAAGTTGTACCCACTGCAGCATTTGCTGCATGTCAGAATAAAGCCCAGCTCAGAGCAGGGCATTGATCTCTGCTCAAGTTCATTACTCCCTCCAGAGTTAAAAGCTATGGGAAGGAGGGAATGATGGTGACAAACAGGCATGGCTGATGCGGCCAGCTGGATTCAGAGGGTTCCACTCTGGGATGGTGACAGCAGCAGCAAAGGGCTCCAGACTTCCTGAGGGAAAGCTGTCTGGAGCTGCTGAGCAAACAGGGCTGCCCTGGGGAGAGACTCCAGACTGACAAAGCAAAGCATCAGATCCCCCAGAGGTACGTGTGGAGGAAAAACCCAGGCACCAAAATAGAGGGGCTTATGTACCAAAAGACGGGGCTCATGCACAGGGTGAAGTGCAACAGGAGAAGCAGGAAAGGCCAAGCACTCACATGCCCCACATTTTGGGTGATTGGTCCAGTATTGTGGCTGCTGCCTGGTCCAAGGACCAGCCTCTGCCACTGGCCAGCAAGGGAATACAAACAAACCCACACTGAAATGGCAGCTACAAACTGTGCCTCGCAGGCCTGGCTAAGCACCCACCCACAGGTATAGCTGGAACAGAAGCTGGAGGCATCACCCAGTGGGGACGGTGCATCCCAGGCATGGGCAGGGGTCCCCTACCCCAGCCCAGCTCCTGCACTCCCAACACAAGGATGGCACAGCCTCCATCAGGTGCCGAGGCCATGCAGCTGCACCTCAAGGGCTGAAACTTGCCCGTGCACCATCAGAGATATTTAAATCATGCCAGGATGAAGCAAAGAGCATAAATTCCTCCAGGAGCTGGGAACACCTCTAGAGGCAGAGCCTGAATTAAGCCCCATTTCCAGCTGATTTTCTGCCACCGCGGCAGATGACAAATGGGCACCAGGGCTGTGCAGGGCCCCGTGGATGGGGAACAGGCAGTGCCTGCACATCTCAAGCGCGCCGTGAAGGTTTCATTTTCCTCCTCAATTCTAATTCATCAGCGAAGAGGCCCTGGGCAGGTGCTGCCTGCGGGTGCAGCCATGCAGCCTCAGTGAACCCCCGTGTGTCTGATAGGGATATGGGGGGAGGCGACTCACACACAAGTGGGAGCACAGCCAGCAGCTCCCGGAGCACCCGCTGTGTGATGAGGTCCCTTATCTGCACACTCGTTATTGCTCTGAACAGCCAGAGCCTCCCTCACAGGGCTCCTGTTCCAGCAGAACAGGCCTAGGGACTCACTCTCGAGGATAAAATGTTCCTTATCTCTGGCAGTGCCACATTCCTGCCCATCACTCAGTTCTTCTCAGGGGGGGCACATGCCAGAAGGGGGAATCCAGTGGTCACTTCCGTGCAGTGACACCACAAAGAACCCAGTGGCATCACATCCCCCATGATCACAGCTCGTGTGCCCAAGAGGTTCACGTGTGTGTCCCCTGGGACACTGGTCCATTGGGAAAAAGCAACCTGTGAAGCTGGAGGGTGCAGTGGAGCTCAGAATAACAGGATGAGGTTGGAAGGGAATGGGGGATCAGCCAGAGCAGCAGCACCCCATGGGGCACCAGCTCCAGGAGGATTCAGACCCCGTGGGGCAGTTGGGAGGATCTGCTCACTGGGGCACAGAGACCATCCCCAGAGGAATGGCCCCAGGCTGGTACTGCCCAAGGACACTCAGAACAAAAGCAAGAGGGTTGGTCCCTTCCTACTGGTTCCCAAGGGCTGCTCATGCTTGTTCTGATGCCATCCACACCCCAGGTTCTCTTCCAACAGCAAGAGCCGTCCAGCAACTGGAAGGAAAAAAAAAAAAAAAGCCCAAACCCCAGAGCTGCTGAAGCACTGGGGGCTGCCTCGTGCATTGTTTTGAAATTCACCATTTTAAGGGTTCATGTGGGGGCACCCCCAGGCTCAGCACTGAGCTCTCCTGAGGTCCAGAAACCAACGCTCAAATCTGCATCTGCCTGGAAGAGTGAATTGGGTTGTTCATCTCTCTGACGGGCAGAATAAACACCCTCCACATTGATACCGAGCTCATTTCTGATACTTGTTTAGCGACTTGACAATTCCTGTATAAAAGGATTTCCTTCCACAGCTGAAGTTTGACATTCCTGCATTATTAGATTATTTGCAAAGGTCTGCGTGCGCTGCAGGAAAACAATGCTCCCGCCAGGCAACATTACAGCCTGCTCCTCCACAAATCATCCCGGGCGCAGCCAGCCACGGAGGCAGAGCCTGTCTGGATCCCCCGGTGCAGGGGCAGCCAGGGAGGCAGCGGGCAGGAGCTCAGGTGAGAAAACACAACCCACCCACCCACGCCACGAGAGCCACAGCAGCATAAAGAAATAAGAGACCGAGCAGGAGAGAATTGGGTAGAGGGAACTGTGCTCCAGATGCACCAGCAGCACTATGGGCTCTTTGTGTCACTGCCAGCACAGCCCTTCCCAGCGGCACAACCCGGCTGGGAGAGAAGTGAGAGCATCCCTGGGCCAGGGACACGCAGTGTCTCCAGCCCCCTGACTGGTTTGGAGTGGTCACAGCCCTGGTTCTCGACACCCCACCCTGGGGAGCCCTGGGGATCCAGGCACAGTGTGGGAAAGGCAGCAAGAACCCACACAGCACATGGAGGCTTGGGGAGTCAAAGGCTTCTGCCCAGAGCAGCCCCCACACAGGGAAGTCCCTAAAGCATAAAATTCAGAAGAAAATGACTTGAAAAGAATTATTTCTTCAGAGAACAACTCAAGCCCGTTTCCAGACCATTAACTCCTTCCTCTGCAGAACGCACTGCCAGGTTCCCGATGGAGAGGAGCACCATCACAGGTGTCTGTCATTGTGGAACAGTTCCCTCTTTCCAAACCATTAGGCACCAAAAAAATTAAATGTGAAGAACTATCAAACCCCCAAACCAACCAGCCCTTCCCCCTCCAGATGATTTCCTGCCCCAGGAGAAAAGCTTTCCCTGAGAGCCAGGCCTTAAAGGGAAAAAAAAAAATATTAAAAAAAAAAAATCAATAGTGTAAGTGACTTATTTCGCTGCTGACAGTTTGTTCCCAGCACTGGCAGCCTCTCGCTGTATTTAGCGCAGCCTCGGTCCCTCCACTGGGATATCAGGAGATGTTCCTCAGCCATGATTTACACTCATTTTTCCCCATTTAGCGAGGCTCAGTCGGGAGCGGAGCTGAAGATGGATTTGGACACACTGTGAGGACGATGCCTGTCTCCCGTGGCCAGGAGAAAGTGCCATCAACTCCTGCCATTCCCAGCAGAAGCAAACCAGCACTCCCGCTGCTGGGATCAACACCCTCCCTGCTACTGCCAGCAACGTGGCTCCCACCCTATTACCCACCACAGGACTGGCATCACCATCCCTCTTGCTCCCCTTTCCCACACTGGCTCTCCCAGGACTTGCTCCAACCCCAGCTGAGCCCAGCCTGGCCTCAGTCCAAGCAAACTCCACTGGGGCGAGCACCTCTGTGGAGCAGAGGAAGCCAATGGCCCCACAGACTGTGGACAGCATCTCCTCCATCCCTTACTGCCCTCCTGCTTTGAAATCCTACTCTGGTGCTCAGCAGCCTCGTGCATCCTGTACCAAACGTGGATCAGTGCCCTGGCAAACCCAGATGCCCAGATGATGGGCTGATCCCTGCCTGCAGCAGCTGTTGCCCACAGCTGGCCTCAGCCTGGGGCAGAGCCCCCAGCACTGCATCCCAGAATCCTGCTGCAGGGAGAAGCATGGAGCACTGAGGGGTGAAGGGTGATGTTCCTGCCAAAGAATACCCTCCCTGCTCCTTTATTCTGGAGGGCAAGTTTCCTGCCTCCCATCACCCGTGTGGCTAATCCATCATGTTCCCTCTAATTACCTTCTCATTTACCTCTTTAGTCAAATCTGTTTACAATCAGAGACAAGAAAACATGGCCCAGCAAGGCAGGCAATGGAGAGGGGTCTCTGTCCCTGCACAATCTGCTGCCCCAGGACCCTGAATGCAGAGCAGGCAGGTGAGTGTGTGGCTCAACATGCCAAAGGCTCACAGAGGAGTCAAAGCCACCACGCTCCTTCACCCAGTGAGATGTCCCTGCCATCACTCCTGGCAGTGTGAAGCCTTGTGGGGCTGTGCTGCTCCCACACCCCCTCCCAAGCCCCACATTTAGCCCAAAAGCCAACAGTGATGCTGCCACCCCTGGGCCACAGACACCACCAGGGTTAAACAAGGGCACAAATCCCTGTCTTCAGCTTCCTGAAGAAAATCTGTTATTAGCTCAACCTTTTAATCCTCCCTCAACTACAGTAACAATATTCTCCACAGCTGCCAAGACTCAGGGCACCCATCCTCACACCTCCAAGGCTTTTCTGTCCTGCTCGACATAACAGCACAAATGATCTGGCCAGGAGCAGCACACTGAGTTGAATAATTATCTAAATTAATAACTGTGGGCCCAGGTGGGGACTGAGGCAGAGGATCCAGCATTTCCCAGCAGTGGAGCCAGGGCATGGATGGCAAGGCCTGGAGTGATCACAATTGGCTGGGCATTACCATCCTTCAGGGCATCTCCCTCTCCTCACCAAATTTCATTACTTATCTCTTGAAATGATTTATGGAGTGGTGATTTTTTCAGGCACAAGCCACAAGGAGTGGCAGTGCAAGTCCAGAGGCCAGCAGCAGGATAGGGATGATCCCAGGAGCAGGAGGAGCCCAGGCAGGAGCTGGGGGCTTCAGCCTTCCATCTGTGTTGGGTACAGGAGAGCCAGACCCCACTGTAGCACCCAACAGGCCTTGGGGACATCAAGTGGTTTTTTCATGCTCTGCTAGGGTTTTGTACAAAGGACTTCATGTGTCCCAAGAGGGCAGGGAGCTGCTTCCAGTCCCTCCAGCACACCAGGACCCCCAGTCAGAGTATCCTCTCTTTGGAGCAGTGAGGTTCCTCCCTCTGAAAGAATCTCGAAGTTAGGAGAAGAGAATAATTCATCATCTGTCTTGTAAAAGCCTGACTTGCAGGAACCAGCTCTGTGCAAATTCCTCAGCAACATCTGGAGCATCCTCAACAGTGGCTGGGTGGGGCTGGGCAGGATGGGCACACTGCCATTCCCTAATCCCACAAATACCTCATTTGGCTTAGAAAGACTAAAATAAGTGAAAACACTTGTCACAAGGTGTTTCTGCTCTTCAGGTGCAGCACCATGGCCACAGGAACCACAACGGACAGTGCAGGGGTGGCACCACATCCCCAGCTCTGCAGAGGAAGCACCAGCTTGCAGGATGATGCTGAGTGCCATCAACTTCACTCCATCACCCACTGTCCCCATAGTGGGAAACTGTGACCCTTCTCCTGAGCCAGGACAGCACTGACTGCTGGCACTTGAAGTAGCACCAGGACCCTCCTCCCCTGCTCCCCTAGGAGTACAGGAAGGAAACCCACAAGCCACGGCATCACGGTTTTGGTTCCTCCAGCCCGTCCCTTGCAGTGAGTGCTTCCAATGTGAGTTTACTGGCACAACCCACTGGGGCAGTGACTGAGATCTGACTCCCAGCAGATGCTGCCGGAGGATTTCTCCATCTGAGAAACCAACTTGGAGCAGTGATCATGCACTGCACACGCACACCAGCTCACCAGACATGCACAGAAATGATCACACATATGCACACCCAGTGTGGCAAACATAGAGAATCACGTTAAACATGTACATTTACATTTATAAACTCACCTTGCCCTCAGGCAGTTTATTGCACTAGTCCCAAGACCCTCCTGCCCTTTTCTCCCACACATAATGTGGCCCCCCCTTCTCAGACACAGCTGTTTCATGTTCACCAAGTTCCACTCCTGCTCTGCCTCAAACCCTCCATCCCATATCCCTCCCTTCCTCCTCAGCTCTTCCAACACAAGCACTGTGTGAGGGAACAGCCAGTCACCTTCCAGAGGGAACCAGAGATCAGCTCTGACCACAACTCCACCAGACATGGTGGGGAAAGAGGATTCCCAGACTCGAGCAAAAACCTAAACACATCTGAAAGCTAAAGGAAAAGGCATCTTTAACAAAAGAAAGAAATGCAGAATTCAAACAAGTTGTATACCAAAAATGTAATTTTGCAGCTTTTTGTGGCTGCTGAAGCCATGACTTCCACGCTGATCCCCTGGACACCAGCGTTCGATAGCACCAGGCCAGCAGTGCCTGCGCAGCCAGGATTGAAGGAAGCCTTTAAGCTTCCCTGACAATGCATTTTTCTTGGAGATAAAAAATGAATGCTGCCAGCATGCAAATCTCTCTAAATTAGGCACAGCCCAGCTTGCGGGAGCCGCGATGGTTTGTGATGACAGTCATTAACTTTAGCAGCGGCAAAGAGGATGCAGGAAAACATTCTCAGCTACTTCCTATCCCAGCTGGGAGTCCTGGCTCAGGGAAGCACCAATGTCTGGGACAAGACACCCAAAATCATAGGGTGGTGTAGAAGGTGACAGGAATGGGCTGTGGCTCCTTCCCCTGGGGCAGGCAGGTAGCTGCTGATGCCCTCAGCCTCCCTGCAGCCCCTCAGTGCTGGGTGAGCAGGGCTTTCCCTCTGCTCTTGCTGCTGCTGTAAGAGCCAGGCTCCCCACTCAGAAACCAGAACACTAGTTTTGTACTGAACAAACAGAGCCAAGACCCAAAGCCAACTGTGAAAGGAACTTCTGCATGTCACTGTTTACCTCCCCTCCCTCTTAGTTCTGGATAAAACCCTGGCAGACTTACTCCAATGTCCCTTTCAGGAGGGTACACTGTGATCAACCTGCGTCATAACCTGCCTTTGATTCTGACTCGCCTTTGGGAAGATTTAACAGGAATGGCTGATTTGGTCAATCCCGGGATTCCCTGTGCCACTGAAGAATAGCTGAACTGGACACACACCATCACTCCAGCCTACTTGGTTCCAATTGGAGTAGGTTGTACATTTTCATTAATGGATCAGGCTGGAATAACTTGCAAAGAGCATCTTGAGCAATCCAGGCTTCCTCTCTGTCCTCCTTCCAATGCATACACTCATATCGCTTAACACTGATCCCTGCAGCTTGACTTAGGGGGGGGAAAAGGAAAAAAACAAAAAGGGAAACTGCATGATAATCTGGTGTGAGATACACAGCTGCAGCCCTGCTCACAGCACACTGCTTAAATAACAAACCAGGAGCTTAAAAAAAAAAAGCAAACTATCTTTAATATCTCCCAAATCCCATTTAGAAGCAGTTTCATAGAAACATCACTTTCATCGTGCAATCGAGGTTGGAGGAGGGGCAGAAGGAGAGAGAACTGGTGCCATGTCCTCATGGACAGACACAGAAGGGGAACTGGCATCACATCCTTGTGGGCTAACACGGAGTTTGGCTTTATGGTCCTCAGAAATTCTCCAGCAGATCCAGGATCCGCTTCTGCTCGCTCTCCCGAAACTCCTGGTTCTTCCCATCCCCGATGTTCTCTGCATATTCTGCAGGGAAAGAGCAAACAGACGGACACAGGGTTTGAGTGCAACAGGAACGAATGACAGGCAACAACTCCTGCAGATACTACAGCAGGAATATACATCCACCTCCAGTTCAAACAGCCGAATGGGAATTAATGAAACGAGCATTGATGGTTTTCATGTCCATCCCCAGGGTTAAAGCTTTGCATAACAAACACCTGCTGACCCTCATTAAAGCTTTTGTGGCAGACAGAGAGAAGAGAACTCCCTGCTTTAGCTCCAAGCAGACACCAGCACCCAGGAGCACCAGTTCTCTGGCACAGGAATCACGGCGTTATTCCCAAGAAATGCAAACAGTCCCAGACATCACCAGCTTCCTGGGTCCCTTTGAACATTATGTTCATCAGAAAACGTCAGGCAGGAGCTGTGACACAGCTGTTAAACATTCCAGTCCTGGGTTTATCCTGCCTTTTGTCCAAGCATCCTGAATGGGGATTTTGTCAAGGAGACCCCAATTCCTCAACCTACAAGTGCTTTTAACCACACAGAAAAAAACCACCAGTTCAGATTTAACTACAAACCAAATTCCTTGTTGTCAGGCAGAGGACACTGGACCCTGACCAAGATCTTGCCCATCCATATACACAGACAAACACCACAGAACCAAACATTCCCCCTGCAGCATTCCTTCCTGGCATTCATTTGGATCCGGCAGCTCTCATCCCACACCAGCTCCCTCCTATCCTGCCACCAGAACCTGCATATTCAAAGACAGCTTAAAAAGAAAAAATAAAAAGCAGGTTTTGAGCTGCAGAAGCAAAGAGCTGAACAAATCTGAGGGAATCAGGAGCAGGCTGCTGGTTAGACAGCGCTTCCCTGCCTCCGCCTGCTTGCATTCTTTCCCTTCTTCCAAACAAACAGAACAGCTTGTATTCAGCACTGAATGGTAAGTTGCTGTAGAAACTTTGCTTTAATATTTATACGTTTAGCACTGCTACATGCTCTGAGCTCCATCAAAGCCTTTGTTATAAGAGCACTGAAAGCAGCGAGGACAGGGAGAAGTTAGATGATGTGGGAGTCTTCCCTCCTGTGTGCACTCTCTCTCACTCTCCACACACAAGCAGAAGAGCTCTTTGCCAGGCCTCTGGGAGAAATCTTTTCAATATTTATAAATTGCTCCAGTACCTGTAACAGGAGCAGGTGGCAATGCTGAGGCTTGCTGCAGGTGAACCTCACCTGCCTGCTGTCCTGGCAAAGGGATCAACACAGGGCACCCTCCCTTCATGGACAAGCCACTCTCCATCACTCTTAAAGGCAGCAGGCAGCTCCTACAAGGATGAATTCCTTGTAGCTCCCTGTGTGTGGGCTGATTGCTGCAGGGCAGCCCAGTCCCAGCCCTGCTGTGCACACTTTGGCCAAGGGCTGCACCGCTGCATTTGGGATCCAAACCTCAGGCAGGAGAGGATCCCAGTGCACAGGGATGGGGTCCCCTTCCCAGCCAAGGCTGGCACTTAGCTCAGTTTCTCCAGTCCCCTCAGGCAGTACCAAAGCCTTCTGTCAGCAGCATGCCCCTGGAGGGAGCTGGCTCTGTCCCCAGCAGCCCTTTCAAGTGCTCCATAAGGGAAAGTGCCTCTGGAACAGGGGCAGCAGCTGTGAATGCTGGTGCTTATTGCAGCCCAAGGGCAGCACTTCCCACCTGCCACGGCCTCTCTGTGCCCAGGTGAGGGATGGCTGTGGTGTCAGACAGCTCTGCCCTCAGAGCACCCACCCGGTGGGCAGCAGGCTCAGGGCTGCTCCACTCCCAGCTTAAGGACAGAGCGCTCAGACTAAGACTCAGGCAGGGAACTGCTGAGTGCCACTAATGACACTGCCCTTCCTTTGTCCCAGCAAGATCACCCAGACAAAAGCAAGACACAAATTCCTCTAATCTTGTCCAAAAGCTCAGCATTTCTCCTTCTAAACATTTAGGCTTTTTAAGACTAAAGCCCCTGTGAGTCGAAGGCAGACTGTTTACTGGGTTACAACAGCTGCTAATGCTCATTTGAACAGACCAGATAAAAACCCTGGAACCAGGCTTAAAAAAAATAAATCTCTGACTGAGATTCTATGTATTTACTTTTTTATTTAAAATTCCACCACTTCGCTGAGGCTGAAAAAAAAAAAAGAAAATCACATGTAAGCTGCCCCTGCCAACAGTTAACCAGAGCTTACACACTGCTGTAGCTACACAAAGGGAAAGGGCCTGAGATTGGTTTCTGCTTCATTAGACAAAATACAATGGTTACAGAACAGTAAAAATCAATTGGGAAATACTGAGGCTTGTAATGGATATTGGAATCTCCAAAGCCTGCACAGACGGAGGGACCGTGAGCCAGACTGAGCTCTGTCCTCAGAGCACACTGACCCTTCCTTTGTGCTTACCTGCGCTAATAGGTTTGGGCTGGAACATGCAGCAAACATTCCACCTGCCTGGCTCCCGGTGTGCCCACTCACCTGACACCAGGTGTGTGACTGTGACCAGGTGTCCTGGGGACAAGCCTCAGCAGGGGCTCCCTGAGGGAGCCAGGAGCAATGATTAGTCCCTCTGGATCAGGGAGGAACAGGGAGCTTTGCCATTTCAGAGACAAGTATCACTATTTAGAGAGGCCCGTGTCTCTCTATTCCCAGTGAGAGATGGAGACCAGGTGCTGCCCCAAGATACAGACACCATTCACTGTTCTGAATCCAGACTCCATCCCCAAAACATTCCCCCAGCCAAGGCACACACCATTCAGTCATTTTCTTCCAAAGCACAAACTAAGTGTCCCGTTGCAAGAAATGCTTGCTATTCAAGAAAAAAGGAAGTGTGGGAGGACTGGTCAGCCTGCAGAAATGCATTAATGAGCCTCCTGTTATTCCCTGCTCACTCCTCCCCCTTGAAAGCCCTACCATAAGAAAACAGTCTTGCTTCCTTGCTTGCATCGTAAGTAATTCTGAGCCACCCCAAGGGATCCATCAGCTGTCAGGTTGCCAGAGAAACACGGAGAATATGTAGGCCATAAAAATCAAACTAAAAAACCAAGCACCTAATTAGTATGCAAAAATAGAAAATAAAAACTGAACAAGAGCAAAACACTGAACGAAAAGTAAAAATAAACCGGCCCTCATCTGTCCTGCGAACAAGTTGGAAAGTGGCCTGGAAACATTCCAGCCAAGGCTCCAGCTCCTGATCTCTCAGTCACTTGCAGTTCTGACTCCAGTGAAGTTTCAGAAGTGCCTTGCTGGCTGCGACCCCTGGCAGCACGTTGCAGGGTCCACATCCAAACCCCTGCTCCAAAGGGAAGCTGTGACCAACAATTGACTACTCTGGAGCAGCAGGTGCTTGTCTCTAGTGTCACTGCTTTTAAAAGCTGGTGAATCTACACTGCCCATGGATGTGGACATAGGTGTGTAACTACTGAAAAACTCGAATTTCAGAGCCCAGACAGCAGCTGAGCCCAGTGCTGCTTCTGCCTGTAAGGCTCTGCTGGGCCCCACTGCAGAATTTCAAAGAGCCCACTAAGAAATTTATTGCTGAGGTCCTGACTATTGTGGTGGCAAAAGTCTCTAAAATTGGCAAGCGTAAGAGCTGGGGAGAGCTGCAGTCAGAGCCCCAAACTCTGGATCCATCCCCTGAATTATTAACAATCTGTGTGTGCCCCTTCAGGCAGGGAACGTGGTGCTGCCAAGAGCACCCAACCTGCAGCACAACCCTCAGCTCACAACACATGATACAATCACGGAGGAAGTTTCACAATGCAAGTCACTGTCTGGGAAAGAAAGAATCAGATGAAATTTTAATGCGGCTGCCCTCCAATTCAGCTTGGTATGTAAATCAACAACCCAGAGCTGTGACCGTGAGGTGTGTAAATCCAGCAAGGTGTGCAGACAACTCCCTTGGGGACCCACAGCCCAGGGCAAGTGTGGGAATCTGAACGCGGATGTGTTCCACACTCTACACTGGAAACAGACAGTTGGGAGGCAGGAATTGTCAAGAATCATAATTAAAATCAGAAAAGACATCCTATCCAGCGTCCCTGCTCATCAGTAGGCATTAACTTGCACTTGGTGGCCAAGGACAAGGGCCAAAGAGATTGCCTATAGCTGCAGGTAATCTCACACTGTCAGAAAATCACTCTTAATTTCGTCATACCAGCCATCCTTCTGATCCCTTTTTTTCCTGCATATGAGATGAGAGAAAACCGACAGCTTCTGCAAGAAAAAAGCTGCCTGTACCTACCAGTGAAGTGGGGGAAAGAAAAGACCAGAACATAATTGTTGCTCCCTAAGAAAGCTGAGATATCGAAACAACAGATCTCACAGCCCAGTACCCCAGAGATGCTGCCAGTCTTCCTCTCCCTCCAGAAGAGAAATAGACTTCTCACCCCTCACTGAAAACAACATAGTCCCTTGGGAGAAGACACATCCCATGAGGAGGCACCTTCCCTGGGCAGCAAGTTTCCAGCTACTCCTGCTAAGCCTCACAGCTTTGAGGGGCCATGGGGAGAGCCCAAGTCCTGCTCTCCTCTCCCCCAGCAGCACTGGCTGCTGCTGCTGAAGGACAGGAGGCTGCAGAGGAGGGCCACAGATCAAACAGGCATTGCTCTAATTCAACATAAGCATTAAAAATAACAAGCAGTACTTTAAAGTTGGGATTGCAAATCACAACAGCTACATTTTAAAGCTACAGAGGATACTCTAATGCTATAATCCATATTAATCTGACACTAAGAACAAGACAAATACACCATGGGTACTAATATGGTGCAGATGGTAAAGTGCAGGGCCGTGTTAATGAAAGATGAGACTCCACTATTCTTCCCTCTACCATGCGTGTACACTTCCCTTAAATATTTACTTTCATGTTAATGTCAGCAGCATGTCCCAGCCAGGCTGGAGCTGATGGAAGCGTGATGTGCTGTTCCCTGACAGCAGCTACAGCAAGTGCCCTAACTTGGAGGCAAAGCCACTAGGCATGCCACTAATCAGGGTGATTCCAGCCCTGCCAGGACCTCAGAACACTGCTCAGCTGCTGCGTGGACATGTGCATGAAGCCAAGGAGAATTACATGTGAAGGCTCATCCTACAAAGCAATGACCAAGCTGTCCCTGGAAGCAACGAGACACTTGCACAAGGATATCTCAACTCACCCTTCAGGATGTGTCGAACAATTTTAATGGAGCTGCCCCTCATGTTCAGGATCTGGTGGACTCTCTGACGAATCTGATGGAAAGAGAAGAAAATGATCTTCAGTACAACACAAATCCATGTACAGCCCCACTTTTTCCTACTTTGAGGAATAAGCAGAGACCTGAGCACCACAAAACCCCACTCAGCCTTGCTAGTCCTGAGCCCCAGAGCACCTACTCAGGAACACCCAGGAAGGCATATGGCACTGCTACAAGTAGCCATATAACATATTCAAAAACCCCAAAATATTCACAGCAGAAATGCAGAATTTTGAACAGATCAAGAAAAGTCACCAGCTGTAGCTGTGCCTTTGTGAGATCTCATGAGAGCAGGTCCCCTTCCACTGCTCCCTCAGTAGTGGCATCAACAGGGCCTTTCCATTTCAAACCCTGACCTTGCTCACAGAGATCGTATGAACTGAGTGACAACAATCGTCTTCTGTCCCCTCTAACACCTTCCTAACTGCTGCAACTTGATGGAGCTGTATGGACACAAGTGCAATAAACAGGAGGTTTCCTTCCAAAAAGGGAATTAGAGAGATGATTATTCAACCCGGCAGCATTTGCAAGGATTTAGAGCCTTGTTTGCATCATGGATGGAAACACAGACGATCTGCCAAGCTTGTACACAGCTTTACCTGGGGAACATTGGCGTTACAGATCTCTGCCATGATGTAGCAGATGAGCTGGAGCACAAAGAGTCCAGCATCCAGGCGACGGAGATAGAATTCGTCTTCCATGTCATCATCTATGATCTCTCCCCGACGCACCATGTCCTGCCAAGCCACACAAAGCAAAGGTGTGAGGATTATTTCAGAGCACTTTCCCACTAGGAGTGGCAAAACGCTGGTGAAATTTGTGGTTTCTTAAGAACCACTTTGTTCTCCAAGACATTATCAGCCATGTATTTCTCACCAAGAAAGTACTTTAAATAATTCATTGAAATTCACAAAACATTTCATTCAGTTTTGAAGAAGGTTTTGCCTTTGCTGGTTGTCAAGTGTGTCCATCTGCAAGTTAAAATTTTAATTTAAACATACAAATTACATTTCTACATCGAGCGGTGAGAGAGTGTGACTATGCAACAAACCCATGTATCCGTGATTTACAAGTTCTTTGTCAAAATGGAACAAAACCTGCTCTTTTACTGGCCATCTGAGGGTGCTGTTCAGCAGTGCAGAACATGACTCTGGCAGACTCACAGACTTACCAGGCTTTCAGCTTCATTATCGACTGATGGATGAGAAAAAATGTATGAAAATCCCGCACAAAGACAGCTTTTCCATGCCCAGCTGGACTCTTCCAGCTGTTTGAGAGGGGTACTGCCAGTGCAGACCTGGGCCAGGGTTTGTTAGACAAAGAGCAATGACTCCCATGGGAATGTCGACCCACTGTCCATCCTTCCTCTGCACACACAGAGTTTCACCATTGAAATCTGCTCAGAGGGAGGCCAGAGGAAGAAGGCAAGAGGCCATTCCATTTCATTCCATCTCTCATGTCCAGACAGAGCATCTTCTTCAACACTGCCAAGAGCTGCCCAACAGCAACCTCAGAGCAACCTCCCCCAAGTTGGGCTGGCTATGGCTCTGGGATGAGTCCACCCTCCATCCTCATGGGGACTGACAGCCCCAAACAACTGTGTCACACATAACCTTCTGCATTTTGGGGTTTGTTTTCTGGTTTTGTTCCTAAACAAAGGAAGCAGCCTGTCAGGCCCCGTGAGCTCCCTGCAGCCCTGTGATTTATTCTGCAGCCGTCTGGCAGGTGGGCACGCGCCGGCAGAGCAATATTTCCTCATTAGAGCCATCACCTGCGAGAGCTCCGTACCTGCAACGCTCCACAGGACGCGCTTCCTCGGGCACACGTGCTCCAGGCACACACACACACACAGAGTCACCAGCACCAAAGCTGATGGAGCCTGCCAAATTTTGCTGTCTTGTCAGGCCAAGCCCTCGCATCTAGTGGTAAGTCAAAAGTTTTAGGCACAAGAAGGAAATGAGCCCTGTGAACCCTCTGTCCAGGGATGTGCAGAAACCTGATGGAGTGACTTAGAAGGATAGCTGATTCCCACTGCCTCCTGAAAAGGAGAGGGAAGCTCAGGTAACAAAGTACTTCTGCTTTCCTCCTAGAAATCTATTTTGCCAGTGAAAGAACAAATTAAGTTTAAAGCAAATTCCTTGTTACTTGTGCCATGAAGTCAACTGTGTTGGCCACACTCAGATGTGATGCTTTAGCATCAGATCCTCTACACTCCAGCATATACACAACTGTCATTTACTCCAGGTTCTCAAAATCACGGGCACAGACATGACTGGGCAAAGCCTGCATGCAAGCTCTTGCCAGTAAATAGAAAAATCCAATTTTGTGAAACGAATTACTTCCCTCACCCTACATCCATGCCAAATGGCAGGAATCTGATAAAATCTGGTTTCTAAAGCTAAACAATGATGAGTCTGGCTAGTGAGAGAGTGGAATACTGACTGAATTATCAAAAAACCCCATTCAAGAAAGACAAGGCACTCACTCCTGAACCATTGCTCACCCTCTGCACTGCACACAAGCTCACTGGCTACTCTGCTCAACAGTGCTAAATTCCTGAGGAGAAAAACATTCACAGGCCAGGACTCTGAATCTCCAGAGCAGGAAACAAAGGCCGGGTCTGCTCTGTATTCTGATCGGAGCACAGTGATCACAGGAGCTGGATCCAGGCAGCTGCAGTCTTGATTACACAGCGGCAGCAGCTCTAACAGCCCCTCTCGGCAGAGAAGATTATTTTGTGCCAGTAAATTAAGCAGATATGAATTAGAAGACAAGTACAGTTTTAAGGTGCCTTTTCACAGTCCTTTCTTTAATTCTTTTTTTAAACCACAGCCACCCTTTCAATGCCACTCTGCCTCCAGTACAGTACCAGGCAGCCCCCTTCCCACTTGGTCTCTCTTTCAAAGCTGTCAGTCGCTAACCTCCAAATGAGCGCTCAGGTGCCATTTCTAATCTGCCAGCAATATGTACTGAGATGCCCCTTGCTGATGGGAGAAGACAGCAATAAGATGGGCTTCTGTGAAGCTAAAATGAGCTTCTCTCACACTAATGAGGCAGGACTGACAGACCTCGAGGTGTCAAGTAGAGACTCCAAACCTAAAAACGTGATGGATCTGCCAGTGCTGTACCAAAGATCACATCTGTTCCACACAGGCAGTGGAGTAGATTCTCTGCATTCTTCCTCATCTATCACTCACCTTCCAGCATGCACAGCACAGCTGGACAGAGCAAAAGGAATGGGCACTGATCAAGAGCAAACACATATAAGATCCTGATTTTACATCCTCCCGGGGTGGGACAGCGAGGTCAATCCAGGCCGTCAGAGATGAGAAAGCTGACAGTATCCAGGTCACACCAAAGTGATCTAGAAGCTCTCAGAACCACAGAAAAAACCACCAGAGCCTTCTGCTACGGGAAGGACTTTATTCATTTCTGCCTTACAAGCAGAAACACGCTTGAATTTCTCTAAATTGAGCCTCCAGTCCAGAAGAGTCAAAAAGCTCATTGTGACTGCTACAGAGCAGAGAACAGAGCAGTGGCTCCTGTTCCAAGTTCAATATCAGCAGCAAGAAATGAAACCTGTGTCAGAGTAATCAGTTAAAAACACTCACCAGCCTCTGTAAGAACATTCAAGGCTTACATGGGCTTGCTGGCCATGTGCTGGGAAAGCTTCCTAGTGCAAACCCAGCCATGCTCCAGAACACCAGGGTGTTCCTCTCCCTTGCACACTCAGCCCCTGCCAGGATGTTCTGCCCTTGGCACAGCTCCAGGCACTTCAGTCAGGCACTTCACCAAATTGAATGGGATGACACAAATCCCTACCTGTTGTCCCCACCTGTGGACACCATGCTCATCCTAGGAATTCCACCTCTCCCTTTCAAGGATGGAGTGGCTGAACTGTAGCACAATTAGCATGTAATTTGTAAGTCATTATAGCACAAAGTGTCTGGTGAGAATATTTTATCGAATAAACCTGCTGAGCATAATTTTCTGTGGAACTATAAAAATATTAAACCATCTCTTGTCATTTCCTACCATCTTTAGAGATCACCAAGGCTATCGCTTCCACCCATAATTACACCTCATTTCAGAGGGAGGTAAAAGGCACAGGATCTTGTACCATTTTCTACAGAAATAATAAAAGAATTTGAGAGGAGAACAAGATACTTTCATTGACTAAAAACTCTAAGAAAGTGCTAAGACAGGCACCAGGTGACAGAAACAATGCTCTCATGGACTTTGCTGCTGGGTTTCACAGGGCAATTAGGATAATCACCTAATTATCACCTCTGATATCTTCTGAACAGATTTCACCAAAGCAAACAAGGGAGTACCACTGAAAAGGGGTTCAGTGGCCTCATGTTGTTTTACTGTCCAGAAGAAGGGTGCAGTTTGATTACAAGTTTTTCTTCTCAAAACAGCTGGCTCCAGAAAATCCTTCTCTCCCTTCCACCCTCAATTATTCCCCCATCATTACTGCCATGGGCTGAAAAACAGGGCTATAAACTAAATCACTAAAGTAAGCTAAGCTAAAAAATAAAAAGGAGGAGAACTGCAAGAGCAGGAGCTTCTTATGCCAGCTGCACTACTAAAGATAAAGCACTCAGTCATTCCTTGTGTAATCAGCTTTTCACTCCTTGTAATGCAAGACTTACACCAGGATACTCTGCCCATCAGACTTGGATCTCACTCTCAATGGTACAGACTGAATCTGTAAAACCTCACAGATATCATTTTTCTATGGGGCAGGGAGAAAGGTGAGGATCTGTATACCAGGGTTTGGGTGTACTAAGTCCTCTATTGTAAGGGGAAGGTCAAAAGCCCCCAAGTGACAAGAGTACAGTTTCTAAAACATTCATACCATCCACCTCAATGATTCATGTGCCACAACTAGGAACAGTAAAGTGCTCCATAAATCCTGTCACATCCAGACATTGCCATGATGTGACAGACAGAATGATGGCTTTTGCCTACTTCTGTGTGGGGAAAACGCTTGAGCCACTTCAGGTCTCGGAGACCAAGTCCCACTGACCATCAGAGAATGCTACAAAATAAAGCAAACAATAATACCAAGAGTGTTCCAAGCTACAAATTAACTTAAATTTCCTATTTCATACATGTTGTGCCCAATATATGGCACTCACAAGATGTTTCTGCCAAATCCTATTATTAGTTCTAATAGGAGGTAAAGAATTGAGATCCATTCTGGATACAGGAGGAAAACCTGAGGTTTTTCTTCTCCTGTGCATTAATAGATATGAATAGGTTAATATTATTAAATAAAGAGCTTCTACACAAGCTTCTTCACACTCAAATTCCATCCACTCCTGCTTTGTGCTGGCTGTTACTACAGATGTTAATATTTGCAGGCTGCTCCAGGATATTCTTGGATAAAGGGCACATACCCTCACTCTGCACGCATCATTTTAGGGCTCTGTACAGCAGCTCCAATACACCATGAGGCTTCACTCAGAAAAATCCATTTTGGTTTTCAGTTTTAAAACCCCCACACCAACACCGAAATGTAAAGAATAAAAAATTTCTTGCCCTGTTCTGAGGAGGATGGACAGAACATGGAGGCAGAACAGGAAAGGGTAAACGCTGTTTGTCTCCAGGCCACCGCTCACTGGTGACACTGCCGCTGTCCATATGGAGCCTGAGTGCTGGCAGCAAAAGCAGCTCCATTCATCACTCACTCCTGTGCCTCTTTGAGCAGTGGTAGCACTCCGATGCCCTCGGAGTGTTTGGCAGTGCCCGGAGAAGCAGCCTTGGCAGCGGGCAGGCAGCTGTTTGTCAGGGCCTGGTGGGGGGCTGCTGCCCGTGGCACGCGGAGCATGCGGTGCATGGGACGGCAGCTGCAGCCATTGCTCTCCGTCAGCGCTAATCAATCTCACACCCTCCTCAGTGCTGATACAGATAATCTTGTGGGAAGCTGGCCAACCTCGCTAACAGCTCTGCAAGCTGCTTCCTGACTCCAGCCGCTCATTCTCTTTCAAAAGGTCTGTTCCAGCTTCAGTTCCAAGGAAGTGCTGTGCACTACCAGGGCTCATGTCACTCAAACATTCACTGCTGGTGTGCAGAGAGCACACAGCCCTTGGCTGCACCTCAGCTAACTCATCAACACAGAAGCTTTCTCGCCACTCGTCAGAACTCTACAGACCAGGGTAGGACATTATCATGTAATTGTCTCTCTGCATTTCACCTACTCTCCATCTGCCAAACCAAGCAGGACTGCAGCCAGGTAAAAATGAAGGCAAATTGAAGCAGGGAATTAGGCCCTTCTAGTAAAATTCACTCTAAGAGACAGACAGAAGCACTGACTGTGGAGAAGTTCTTGGCCCATTTTATCTGAGGTTACCTGGAAGTTGAAGAGTGGGGCAACGGGAATTAAGAGGTAACAGCACAGGTATGAGAGCACAGCTAAGAAGAGTGACCTGGCTGAGCCAAGAATCCTGTGCAGACAACATGCCTGTGCAGACAACATGCCTGTGCAGACAACATGCCTGTGCAGACAACATGCCTGTGCAGAGGTGTTAGAGACATGACCTCATTAAACTTAAGCAATACATACATGTTTCTCCCCATCAATCTTCTTATCAGCTGCCTGCATGGCATCCAGGTACTTAAAATACAGTTCCATCAGCCTATCAACCTGCAAGGGCAGAACAGAGAGACATTAGTAAGAAAAAAGAACAATGCAATCATGTGATTTTGTTTTCCTCCCAGCTTCAGCCTTCACAAAGCAACAGGCAACTCTGTCCCTCCCAGGAAGGAACATGTTACAGGAAGAGGGTACAAGCACTGGTTGGATGAGCATGCTGAGGCTGCAGGCATTTAGATGTAACCCCATATGGGAACACAGTCCCATCAGTACCAGATAAATGGCAGCAAACAGATGTGTCCCCAGCTCGCTCTCTCTGTGCTGTGGTTCTCCAGGCTCCTAGTTTCCTCAACAGACCTCTCTCTCTATGCTGGATGTTCCATCTCTCCTGCCCTCCTCTGAACTGTGTTAAGGCAACTGAAATACTATCTAGTAATATTCTGCAATTGGTAGAACAGGTTATGAAAAACACTTTTAAAACACACTAATGAGGAATACTAAGGAACTAGTATTTTCCCAGTGGCAGAATTTACAAATCTCTTGGGATTCCTGCTTTGCAAAAGCTGATATTTCTCTTCTTCAGTGCTTTGATCTATTCCCCACCATGTAAATATTTTGGAAAGAATTTTCAGAGAGCAAACACCACTAAAGTGAGACATTCTAGGAGAGGAGTGGGGAATGTTAACTGTGTACCACAGCAAATCATAAACTCTCGCAAAACAGCTTCACCAGACACACTGGCACCTTTCCATGCTGCCCTGGTTTCAGAGCCAGCATGATGTAATACCACATATTGTCTTCCATGGTCAGACTTCAGCAGAGACACAACTCAGGACTCAGAATTGCTACTACCATGTGCAAGAACAGCAGAAAGCAAGAGCACAGGGGATGCAGAGGACAAGCACTAAATGCATGTCCAGTTCTCCAGTTTGTAGATAAAATGTGAGTGAGAGAACAAAGGTTTGTGACAGCACAAGTCTTTGCAAGCAGGTACGATGATGGCTTTTCATAACTTAGTGAGTGCACAGAGGCACCCTGCCCTGAGCAAGTGTCCTGAGCAAGCCTGGCAGCCTGGAGACAGAGACACATATTCAGCACTCACCTTCTCACTGTCGTTCTCTGTGAATTTATTCAGTAACCGTGTCCTCTGCTGCCCTCTCAGGTTTCGCAGAAGGGAAGCCAGGATGGAACAGACATGTTCTAGAGATACAAAATGAAAATTCCATGCTGAGATCAGGAATAGGAGTTTATTTTCCTCTGTAACATGCCATTAAATTCAATACTAGCACTTCGACACGTAGCTGTTGGTAAGCGGAACCCTGGTTCCTTCTCATCATGCTGAGAGGAGACAGACCAGTGGTGAGAGCCAAAAGATATGTTTGCAAGGAGCACAGATAGCTCCTCACCCACTTCACCCCAGTCCAGCCAGTGAGGTTTCTTCCTCCTCTGCCTCAGCAACCTGAAAAAGCACCTTACATAGAAGCACAGGTTCCACATCAGTTTCCTCTCTGGGCCACACGCCTGCCCAGCAGCACACATGCTTTGGGACCCTTCAACACAGCCCAAAGGTACCACATGCTGCCTTCTCCCTAAGGCCTAAAGTAGCCCTGGCCAAAGCACTGTCACCCAAATGACCCTCAGATCACTGAAGCAGAAACAGGAGAGCTAGAGAAAGAAATACCTCTGCCAGCACACAGATCCCACACAGACTGAACTGGTACAAGCTAAAAGAAAAATCCTCAAACCAACCACTTTCCTTTACAGGAAATCCCATCAATGAATATAAATAGGCCACAACAAAACAGAAACGACCAAATAAACATTTTTACAGTCTTCTCAATTGCATTTGGGGGTCATATTTTACAGCACAAACCCTGGAGCCAAGTAGAAAGTCAGTACTGCAAGTGCACAGGAGACACCTGTGCCAAGGTCCAACTGCAGTGTCACTCTGAGCCACACACCTCAAGCCCAAGCACAATGGTGCAAAGCAAAGGAGCTGGGGCCCAGTTTTTCTCCCTCTCCATTTGGCACTGCTTCCTGTCTGCAGGTCTGCATTAAACACATACCTAGTGGTTCAGGTACCTTGCTTCTCCAAGACGTCCTCACCATTATCTTGCTAATTAAGACTAATGAAAAGTAATGGCCATAAACACTTCCTTGCTCACAGTGGTGGGGAGTGAAGGAGCCTCAAGATTTCTTATTTTCAGAGAGGGACACACAGCATGCTGAGGAGAGGGATCACCATCTCAATACCGTCACCATTTTAACGTGCACTTCCCTGGCACTGCCCAGCTCAGAGCTACGAGCAGCCTTCATTGATCTCTCCAGCATACAAAAAATGAGCAACACCACTGTGTTTGCCAGGAGCTCCTGCTCCCACTGCCTGTGCCCTGGAAGACGAAGACTGCCTGGCCAGGGTGTCTGTGCTCCCCTGCTGCACAAATTATCTGCATCCTACACAAGGGCAACAAGAGGAGAGGCTGCCCAGGCACATGCACCCCCACCCTATTTCATTAGCTACTTATAAATGGAGCTTCCTTTTCGAAACAGATTTCTGCCTGAGGTGGTGTCAATTCTTCATGTTCCAAGGAGATTGGGAGCGCTGCCGGCAGGAGGAGCAGGCAGATAACAGGTTTATCGGGTGGCCGCACCGTGTGGCTGCTCCGTCATTCCGACAGGCTAACGGGGGTGAAGGATGGCTCCGGGGGTGTCAGTGCACGCTCTCGCTGCACAGAAACTGTTATTCCACAAAAAGCAACACCAAATTAAGTGCTGACATTAAAAAGTATCGTGAAAGCCTCCAAGTCCTTGCAAGATCCTATTTTCTTAAGGTGAAAGGAATACAACAAAATGAAGATTTTTTTTCCCCATATATCCCAACATATGCTCTGCTGGTTTAAGAAGAAGTCAGCCTTCTGTATTTCACACTATTTTTTCCTCCCAACCTTCTTTTTTTGGAAGTGTTGACACAGCATTTTAGTAGCAATATTCTCACCAATGATCTGTCTTCATTGCTGTTTTCCAATATTACCTTACTAGGAAATGTATTTTAGCCATCATTTTTGCTTTGGCAGTCATATGCAGATATTTATCTATTTTATCAATAAAATCTTTAAAACTACTGACAAGTCTAAAGGAGCTGACATAGGGGTTTTGAGAACAAGGTTATTCTTTCAACATATCACTGCAGAAAATACAGGAGCTATTTAGTTGCCTGGTCAAAATGTTCAAAGAAATATTTTATAGAAATATTTCTGAACTATTTAAACCTTTTTTTGGATCAACTTCTTAACAAAACCTACCACACTAGTGTGTTTCATACTGCCCACCCCCCCCCTCCAAAATCAAGATTATGCTGTAATGCAAATCCTAGCCTAATACACACCAATATCCATGTACAAGGACACCAGCCAACATCAGGGCAAATGATGAGATGAGTGGCTGAATCCACACTTTGGTGGATTACAGTGTTTATTAAAGTGTTTACACAAGCCTTTGGAAGAGAGAGGCATTAACCTGGGGGCTGAGATTCCTATGGACGTGGACGGGGTCTCTCTGTCTTCCCATGGACGGCACCCACATCTATCTCACATGTACAACATTTTAAAAGCTGTAATCACAATATTTGCCCAGGGTTGGAACTCCTCTGGGGAATGATGAGTAGCTGGTGCTGTTGAGCCTCCAGAATGAAGAACCTGCAGCTGCCCTGCTTTGATCTTGGTGCAGACAGAGGCCACAAGCTGCGCATCACCCTGGGGCGAAGCCTCGGGCAGCCTGCCTGCTATGGAATGTTCTGGGAACTTCTCCATAATCATGTAACACTCAGTCAAAGTTCACAACACCTGCACAAAATGCATCTCTTTCAGGGAGGGCACAGACAAGGCCAGAGGCAGAAGAGGCCAGAGGCTGCTGCCGAGCCCCATTTCAAAGAATGAATAAATGTGATTCCTTTGAGAAGCAAACACCAAACTGAGCCATGCCTTAGCAGAAATAACAGGTACCAGCTGACAGCTACCAAGCATCAAGAACAACTTTTCTCATACAAAACTTCAAAAATCCCATAAATTCATGGATATGCGAAGATGGATAACACTGCTGCTGCCCCATGGCTGGCTTACCTGCAGGCCCTGCCACTCCTCATGATCCCAACACCACAGGGCACCATGCCAATCACATCCCTGGCTCTAGGAGATCACATCACATGTGCTCCCCAGATGCACGAGGGTCCTGCTTAGCCCAGGATCACCTCAAGCTCTTGGGAGCCTTTCCCTCTGCAGACAGGCATGGAGACTTCAGAATGCAAGCAGTGTTTAAAACACCCTAATTAGATCGATCTTGACTTCAGCTTGGCGTGTTGGAATACAGATTAATCTATTCCATGGCTGGCTCTGGCAGCTGCAACAGCAGGAGGTCCTGTCAAATCAAGCGATAACATTACACTCCTCTGCCTTTATTATCCCCCCCCCCTTTTTTTTTTTACATCTCATTATAATGGACATCTGCCTCGCAGGGGAGGAAGCTCAACAGTGATGAAGAGGAGGCAAGCATCATCCTGCAGGAAGGGGATGGTGGGCAGCTCCAGATGCCAGGGAGAGCAGCCCTTCAGAGGCCAAGCAGAATGATCTGGTGAACCCAGCAAATTTAAAAGCCTTCTGTCTTGTAAAGAACTCTTAAGATAAATTGTAGTTTCTCGTTAGGAGCAGGAAAATACTAGAAAAAAGCAAGCCATTTCTTTGAGATACCTCTACCCCTCCTATGCACACAACTCTGTGGCTCCATGCCTGTTTGCTGGGAAACCTGGATGAAGTCCCTGGCTTGGTTCATGGCAGGATTACAGATGGAACCAGGAATGTACTATTCTAATGGTGCAGCAACTGATAAGCTTACCTGCTTTCACATGCATTAATAATCTGCATTTTAAAAGAGTAACCCACTCAAGTATCACCACATTTTGCCAAGAAAAATCTTATCTTAAAACACTGACAAAAGCAAGAAACACTGATTTTACTGATGGGTGAAGTGTGGCCTGGAAGGGTTAGAAAAGCTCCATGCACAATGGCCCCCATGAGCTGGATCCAGCCATCACACTGAACATAAAACAGAATTCTTTTTATTGACCGAGAAAGTTTATTTTTGTGATGTTCTTGCAACAGAGCACGCTCACCTTAATTGAGACAAATTTAACTCTGTTCTCAGCATCATGGCTCACTCAAATCACAGGTTCCTGTCGGAGGGTGATGGTGAAATAACAAATTGGCATAATAAAGTTCTGTTTAAGCAGACTGATGTTTTCCCTGGGTGCTCACTCCTGAAGACCACCAAATGAAAAACACTTTCTGCTGGCTGGCAGAGGGTGCTCAGTTAACACTGATAAGTCTTTTATCGGGCCATGTTTCTGCTGCTGCCTTTTTACTTCCTCATGCTCAGGGAACCTGATTTTGAATCAGAAATTCATTCCAAGGGCTCTACTGTCTTTCATGCATGTCACAAAGGAGTAAGAGCATATTTAATAAGAAATGGGTTTTGTTGATGTTTTTAAAGGAAGGATATAGCTGAGGATCTCCAAAAGAGGCTTTGTTATTGATAGAGGGTGAACAGGCAAAACACCCCAGCAATAGGAATTCTCCTTTGGAAATTGGCTGAACTAATTCTCAGGTTATCAAATTAAGCATTCCTAAGTAAAACTGACATCTAAGACAAGAGAAGGCATTTAAATGAAGATGAATTGGACAAACATCCTTTTATAGTTCATTAGACTCTCCAAGTGAGCAAAACTCGGCTGCAAATAACCATCCTGAGAAAGAGCAGGAGGATATACAGCCTGTCGAACCTGCTATGATTGCTTCACTACATACTCTCTAATTCAGGAGAAATTTGTGTTTTCTCCATTTTTAGCTTGCTGAGACTGTTCAAGAATTTCAAGCCAGTATCCAACACTGACTCGACTGTGTGCCAGGAGCGCTGCACCCTCATGGACAGGGACAAACACACTGACCCTCAGCTCTGCAACTGCAGGGTCTGGGGAACAGCTAATGCTGTTCAACCACCTCACAACACACATCCACGACACAGCACCTCCTACACCACCTGGATGGTTCTCTTTGGGGCTGGCCAACTTGGCTGGGCATTTGCATGAGTACTGACCCACAGTAAAATGCTAAGCCATTTCTGTCTTCAACTGCAAAATATTTCTGTTTTGTGTTGCTTCACTGCCTCAGAAAAAGGGAAATTGCTTTGAATGAGATTTTTCTCCCAAACCTAATATCCTAATATAACGATCTGTACAAATGCAGGCAAAATACAAGTGTAGATAATGTGTACTCAGACACCACAGGCCCAATCTTCAGGCTCAGATCATCCATAAAGATGGTTAAGAAATTTTCCCTTTCTTTTTCCCTAATTACATAGTGTACATAAAGCATAAATACGTGCAGCTTGGATTTAAATTGTTCGCAAGCTCCCTAGAGTAAAATAATTCTTAAACACTGACAGTGTTTAAAATGTAGCTAACCAGCACTGACACCTTTATACTAGCATTTAAAAAGGGAGAAATACATTATAGAGAAGTTACTTTTATCAAATTTAATTTGGATTATAAATTTGTGTAATAAATAAAAGCTCAGCAAGTCACATTGAGATTTTTTTTTTCACCAGGGTATTTATTATTTTGTCACATTCAGAACACTGCCTTAGAGACAATAAAACAAACATGGTTTTATAGACTATCTCTTATGTAAATAGCAACACTGCTATAAAACAAAGACAAGGGGATATTTTCCTACAGCATCAGATACATATAGAAGATCCGGTCCTCTAGAGATGGAGCATTGGCTGCCCTGTGGGAGGTGAAGCACTTGGAGCTACAGTGGGTGCCAGTACTCCCTGCTTGGCAGCACTTTGGCCATTGTGGAAAAAGGGATGGCAGGACAGGCACGGACTCGGGGGACAAATCCTTTGGCAGAGCTCTTTGCTACCTCAACAGTGCTGGAGCATTTTAGCAGGGCTGTCCTTTAAGCAGCTCTAATTAGGCCCCAAGGTACAGAGTCCACCAAGGATTTTGTGTTTTGAAACATAGCCCAGAGTGTCCGTCCTGACACTATTCCAGCACCAACACAGCAAAGGCAAGGACAGCACAGCTCCTCAGAGGTGCTTTTAATAAACACTGATGCCACTGCTGCAAAGCCATTCCAGTGAATCCTTTAAAGGAATCTTGTCCTCCATTTGGAATACACATGCATGCTCTCCTAACAAGATTGTTCCAATTTTTTTAAAACAGATTGGACACAGGATAAAGTTTTTATGAGAAAACATGACAAGAGCAGACAGACTGAACACAAGCATTCTTTTTGATCAATAAACAAACAGATAAGCAGAAAACGTTTTGTTCCTAGAACCAGCACAACACAGAGGGCACCAGCTCCATCACGCCAGACCTGCACCATTTCCCTTAGAGCCAGAGGCACTCAGAACACTGTGCTGTGCTCCTGCCCTGGAGCAATTACTGCATGGTTGGGGCAAACACTCATCAAAGTAAAAGCATACACTGTGCTGCTGACACCCTTGTCAGGACAACAGCATGACAGGCTCCAGGGAATGCTGTTAAACATCTCTATTAACTCCCGTCGTTAGAAATTCAGTAACTCACCTGCCCAGTGATGCAAAACAAAGAAAATTGGACTTACTACCACAGCCTTTTAGGGAGAGCTTATTTTAATAGAACTGATTTCTGGACTCATCTTAATGTTCTCCATTTCTTCTGCATGTTAATGAGACAGAGGTGTGATACAAAGCCTGTTTGCATGGATCACTCCATTTTCCCGAGGGCAGATTGGCTTTTCACCCTATCACAAAAACAGCGAGGAATGGACCCTGTCAGGGCTTTCCAGACTAATCCTCACAGTAGCCAGGACTGCACACAGGTATCATCTGCAGTCTTCAGAAGAAGCAGATGAGATAGAGATTAGCTCACTTTCCGAAACTGAAAAATTAAGTCAATGCCATGAGCCACACACTCAGAACCTCCTATTCTAGCTAGAACGTTCTCTCAGTAAAAATTAAACAATCTCACTTTCATACTGCAAATGAAAATTTCAAAACATCCCCTAAATCCATCTAAGTGCAACTGCGTGTTTTATTACATAAACCTGAAATTTTATTACATAACCTACAGAAACCAAACCTATCTCTGCAATTCCATTACATAAACCCCAGACCACACGACAGCATTTCCTCCTCACCATTATCTACCCAAGACAAGCATTACAAGGTATATAAAGTGGCCAGAACTGGCAGCAGGGGTGTGAATTGCTCTGGAGCTGATGCTGGGCAACAGATGAGCCCCTGCTCTACACCTGTGCTGGGAAAGCAGCCACTGCCATGCATGTCCACAGCACTGCCCATTCCTGGTTCTCAGGAAGGAGGATAAGCAGAAACCCAGGGAGCTGCCTCCAGGTTGGCAGCTCTGACAGGGAAAGGAGTTGTTCAGTTCTGGCCAGTGCCTCAGCCAGTGCCCAGAGAACCCTCTGGGGACAGCATCTCCCTCCTGGGCTTGGGAGAATACCTGAGTGCCAGCTGGCCACGAGGACAGTACCAAAGCAGGGGATTTGGGTTTAGAGCTGCCCAGTCGTTGTTGCTGTTTCCTTCTGTTTTCCCCTAGTTTTCTGCAGGAGTTCAAGCCTGAGACCTACTCACATTTCTTTAGCTTTTGTCAATATTCACCCTCTATGGAGCTGAGCTGAGCAATGAACTGGCATAAAACCTCAAGTATCACTAGCAGTATTTAAAGTTTCTTCCAAGACATAGTCAATGACCAAGAAAATGGGAAAGGAAATGTTACCAAGACCAGTAAGGACTGACCCCAGACTCAGCTCAGCATGAGGTCCCACACTAGCCACAGTAATACTCCACAGGAGATCTCTGCTAAAGAAGAGTTTTCCAGAGAGAGAGGGAAAAAAAAAAATAAAAAGCTAAAAAAAGAAACTTCAAAAGCAATACAGTTTATTTCTGCAACGCCTGATGTTCATCCAGCCACACTTCAGTGCTCAGAGCCATGAAAACACTGCTTTTGAGGTGACATTTGTAGTTGCCTCATTACTCTTTTCAAAAGAGTTTTGCATCAGAGTGAGAGCTTCAAACAACAGACCCTACAGGAGTAAAATAACTTATTAACAGCACACGAAATGGATTCGCCAGGAGCTGCTGACACCAAAGCAAGCAGGACTAGCGTGCCCTCAACAGCCAGCTGTGACAGGGAGCAGCAGGATGAACAGGCAGACCCAAAAACTGCAGGAGGTGCTGCACCTCTCCCTCCTCACTGCAGGTACTTTTCAGACACTGGTTGTTCATTCACCTCTTACATGGCAATAAGAAGGATCTGGAAACACACCTACCTTCATGTTCCTTTTCAGTTGTTCCAACTTTCTTTATTTTTTTGGGTGATTTCATGAAGAGAGGGAAGATGGTTCTCAGTCCAAGGATGTCCACAAACTTGTGACAGTTGTCTGTGCCCTCTGGTCCGATCATGGCGTGGTCCAGCACCTTCAGGGCACTGCTGCGGGAAATCTTCTTCTCTCTGTGAAAAGAAAGGGGCAAGTTGAACTGTACAGGAACATGAGGAATTTGGTAGCATGCTACTTGAAAGAAACAAGGGAAAGGAACACATCAAGGAAAGGATGGAGATTCTGAGCACAAGCTCTAAGGAAGATTTTTCTTCTAGAAGCAAAACCATTTTATCAACAAATACTCTTTTCAAAACTGTGGCTGAGAATATTGTCTTGGTTATTTCTTTTTTAATGACTTTTATTTATTTTTATTATTTTATTTTTGTTTCATTTTATGCATTTTACTGTTATGACTTTATTTTCTAATTTCTTGGCTACTGAAGAAGATATTTCTTCACTCCCTTACAAACACTGACACAAAACAGCAGGGAAGGCTGGGTTGGGTACACAAGGCAAATACTGTCACACCAAAAAAAAAAAAAAAAAAATCAGGATTTAGATGTAGCAATAGCTCGATTTAATAAAGGAGTAAGTTTGCTAAGAACAGCTTGGTCAGCTATAATGAAAAACCTCATTTCCAGAAATCACATGTGGAAGGACACAGACAGATTCTGGGTTGTTCTGTTTTAATGCCTCTTCAGAATGCCACTGGTGGTAACTCACACCAACAACACAGAGATGGTCTGAGAAACTATCTCCAGCTGCCCTGTACCTCTCACACCAAATCAGAGGAATTTATAATTCATCCAGGGGAAAATTTAAAACATCTTGTGAAATGGGAACTGAAAAACTGGTCACTAATACAGCCCATAAAACCACCAGACCAGGTGAATGCCACCAGGAGCTAACATGAGCCAGAGAACAAGAACTGCCAGTGACCCCATAGGCTAGTCCAGAAGGACATTTCCTCCAGGACAGGATGATCATGAGCCTCACCACCTCCCACCCCAAGCACATGCCAATCTCCTTCAATTCTGTCTGCCTGCAGACTGAGCCACCTGGACATCGTGTCCACCAGCAGGGGTTCCTCAAAGCCTCCAGAGCAGTGTGGAAAACAAGTTCCCCCCAAAGACTGAACTTCATGAACCCCTAAGAACATGCAAACTAAAAAAACCCATATATGAACACCCCAGCCTAAAAGAAAGTGACCTTGCCCAGTGCAGTCACCAACAGGCACAATGCAGAGGTGGAGGGCACCACGAAGAGTCAGGGTCTGAGCTTCCCCCAGGAGCAAAAGGCCATGCAGGAGGGTGTTCAACACCCTCACCTGCCCACTACTCAGAGCTAAAAATAAAGTACTCCTTAGGCCAGATGGCACCAGAAATGTTTTCAGGGGAAGTAATTGCATATTGATCAGCATTTAGGAAGGCTGTGCAGGGCTGAGCTCTGGAATATTCATTGGGTTTAAGCTCAGGCTTTTAGAGATCAATAGCTGCTTGACTGGACTGTCTGGAGTTGATTTTATTTGAAATATTTATTCTGCTGGAGGGCAAGCAGTTTATCTTAGTCTCATCTGTGCTTATCGAGGGAACTTTTAGCTGAACTCTAATTCACAGACAAGCATACGTGAGGATCACCAAACAGGGAGGGACCTCAGTCTTCATGGGAACTCTGAATTACAACTTTATTCACTAACCATTGTTTTCCTCCTTTTAACACCTTTACATCTGAAAGAACTCTTTTGGTATATCTATTATTTCAAAAAGAAGAGGTGCTGACATCATTTGGTCATCTGGCATTAGCAGAACACAGCCTCTCACTTTCAAAAATACTAGCTAAACCAGAATACCAGATTTCCTGGGGAAGTGCTGCATAAAACGGTTCCGTTTAATTAACCAGAAGATTTAGTAAAGAGACAGCCTAAGTTTTCAAGGGGTCATTAGGAACAGCAGGACAAGAAAACATAAAAAAATCTTAATAATCATAAAAAATATACCCTGAAATAGCTACAGTCAAGCTTCAGGGATCTGTATGGACTTGACCGTTTTCACCTTGTTTTTCTGAACAGGAGTAAAAGCTTTACTGAGGGTCAAGAAAAGCCTCAGAATACCTGCAGGACACAACATCATACTGCCCAAATAATGCAGGTCCCCATGAACTCCCTGGACTGCATCTGTCCCTGTGCATACACGTGCTCCTCAGTGAATAGCTGGGAAAGCCACACATCATTTTCCCTGTGCAACAGAGAATCTCCCTGACACATCCCCCGGGAGCGGCGCGGCTGCATCTCCTCAAACCCGACACAATTCTACAGCCAAAGCAATAAGCTGCCTGTCAGCGTGCACCAGGAGCTGACAGGACAAGCATGTTTTCCTCTCTCTTGGCCTTGTAAGGTACACAGCAGTTAGGTTACCAAGGCAAGGCCTAGGGACTGAGCACTAAAAAGTGTTTCCTGACCTAAAAAGAAAATTTAATTCTATGGGACATTTCTAAACTTTCCACTGGTGGCTACCACCTTGATAAACCATCTATTATATTTTTTAAGAAGTTGCTACATAAAATAGATGAGCCTCCCTTGGTGCAGAGGTGTAAATCAAACAATTCTGTCTCTCAAATAATTATATGCTCTCACCCCACTTCCAAACTTCCTACTGCAGCTCTGCTATTGCCAGCTCTGTTTCTCTCAACCTGCTCTTCTCCCAAACCCTCTGCTCACCTCCAAAGTACCTGCTCAGTGAAACCCCATTCCTCAAGGCCAACTGCAAGTCCCAGACCACAGCATGAGTCCAGCACCCAGCTGGCCATGGATATGCACATAAGGCACATGAGCCCCATCAAGCTCATTTTCAGGCATTACCACCGTCTCCTCATAACCTAGGAGAAGTTGACATGATACAACATCACCTTTTGCTGTTGGCCACACCTTTTAAGGCTCAGCACAACAGAAACGATCCTGTTCTCATGACTATCCCTAGAAATACCAGAAGCACACTAAAAACTCATCCAAAAGCTGCTGTACCTCTCTGTCTGTCTGTGTGCACAACCATCAATAAAGGAACAACTTGGCTGGACAGATTGGGCAGCACCAGACACAGATGCTGTGTTCCCTACGACAGTAATGGAGATTCAAGCCTGACATCTTTATTCTCACACAGCTTATCTATCTCACATCATGTCAATACACCTTCAACTTTGCCTATTTGTCCTTTCATCTGCACAGACTGTGGTACAATGATTAACCATCTCCGAAGTAAAACCAAAACATAACACATCTCTGTCCCTGGCCTTCAGAGGACACTGACAGGAGAGAAAAATGTTCTGTCTTGTTTGTGGGAGAGGTGGTCAATCACAACTGAATGGCACATCTGTTCTCTGCTGTTTACCATGAAGGTATCAAGAAGATACAGATGTTCAATACTCCCAGTGCAGCTCCAGATCACAACTATCCAGGTTCACTCCCTATTTACAATATCAACAGTGGTCACCAAAGCTACACTGTCCCCTGATCACTTGTGAGACCTTCTAAGCACTAGAATTACATTAGAAGAGGTTAAAAAAAATAAAACACTCAGCTGTCAATATAGTCCATGCCTCTGGACAGTAGTGACAGAAGCTTCTAGAACACATTCTGTGAAATGTTATTTTTTTCACGCTGTCACTTTACCAATCCCATGCAAACTGCCAAGTGGGTTCAGGTTCTAAACCTCCACAGCCTGAGGTTTTGGAAACTCCATCCATCAGACAGAGCTACTACTGGCAGATCAGTCATGCTCTGTCCCTCCCAACCCCTTTGCAACTACTGCAGGGGGCAAAATGCAGCCAGGGAGAAATTTTCCTGTTGTCATAATTTTCCAGCTGGGATCTTGGTACTGAGAGTGGCAAACAGTAGAGTCCAAAAATGAGGAAAAAGCTATTAAAAATCCAAACACTGAGTCCCACCCACATGGCATAAGAACTCCAAGTAATTAGTTCTGCAAGGCTGGCTTAGCAGCTTAGGACTCCAAGCAGAGGGAGGCCTCCCTCCCGTTCTTAGTTTTGGAGCTTTTCCTTAATTAGCCTCAAGAAAACCCAGTGTTCCTATTTGAATAATCCATGTTGGGTTATTTATTCAGCTCCCTGCTGCCGAACATTCCCCAGCCCTGCACTGCAGGAACTCAGCATTCCTGGCTGGTGTTTGCTAACCTGCCAGCAAACAGCCTGGCACTCCAGGGACAGCCAGACGGAGCCCGCTGTGCCCTCCCACAGGTCTGGGGAGCCAGACAGCCCAGCAGACACAACTCGGTGCCAGGCCAGCAAGTAAAAGTGAAGAGAGAGCAGAGAAGCCCCAGAGGTTCAGGAGGTGACAAACCATGGCACAAGAAATGCAAACTTATGCCCCAATCAATAAAGCGTTTCTTGTATCAGCATCCACAAAAATTCAGCAGCTCAGAGACTACACAGCACAGTGGAGCCTGAACAGTGGAACAAAAGGAAAAATATTTTCCCTAGAGACATCCATAGGTTCTCTCCTGCCCTCTTAGGGGTCTTTTAAATCCTTAGAGGATTAGTGGCCTGACCTACAGCATTTTCTGTGGTAGGCACCCAGATGAAAGATCTGCACTGCTACTTTCCAGCAGCCACTGTGACAACCCCAGTTCTTAGGAAACAAGTTTAAAGGCAAAAGGTGGAGATTCCATGTCTGAGAAGGTCCAGCTTACTTGCTGGACGGGAAAAAAAAAAAGAGAAGACAGACAAATATCCTAACATAGAAATTTTACAAACTGAAAACCACAAATATCTAGCCAAAACATGTGTTGGTACATCAAAAGCAAGAAGGAAATCACAACATTAATGGAGTACCTGAGCATCAGGTTCATCAGTTGCAGACCCTCACCCTTCAGAAAGCGATCACGATTGGAGCTGAGCATTAGGCAAGAGCAAAGGGAATCAAACAGGTTCTCCATCATTTCCTGTTCCTCTGCTGTACTTGGGTTGTGCCGTTTAAACACCTGCATGACAAGGAAAGCAAAATTACCCCCAAATGCTGGGCCATGCTGTTGCAGAACACACACAAACAGTTTGCACCACAAGCCTTCGGCATCTGGCAGGTGTAAGCTAGCAAGAGGTAGCTGCTACAGGTCACTGCTACATCCTCTCTGTAACTCTGCTGCCTTTTGTTGCCCTGACTGTGCACCCACAAATGTGCAGTAGCCTGCTGCAAGACTTAAAGGACAATACACAGGGCCTCCAAGGGGAAGGGCAAATTCACACACACACAAGTATGTGGATAAGCTCATTACCAGAGAATTCCTGGGCACAACTCATACCTGAGGATGCTGCAGGCAGCACTACCTGAAGAAACAGAGGTAAGCTATGGACACATTACTTTGAGCTCACTGAAACATGGGAATAATGCAGCCCCATGCCTGGAGTGAAGAATGCAGAGAAGACAGCCAAATTCCAACTCTGCCTATTGCCGACTTGCCATGGAATTATAACATAAAAATTTAACTTCTGTCCCTTGACATTAACATCTTAAAAACAGGGATTAACCTCACTGACCACAGATGATACACTGTATGGAAGGTATTGAGGAACTGTGCTACTAGAACAGTACTGCACCCCAGATCCCTTCCACCCCTCCCACCCAACCCGCCAATCTCCCGAAGGCAGAGAGGGCGTGTGGGAATTACTCACAGATAACTGCTGAAGCAGCACATCGATCCCATCCAGCTCCCCAAGCAATTCTCTGTTGTCTAGACGGAGGTGGGGAGAAGGGGGGAAAGGAGAGAGAAAAATGAAGCTAACTGTCAGATTTTACAGCCATCTAACACTGATACATCAGCAAACAAAATCAATACAGCTTGACAGAGCACAAAAGCTGCAGAGAAAGAGAGGGTGGAGGCAAGGGAGCACATGGGGGAGAGAGCCAGCAAAGGAATGCTGGAGGCAAAAAAGGACTGCTGTGAACTGGCAGAAGCCTGGATCTTGCCCTCACAGACAGTGATACCGTGGGCATGGCTCACCATCATTATTCTGAAGGAGAATCGCGAGCACCTCGCTGCAGTATAGCTTGTTGGCATCAAAAGGCATCTTAGCCTATGGGGGAAGGAACAAGAGACCCATCAGGGCACAGCTCTCCATGTCTCACTGATTTGAAGAACACATTAATCAAATCACCAAACATGAGCAACACTTAAAGCAAAACACAACAGCAGTAATTCTGCATTTTGCCTCAGTGACAGAAGAGTAATAATTCTCTCTGACTCAGGGGTGATGGGGGGCAGGTGTGGGCTCATGCACACATGTAGAAACTCTACCGTGATCCTTCCCGCTGTCCTACATCAGTAGGTTTGGCCAAGTTGGCTCAAAACCCCTGAGAACAGTCTGCAGTTGTTTGCAACACAGAATCTCTTTCCTGTAATACATTTTCCACAATGTTACATGGGTGCATGGGGCTCATCCCTGTTCTGAAAGTCTGCACCTGTCAGCAAAACCAGAATTTCAGAACATACATCACATCAACATTAAATAGAAACTGTCAGAGTTTCATATGAGGATCAGTGTCACAGTCAGAACATGAGATGGGTTTCGCCTGCACAGTCACGTAACTTCCATTTCAGACATTCCCTTCATACTCAAATGTGCTAAAAAAAACCCTTAACGAAATCAAAATGCTGAATTTGAACAAAACAAACAAAAAAAAAATCCCTGAAGTGGGTTCTGAACTGGATGCAATGTTTTTGCATGCTGCCAAAGCTGCTTCATCTACAGAAACAGACTGAACATTAACCAATTGGATAATAACACAAACTTGTTTACTGAAGGGATTCATAAAATAACACAAATTTAAAAATCATCAGTTAATAGTATTTCTATTCCATTGTTCAGGAGGGGAAAAAGTAGAAGCACCAGGCCTAAAACATCTCACTTATCAGCCATTTTTTCCCCCAAACACACAACTCCCTGCAGCAGGATGGACAATCCTGCCTGTGCAGGACTGCAGGGCCAACCATCCCACTCTCATGACATGGAACAGGGCAGAGTGCACAAGACACAGAAACATGGAAAGCAGGAAGACCCCAAATGCCACAAAATACTGACTTTTAATAAAGCTTTTCATTCTAAATAACCCCAAACCTCTCTGCAGAGGACAGTATTTAGAGCTACCAGGTGACACCTCCAATCAGCCCATGGAGGAGAGGGGAAGGGGCTCGGTGCTGTAAAGCTCTGCCAGCTTCTGTCATGGGGTGACCAACTGCTGCCCTACAGGTGCTGGGAAACAACATTCTGCTCTACTAAGGCTGCACACAACAGCACCAAACCCTGCTTTTGTTTGGAGAACCAAGCTACGAGCTCTCCACCTGAGCTTTCTGAGGCAGCTCTGACAGTCACAATACAATTATGTGACCTGAAATGTTGTCAGAAAACAGCAATTTACACTCTGTACTGTGTGCCAGATGTCCTCACCAACACCCAGACAGAAACCCCACTTAAAACTCATCCCACAGACATGCCACAATGCTCTGCCCAGCTGCCAAGATCCTGGGTTAATCCCAACCACATCTGTCAGGGCAAGAGATTCGAGACCAAGAGCTGCCAAGAGCAAAGCACCTGGACAAGGGTTCATTAGCTCCCCACAATAGTGTGCAGGCAAGAGAAAGCCCTGCCTGATCCCACAGCCCCAATCCAGGGACAACACAGTCAGGATAAAGGACAGACACACCCTGAACAAGCTTGGAATGCTCTTGAGCATTCATGTTCTGTGGCACCAAGCAGTGGAATCCTAGTTGGGATTATTCTGCTTTCCCAAATTTCTCAGTTTTTCAGCTATTAGAGTAATTCCAAGGCAGGCAGCAGTACCTAGCTGCCTGGACTAAGATTAACTACACTTTTTCTTTTTAAGGAAAAGAACATTCTTACGTTACTCCCTGTAGTGAGAAATTACAGTTTACTTCTGCTAACAAGGATGTGAAGTGCACAGAAGGGTACCTGCACTTACAGAGCTGATAGAGCATTTCTGGAATTCAGAAGCTTTATAATCATGCAGACATTTTAAGCATAGAAGTACTAATGCCTTACTGACAGAGCTAGGGAACAGCTACAGTCTGTTTGCTAAATTTCCCTCACTAGCTCTGTGAGAGAGCTGAACTATCTATTTTCTCTTTCCTACAGCATTTTCCAGGGAATGCTTAGGCATCTTTTCACACAAGACATAGTTAAAGTGTGTAAATCACTGCCACAGGATGCAGAGTATGAAAAGTAGCTTTTAATTGAAATGGCAATTAGATGAGTTCAAAGCAAAAGCTGCCTCCAGCAGCAGTGAAACACAGGCAGCACACAGAACTCAAAAAAGGATGAGAAACACAGGAAGCAAATGCCACTAAAAGGTTAATGTTAGTATCCCTGCTCACTGGTCAGCTTTTATATACCTACAGGTCTAAGCTATGGACTGGAAATCCACCATACAGGAATCACATGAAAAGAGAAGGGAGACAACTTCTACTGAAAGCTGTTTATAAAGACAAGACAGAAATGTGTCTGTTTAAAACTGCTGAGCACACAGACCCTGAATTGTGACCTTTTGTCTTTAACTTCATTTTTATAACACACACACACGGAAAACTGGCTTATTTTAAGTGATGGTTTGCAAAAGGAAGGTGGGAAACCAGCTCACCTTCAGCCTCTTGAGCAGCCACTGCATGAGGCCCTGCTGTGCAGCCTCTGTGCACATTTCTGGTCGAAACTCTGCCATGTTCTCCACAATTCCTGAGAATAAAGACACAGAAAACAGACATTTTTCCCCACCAAAAATTAAAAACGTCATGTTTCCAGTCTCTCTCATTCTTCCAGTGTGGGGAGATTAGAATCCTGGATGAGTGCAAGGAGTGGATGATGATCTGACTGCCAACAACACCCTGCAAACAAAGGTTCTGTGCTGTGCAAAGATCAGGGAGCAGAGTGGTAATGATGTCCTTCCATGAAATACAAATGTTTTACTACCTGAGAGTTAAATATTTTGCTAAGACAGAAACAAAGTACAGCTCACAGATATGTACATAGTAAATACATGGGCAGCAGAGCACTCTCCTGGAGGGATTTAAAAGCTGTGTGATGTGGCACTTGGAGGCATGGTTCAGCGCTGGCCTTGGCAGTGCTGGGGTAACAGCTGGATTCAGTGATCTTTGGGGGCTTTTCCAACATAAACAGTTCTCTGATTCCCTCTGGTGCAGTGCAGTTTCATCCATGTATCTGCACATCCAAGTAAAACCAGTTTGGGAAGCGGCACCTCTTGTGTAGCCAAGGGGCGAACTCTGGCTCCTGGGACCAGTGAATCCAAGCTGTACTTGAACAAAAGTTGCACCAGATCCTGTACTGCACCACTGGCAGTCCAAGAGGAAAGGAGCAGGGGAGAAAGGAAGGGCAAGGATAACCCACTTCCCCGAGCCCAAACCACAGAAAGCAAGGGACTGTGCAGCAGCTGCTTACCTAGAGTGTTATGGACACCGTCAGCTTCCTCTTTCACACTTTCATCGAGGCGCTCTAGATTCTGGACCAACAAGGCCACAACTTGGCCCTCCACCTAAATCCCCAGGGTCATGGGAAAGATAAAAAAGTAAGAAACGAGATTAAAAAAGGAAGACGAAGGAGAAAGAATGATGGGAGGGGTTAATAAATAATAAAAATCAATGAGTCCTACTGAAACAGTCTGCGAGACGTGATCAGAAAACATGAACAACCTTGCTGTAAAATCTCAGAGGAAGTGAAGGAATCATCAAGTAAATCTGACACTATGTTTGTCCTAATTAATTAAACAACTTTTGTGTTTCAGATTAAACAGAAAAACATCAGGAGGTAAACTTGCACCTTGTCAAAGTCTTATGTCCTGAAGAAGCCTGATTGATTTATAATCCCTCAGAATTCTCAAGTGTGAGGTGCACAAACCACCATGGATGGAAGAACTGCAGCTCTGTGAGCAGCTCCACTCTCCGCTGGGCATTGCTGTCTGCCCACATTGCTGTTGTACCTTTCACCCTAAGAGGTACAAAAAGCTGACAGAACAATGCTCACACCTGCAGATTCAAGCCCAAAAGCTGAACAATCACCAGCTGAAGTCCTGCATTTAAATCCCCTCAAGAAGAATGCACACCAAGTGGACTTCTGGAGCAAAGGAAAGACAGACAGCCCCAGGGCAAGGGGGAGTCCCCAAACCACAGCCACAAATATGCGTTTAAAGCTGCAATTGGACAGAGTCCAGTTTGACTCACAAACTTTCTGTTGTGGACATGAGCGTGGAAATTAAACAAAATAACATTTCCAATTCAAACTCTGTTAACCAGCTTTGGGCCCAGTAAACACATGGGAAAAAACAGAAGTATGGGCTGCTGTGGAATACAGTGCAACAATCTTCACGGATACCCTACACCCTTATACCTACTTGCTTTGAGAAAAAAAAAAGTAATCTAAAAAGCAGATATCTAAACATTTCTCCCAAGATAAGCCTGACCTGTTTCTTTCAAAGAGGACAATGAAAACTCTAAAACTTGGCTATTATCAGTGGGCTGGTGACAAGGAAAACAGAGAAAGAACTTCACTTGATTTACTACCTCTCTGCACATTTTATTGAAAATGTCTTCTCTAGCAGCTCCTCTCTCCCATTTCATTCACCCAGCAATCTCCCCACTAAGGCAGAGTAATTAACAACAGCCCAGAGGCCAGCTAGAGGAACCAGGCTCTGGGCACTGTCATTAACCTTTGGAAGGTAACATTATAGTGACTGGACAAGAAGGATTGTAGGAGAAAACTGAGCAGCCAAACAAAGCAAACAAAAGAAAATCTGTAATTCCCCATCTTGCAATTTTAACACAATAGTTACAGAAACAGACACAGCCACAGTGACCCAAAAATGCCGTGATTCACCAACAGAAGCTGCCCCAAGGTAGGACAGACCTGTAAATCTCAGCTTTGGCTGGGCATGGCCTCTCTGGAGGGCTTCTGCCTGGTTCTGGGTCCTCCTCCCATAGCCAGGGAGCAGGAGACATCCAGCACAAACACCAGAAAAAGGGGAAATCCACTCCCACAAAGGCCAAGAGGCACTCGGAGAGTTAACCATGCAGGGAGCACTCAATAAAGTACCAACCATTGCATCTTCTACTTCATGTAGGTAATTTTCTGGGGTAGTTCAATCTCCACACTGAAAAGCATCTTTATCTTTGAACCCTCCTCCAACCTTAAAGTGCATTAACTCTGCTACATGAAAACTTTCAAGCTTTTACTTCTTGTTCAGAAAAATCACATCCACACTGTAACAACAGATGTCCCAGCTGAAGAATAGATTTTTGTGTTTGAATCAAGAGTTACTGGGTAGAAAACAATCAGTCTCCTGTGCAAGAGGTTGGACTGAAAGATCACAGCAGCACCACCATCTTCAGGTAATAGTCCCTGCCACAAACTTCAGTTTTCTATGGGTGAAGGAAGAAAATGCAAACAAAGCTCCTATTTTCAAGAGGACACTGTCCAAGTCACAAATATTACTTCCTTCTCCCTCCCTGCATGAAAAAATCTCCCAGCCTACACAAATTTTGCAATGAGAGCGTTCCTGCCAAAAAAGAAGTGGTGTATCAACATGCAAGAACCATCTACACCCCAAACTCTGGCATTCCATCAAAAACACCCTTCATGGTCCTCAGCACCGGTGTCAGGTACAGAAAAGGCTCCTCCTGGCTACCTCCATCATGATGTTGGTAGCAAGACACCCACAGCTGCACAATGCAGGGTGGGTCAGTGTTCGGTGCTGGGCTATGCAAGGCAGACATTGAGGCACTGAAACAACCTGAAGTTTCCTACTTACAAGAGCATCTATGAGGACTTCAGCTCCTTCTTCACTCTCATGGAGAGTATCTATATCAGTCAGCTCTTGCAGCAAGTCTACCACAGCTATGGAAACATGTGCTGGGTGTTAAGGACAACCAACAGGGAGGCAGACACATTTAATATCAAAAGCAGATGGCTCTTAGGCCAGTGTGTTCACAACATGACCCAAACCAACTGGCAGTACGTTAGCAGTGAGGTGATACAATGCATTACAATCACAGCAGCAGGGCATAGGATATTAGATATCAGACCACAGAGACTACTGCAGCAGACCCTCCACAGAAGCTCCAAAGTGAGGGAATCCTAACAATTAGGAATTACAAAAACAAATGTGATTCTGTGTTTACTGTATCAAGCAATTTTACTGTTTCTTCACGGTAGTTTCTTTTTTCTTTTCAAATCAAACATGCTGGAGTTGCTGTAACAAGGCACCATCTTGCATTGTGAAGATTGAACACAAGCAAAGAGAAATAAGTTACAATAATGTGATTTGGACATTCTGCTCTCAGTGATAGCCCTGCTAACCTGATACACACACCTAACGAGGGCACCGCCAGCAGCAGGAGCCATCACCCCCCTCTGCCTGGCCCAATTAGGGCAGCACGCTCCTCAAACTGCAGCCCTCACAGGAACAGGAGAGCTTCTGCCAGCCCAATTTTCACTCATTAACTCTGGGATGCATAACACACAGCTCCCCTGCCTGCTGCACAGCTCCCGTGTACAACAAGACGTATTCCAGCTCATTAGACCCACTTCCTTATTCTCTCAGACATGCTGATCAATCCTGCCCATGTCCCAGGGGTAGAACAGGAGATGTGGTTTTCTGAATGTCCTAAATAAGCAATCTGTGATGGATCTCTCTCAAGTGCCCAGGTTGACAAACCGGCTCCCAGGTCTCCTATTTGTGCATTTGCTCAGACACACAAGCAGTAACAGGAAATGTATTTTCATTTGTCTTTTCTTAGCCATGTGCTGGGGCTGGTGAAGAGGTGAGCTCTGCAGCAGAGAGTCTTGACCTTCTCCTGGACCAGCTGCAGGTGAGTCACCACCATGTCACCTCAGCACTGTGTCACCTCAGCATGTCACCTCAGCAGTGTCACATTGCAGCAATAAAGGCTAATCACAGACTGCACTGCACCAGCAAGAACAAAACCAGCAAGTCAACAGAAGGAATTCTCACCTGCTCCCTGGTACTCAAGGGGCAACTTGCAGAATATCATGTTCAGTTATGGGCTCTCCCAAAAAAAAGAGAGACCTCAATACACTGGATTCGGGAAAGCAGAGGACCCTTGAGGTGGACAGAGGGGCCTCATACATGATAGATGAGGACAGATTGAACGAATGGGGTTTGATCAACTCATGAAAGAGAAGGCTCAGGAAGGAACCAGATGAAGATTTCTGCTGCCTCCTGGGTGCTACAAAGACAGCCGAAACAGGTTCATCTGACAATGCACAGCAAAGAACTTCAGCAGCTCTTGCAGGGCATTCCTACCTAAGGAGCTGCTGTTGAGGCTTGTAGTGAGACTATCAGCTGTCCTATAAAATTTAGGAGATGGAAAAGGAAAGCCTTGCTTGAAGCTTTACTGTCTTCCATTAATAAAATCTTGTTGGTGATCATCTTTCATTCACGTTTTTTGTGTAAAGCTGCATGAATCATTCAGCAGATTATTTGCTCCCCCTGGACATTGCTTTTGTCTCCTTGCATTAGTCCCTCAAGACACCACATTTAAATGGCATCTGAAGAGCCATTTTTTTAGCTTGCTCCTTGAAGAACTCATTTTAAAAATATTTCCCCATTTGTTTTAACAAAACATCATTAGGAAACTTGAGCTGTATCAATTAAGTTTTATATCTAGATGCTTCACTTTAATCATGTTTGTACTCTGTACATAAGCAGCAGGAGCACAGCTACAGACTCTACCTGCTTCCAGTGGATCTCAAAACACTTCAGCAATTTTATAACAAGAAATATGTTTTTCCCAAGATTGCAATTCTCAGGCCAAATTCCTACCCGTAAACTCACTGACAGGAAAGCTGCAAACCAAATAAAAACAGCTGACAGTGGAAACCCTGACAAGTGTTTGACAGCAGCAGTGACCCCAGGGCACAGCTTTTCATGGCTGACAGGACAAAGCAAGCTGTACTCCTGTGCACTTCAGCTGGAAAAGAGCTCTGCTATCCCAGTCAATACTCCCACAGTTCCTTTTTGCCATGTGACTGAGAAATTCAGTATAGTAGTGCATGGTACACAAAAAGTCTCTGGTGTCTGGTAAAAAATAAGTAATGAAAATACAGAAGCCGCAAAACTGGTTTTGCATGGGAGTAGCTTTCCCTTATACAATGTAAATTGTTAGCAGTTACTTGAGAGGCACTCCCTTACAGATCTTGGTTAAGGGAAGCTGTGGGGTTTGCTGCTTTACAGGGACCAACACTCACCACATCAAGGTTTCAACAAATGCAAGTCAGAATACCCAAACACATAAGCAGTGCTCTCTAATATAAACTGGCAAACAATAAAATATTTATGTTTTGGTTTTAGCTCCTGATCACTGCACCCACTTAGAGAGAATGAATTATGAATTCTCAATAGATAGTGCTATAAGGAAAAGTGCTAAAAAAGAAAACCAAGATCTGTGCATCAGACAACAACATTCAGCACTAACAGGCCTTTTCACATTGCATATTCCAAAACACCTCAGGAAAGCTAGTGTTATCTTGTGCTTTACACATAAAGAAGTAAAGAATAAATTACTTTCCTAAGGCCATAGATCAATAAAAAGGGAAAAAGAAAAGCCTGCTGGAGACCTAAGTCAACAGCCAATGCCCTTTCCACACGGCTTCTCTGTTCTCTCCACTCACTAACGTTTGTCAGAACACAGACATGTGATCTCCCAAGCCATGTCACAATTTTTCAGCTTAATCCGCTGTAGAGTATTTTACAAGCAATGCGGGCTGAGCTCTGCTTTTACAGACTGCACAGTGGTGAGCCAAGCACAGTTCTAGCTACCAGCTGAAAGCTAAGCATCAAAGCACCAGGATACTTAAAAAAATGACATTGTTTTCGATAAAAACTACCAAAATCTTCAACAGTACAGTCAGGAAACTCTCTCTGAGGTGCCCTCAGATCTTCAGAGGTACAAGAGCCAGGTGCACATAGGGATCAGGTTCAGTGACACCAGAACTCACCCATCATGGAAATGTTTCTGGATATGCACTTAACCAAAGGGGCCACCTGCAGCCTCAAGCTCTGTGCACACCAAACTATAGGTATGTGAAGAGTCTATCACATTTACAAACTAAAGTGTAGCATGTGCTGAGCTGGTCCATGACAAACAGCTGGCAGCTCAGCTCTCATCAAAAAGGGGTAAATCAGTTTCATTTTCACTGTGGATACTCCAAAGTTTGCACAGTCTGAGGTTATCACTGCTAAGCCTGGGCCTTTGCTTCTCCTCCACTGCTCATCTGTTCACACTAACACAGCCACTCAAAACTAGATGAAAGGATCATAAAAGAAAGGAGAATAACAACACTGAAAAAATTCAGAATCAATATTACTTCAACAAAAAAGACTTTCACTGGGGAAAAAACCTAACACCTAAATTCAGTGTGGTGGGAAGAAGAGAAAAACATCTACAGGAGCCTGGGAAAGAGGATATGAGAGATTATGGCAAAGTCTGCAGAAAGCCTCTCCCATGAGAGCTCCTTTAACAACTGAAGGATATCTGTGTTGTCATGTCCCAGCAGCCCAAGCAGAGACTGCACAGCATTCAGCTCCACCAGCAGGTGATACAGGCCGGGCATTGTTGCGATCACGTGCATTTCTTGAATGATGTCATTTAAATCCAGTTCTGACTCCATGAACCTGAGACAAGACAAACATGATTAGTAAAAAGGCAAGAAGAGACCACTACTTTCCAGGAGACACCAGGTAAGACTTGTCTCCTCAAGTGTTCATGGCCCCAGCATTTCTGATCCTCCCTGTCTTACACCTGCCCCTTGAAGTAGGATAAGCCTTTCTACTGCATAATTTACATAAAGTAAAAAAGCAGATTTGTCCCAATTCTGTAAATCAGTTGTAGCATTTCAATAAAAAATTAAAATCAAGATGCTGTAGGTACACATGAAAAAACCTTGCACATAAAATAAATTCTGGAGAGTGCTGCACCTCCCCTAGCTACCACATATTAGTAAGTGGGTTGTATGAGCCTGAAGTCCATAAAAATAATTTGGTTAAGGGAAAGAACAGCAAACTGGACAAAAAAAAATGTCACTCAAGTGTAGGAAGAAATCAATGTGTATAACAGAACACCCTGAAGGGAGGAAGAGGCTCACTGGAACACACACACCACATGTGGCTCTCTGTGCCCATCCAACCATTCTGCTGATCACAGTACCCTGTGTAACATATAACTCTGTAACATGCAATGATTTTCTCCCCACATAGACCTCTGGCTGTTATGTAAGCACAACACCTTCACACCAAGCCATAGGAGGAAACTTTTCATTATTGCCAATCATCCTCTTTATGCTGCCAGCCATAAACTGGCCACACCAGAGTCTCAATAATGCCATTTTCAATTAACAGCGTCAGTTTAGAAGAACTACATGGCAATACTTGCTGTTACATAAGCCTTATGTAATGGAAAGTGTCTGTATATTCCAGAAATTGATTTAGGCCTGAAACCTAAAATTAAAGAAAAAAAGTTGAGCATAATCTTACTTTTCTGGATTGTCAGGAAACTTGATTCGCAGCTCCTGGTTTTTGTAAGATCTCTTTTCAAAGGTGAGAATCATCTTCTTCACTGAACTTTCATCCAAGGGTTCCTCCTGACCAAATTGGAAAGACAGAAAAGTGAGCTTTGGATGGCTGGAGCAATTACAGTGATGTGGTGGGACAGGAGTCAGGCCCAGAGCCCTTGGAACGGAAGCGGCTACCCCTGGGAGTCTCACTGTAGGGCACTGCCAAACACCCCACACACTTTCCCTACCCACTGACCTGCTCCAGCTCTGACCTTGAGCTATTCTTTTACACCTGTTATTACTTGGCACCACCAGAACACAATGAGGTTTTTTGCTTCTGACACAGAACAAACCTGAGCTCGCAGCCTGTGCCTACAGAGAGTTTCTCTGCGTAAGTCCCTTGTGCTATTGCTTTTTGTAAGTCTACATTTAACTGCCCTGAGTTTATGTTCTTTCGCATTTTCCTCACTTGGATAAGCTTTCACTGCTATTTTAAAGCCTTTTTCTAAAGAAAAAGAAAAAAATCAATATTTTACTATAGTACTTTCTCTTTGTTTTGTAAATGTTCCTAAGGTGTTTTTCAGTTGGCATTGTGTATTTACTGTATAGCAATAATGTAAACCTCAGCTGCCTCCCTGACAACTACAAACATCATTCCTCTATTTTCCTTGTTTTATGATTTTAATGCACTTCTTTTATTAAAAAATTGATGATATAGATTTCCTTGTGTAACCTCTGCCCTCTCTTCTGTTTGACTGTGATACAACCACTGTTTAAGAAAAGTTCTCAAAAAAAAAAGCCAAACCAGACCCCTTCACATCTTAAGCCACATTTTGTGTCCACCTCCTGCTAAGGATTAAATCAAGAGTTGCTCCTGGCTTTTAAAAGTCTTTGGTCAGCAACTCTAAACAGCTATGTGAGAAAAAACCTCCATTTCTTCAGCAAACTCCACTACAATAACAACTCCAGTCCAAGCCTTCCATTACTATTGGATTTCCTTCATTCCTTTGCCCAACCTGTCTCATTGCCATCCCACTCATGTCACCACCCCACTCAGATAATCAATACCACAGTGCCCAAAGCACATTCTTCCTGCAAGGGCATTTCAACCCACACATGCTGACACTGCTTCCCTCTCTTCCCTTTGATTCTTTGCTTCCTCTAACATGTATCACTACAGTATCTCCATTACGATCAGCTTTGTATCTTGTATTTCATTTGCATTCAGTCTTGCAGTGTCTCGGAGATTAGCTTCTTCCCATCAAATTTACTGGGACAAAGCACATTTTAATGGCATTTATATTAACTGCAGTCCAAGTAATGAACAAGAGATTTGAGTTCTAAAGAAACCTTGGACTTCCAGCCTCACAAAAGTCTGGCTGGGAGAACTCTACTTGTCAAAGATGAAGGACTGGCACTCTGCAGGAATCTACAAGACTCCAGCCAGTCAGGAGGACTCTTGGCTCTGTCCATCCATCCTCCCTGGAGCTCAAATGCTACAGAAATCCTGCATTATCTTACCCTGCTATCAGCAACAACTGTCATGGCAATAGCTCAACATCAAAAAAACGAGGGATATTCTCAGAGACGGATGCTGGCAATGCTGTGTGCAGAGGACAATGATATTTTACAAAGCTACATGATTCTGCAGTGGTGAATATCACTTGTTTTTTTATCAAACAGGACACGAGCAGCAGGAAGCAAATATCTTCTAGATTTATACCAATCCATGTGTCACATTTATAAAGTGATCTTTTCCCTGGCCCTTGGCAGAAAGGCCAATGCAGCATTGGATTTCTGTCTCTGAGGCTTGAAATCATTTACCCTTGACAGCTGCTACCCCCCTCCTCTGACCCAAGACCTTTCTTGTACAGAAGAATGTTTGTTTATTTGGTGCTGCTGCTGCTGCACAGCTACAAAGAGGGGGAGAAGCTACATGGCTGGGGATATTGATGAGAACAATAGTTAGGAAACATTAGAACACAGAAATTGTGTTCTAAAAATATATTTTAGAAGGTGATTTGAGTATTCCCAGACCAAAACAGAGATGAGGCTTGAAGATCCTCTCCCTTTTTCTCACCCTTTAAACCTTCGGCTGACATATTTGAGAAATCTGAAATTAATTAATAAGCTGCAGGGCAGGAAAGCAAAGCCCCAACCGTAAGCTGTGTGAGGCACAGGAAAATCACATTAGTTTCATTATCTACATGGTAAGAAATGGAATCACAAAGAAGTGGTTCAGTGTTTGGTTATTCCCTCATGGTTCACTGTTTGGTTATTCAAACTATCTCTCCTTTCCTACAGGACTTACTTCCTCATCTTCCTCTTCTCCATCCCTCTCAATTATCTGAAGGAGTTTCTTTTTCTCATCATCAGTTTCTTCCAGTGCAGCAGCCTCCTCTTCCCTGTGACGACTGTGCTCTCGGGCACTGGCTTGTTTCCGACGTGCTTTGATTTCCTCTTCCTCTTCATCGCGGGGTCTTTTTGTCCCTCTGTTAGGCTGAAATCAGAGAAAGAAGGTGAATGAACATGAGCCTTTAGTGACCCTTGCAAACCAGAATACCAATATTACAAGCCATACTGAGGAAATTCTTACAGGCTGTTTAAAACATTTGCTTACACAACACTTAACAACTCTGAAAACTGGAAAGGAAATTAATTTAGTGAAGTGGAACATCACAAGAGTAGATGAATGCCTCTGCCAAGAGCTGTGTCAACATCCTACCTTGTTTGATCTATGAACATGATTCACAGGAAAATATCTTCATAGGCAGCAAGGACAAGGAGTGCACAGACAAGGAGTGGCCAAATGGCCCTGCTCAGTGGGGCCATCAGGAACTCCAGATCTGCTGACTCAGCTGAGACAACCCCACATTCCACAGCCAGCAGACCAATATGCTCAGCAGACAGCAGGGAAAGATAATTTTTCACCCATGACATATATGAGATTATATTGAATTCCTGTGTGCATCCCATTTCACCTCCATGCTTCTGTCTGAAGTTTGCTGACACATGAAAGCAGATCAGCCCAATCCAGCATAGGCAGGACAGGAGGACTGCTGCTTGCTGCAGTTCTGTAGGGCTTGGCACTGTAACACACAGTGCCCAAACCATCATGGGTTGCTTGGAACCCCCTGTTATTTTATTCCACTATTTTTATTTGATTGACAAAATTAAAGGTAATTTGCCAGGGACAAGAAAAAGTCCATTAACCCCAATCCCATGTTTTAATTTAGGCAGAAAGGGACGAAAGCATTTGCAGCAGAAGGAAAAACTCTCCCTTCAAAAACTACAAGGACATTAAGTTTAGTCCCTTATATTTTTTTGAAGGACAACCTAGTTGGAAATAAAGTATTCCATGCTCTATAACTACAGCAAAACAAAGCTTAATTCTTTAAAAGGAGTATATGTGTTCAGAACAATGAAAACAGTAAGAAAAACACTTTTACTTCCCATCACTGCTCAAGTTGTTTGGTAGATCATTTTGTAAGCCCATCAGGTCTAACGTGTGTCCAGCCTAATTCATAAAACACCACCTGTCAGGCAGCCCCCACTCTTCTGCTCTGTGGGACCCTTTGTCTAAAATGGCAAGAGTCACACCAGGCTTCCACCAACACAGGCCCTGCTGGGATCCTACTCGGATTTGAGCCAAAGAAAACTGCACAGGGAATAGGTGACAGTGCCATTCTCCTTCCAGGTCCAGCACAAGTGTGGGCATCAAGAACCTGGCATGTTGAGAACTTTTGGGCTGCTGAGGCAATAAACCTTTCAGGTTCATAAAGGAATCCTGCTGCAGTTCTGTTTCCTTGTTGTCTGCTGCACCAACAGCGCAGCCCAGGGAGCATTCACCCAGAGATTCAGTGCAATACAAAGCACGAGCTGGCAAATGAAAGCTCTGCTCCCAAGAAAACACTGCTTTTAGATGTCAAAAAAAAATAAATACAAGAACCCCCCTAAAAGCCCTTGAGGAGTTAATTATAATTAAGAAGTAAATGGACAGCAGCCTGGCCAAGATCACCTTGTTTTCAGGGTTACCACTTTGTCATCACTTTAAGGAAGATGCAGAATCAAGTTTCCCAGACAACACATTAGCACAAATCAAAGCCATAGCTGCTTGTTCCCAGGCAGATACGTTCAAGCTCTGTTATCTGTCTCCTTTCTCCCTACATCTTCTCTGCCATTTCCATTACAGATGGTACATTCCTGACTTAAAACTCTTCTAAAGTGCCTCCATGCACTTTTAAAGTAGTTACTCAGCTCATAATTCAATAGCCATGACATGGAAGCATATCCAGAGATTCTTTGAAATGAAAAATTTATTTGCTTGGAGGGTTTTGTGGATTGGGGTTTCTTTAAAGCAGATTCCTATTACTTATCTTCTAGGTACATTAAAATATAATTTCACATAGATCCATTTGGAAACAAATGTGTCATCAACAACAACCAATAATTCAAACACTTCCTGAGCAACCAGCAACCCAATAAAGAAAATAACAAGGAAAAAGATGCTCTTTTAAATGACATCATCTAAGGAAAAAACTTTCAGAAATCCATATTCCTTCCTCAATGCCCTTGATGTCACACAGGTCCCTGCCCTCCTTATCTCCTTCCACTCACTCCTCGATAATGCCCAACTCATCGCAAACCACCTTTGATAGATTAATGTCACAGACACAGATACAGCAATTAGTGATGCAAATCCTGAAATTTACAACAAAACCCCTACATGATTTGCCTTGGATGTTCCTAATTTGGGCAGTCAGAATCTCAGTCCTCACTCTCATTTCTAAACACTAAACAGGACCAAAGCCCTTCATGAGCTTGAGGTGTAAGGAGAGGGAGCTGGGGGTCTGTGAGATACAAAGTAATGTGCCATGGGAAGGGACTGCATCCCAGAACAAAGCCTAAATTAAAACTCCATCATGAAATCCACCCCATTTCCTCTGAGTACATAATCCTTAGTATCAGAATTTACACCCTGCTTCCATCTCAATTATTGTATCCCTTTTTTTGTATTTATGCGTTGTTGGGGGAGGCGTCTCTAGCGCACAACAGAATCATTATGATAAATCATGGAAGTGCCCCGCGTGCGATCATTAACGCTGCCAGCAGCCTGGCAATAGGCAGTAATTGAATTCCGGGCAAACGCTATTAAGCAGGCATTAAGGCTTTGCCTCTCCTTATTGATGTTATGCAAAACCTCACTAAGAATATTCCCATTCCCAACCAGCACTATTAAAGCCACGAAACCAGGGCCCGAGTGGAACACCTGGGTCCTGCTCATCCCACAAGAGATGCACAGTCATGAACGACTGATTTAAGGCAGGCATTAGTTTCTGTTCATTGATTTTCACCCTGGGTTTGCATTTGTGTTTTCCAAAGGACCATTACCAACCAGCAAGAATTAAACCCCTACGTTGCTGCTCTGAGCCTGGTGCATTTTGCTCAGCAAACACATATATTGTGTCCAAACACATTTATTTAACCAATTCCACAGCTTCAGACCTATCTACATAAGTTTTTTGCCTTTCTGGTGGAAAAGAGAAAGTTAATCATTTGATATAGAAAATGTGGACTTTTTACTCAGTTGTGCTAAGGTGAATCTGGCAAGAAGATGGAATTCATTAAAAAATGCCCAAGAAAAGCATTTTTAAATTATTTTGTTAGTTAAGCTTAATTCTGTTCCTGTTGAATGCAGGGCATTCACAGAGATTTATTCAGAAGGCATTTTCATTTAAATCTAACACTGATATCACCACACAAAAACCAATGAATACAAAAGGGTTTTAAAAAAGCTGCCGTTTATAAAATATGATAAAGTAAACAAAAGCTGGTGATTGGGGAAGGGAGAATTATGTTTCCCTTTCTCTTCTAGCCCTCGCTGTAGTGACTCTGTATGTTGCCTGACATACCCTGAGCTGTCACTGTTTGGGGCCAAGCCTTTGGGCACAGATTTTTCTCCAGAAACACACCTGACATGGGTTCTGGTCTGTGCACAGCCAGGTAAGACAGAACCTCACGTGCCGAGGAACAGGGAAACAACATCTTAAACTACAGCACAGTGATCTGCCAGGGCCCCTGGGTTCCTCCAAGCAGTGACTGCACATTACTACCAGGGTTAAGTACCCCACAGAATCTGAACACACATTGTTCAGGCCCCTGATTGCTTCAGCCTTTGCCAAACATCAGGAACAGTTAGAGAAGCCTCGGTAGTTTCATATTACTCAGGAAACAAGAGTTTCATACTACTAAGGTATTTGTTTTGTAAGTAACCTCATTACTGTGAAGCTCAGAAATTATTTGTTAACGAAATCTGAAATAGATCTTCATAAATGATGCAGCCTCTGCTGTGCCCAGATCCCAGCCCTCTCCGAAGAGCTGCTCAGAAAGTGACGCACCAGCTGTCAGTTTGGGATCCTAAAAACAAGCCCAAATCTCCAGAGGCATCTTCAATAACTTTCTAATTTTGTTTCCAATGTTGTGACAAACCAGGCTACCATCAATCTCACTTTTCCTTGTTTTTTCTTCCTGAGGCACAACACTTCTCAATGATCTGAACACTAAAACCTGGAAGAACTACCAGGAAAATCCAGAAATCTCCAGGAGACCCAAGAGCTCCAAAATCACACAAACTGAGGTAAATGCAATGACAGGTGTGCACTGTACCTACAAGGATATAGATCATTAATTTCAGAGAAGCCCTGTGGCCTCCAGCCTCATTCATGAGGCTCCAAACCACCCAAGGAGCCCATCAGGAAGGCACAGGACAGGGATCTTCCTTGACACATGTTTACACACACTCCGTTTTGGTGGCCAAAGACAACACATTGGGAAGTAAACTAGAGATTCACTTGCAACCCTGTGAGAGCCCCGAGATAAGTCTGGCAGCATGGGGCTGTAGTCCCAGGAGCAGAGCTGAGGGCTGAGCCAGTGTCAGCTCCTTGTTTTAACCTGCCAGCAGGAGAGAAGCTGCTATAGTAATAATGCTATAAGTAGTCAAGGACCTGCTCAGCTGAGCTGCCTCTGCCATCAGATGCATCCATTACACTGCAAACTGACAGTAAATTATCTGTACCAGCAGCAGAAATGATGATGTGCCTCCATGGATACATGGAGATCCATCCCAGTACACACTGCACTCAACCCACTCACACAACGGGGACATCACCCAATTTGGTGAAGTCAGACCTCACCCCACTAGTTATTGCTTCTTCTGTTATTTGATTTTATTAATATTCCATTTAAAAAATCAGCAATTTGTAATGATCACTCACAGTGATGAATTTTGCCTTTAATGAGAAATGAAATAATCTCGCTTATTCCCTCCCAAGACAACTGAAAGAGGACTCTGAATAGCCGTGGAGTTGGCTTTGTCCCCTTAATTACCCTCTATAATCAGAGACCAAACACAGAGGATCTGGGCAAACAGCAGCAATATTTAATCATCACTTTAGACCATCTGCAACTGTTTTGCTGCAACACGTAAAGTTTATGGATTCCTGAGCTTTGTATAAACTGCCAGGTGCTGTTTAATTGTATTTTTTGTTGCAAGAGGTTCCTTTTCCCATTCTGGCAGACACTTGGTGCTGAATTGGTGGCACGGTGCCTGCAGTCTTCCACGCCAAGTTTGGCACTGAGGGAGAACATCTTCTTGCTGAAGCAAGGGCACAGATTACACATTTAGAGGAGAAAATTCAAAACAGTGTAAGAGAAAAGCAATTATTTTTGGGTTGTGCTGAGGGAGGCTGAGAAGACCAATTCATTTGCAGCAAGAGATTAAAATCAAGAGAGCTGAGGCAACACACCACCACCCCCCCTCAACAGCTGGTGCCACCCCTGCAGCGAGGACAAACAAGGAGACCTTGAGCCAGCCCACACCTCAGCCCAGCACAGGGAAGCTCCCAGATCTAGGCTGGAGGGGGCCAGGAGCTGCTGGGAGTGCTGCCAAGCCACCCTCCCCTGGCCATCTTCCTCAAGCCACCCTCCTCGAAGGCAGACACCTGACCCGCAGGATGGGAGGCAGCAAAATCTGCTGTTTCTAACTATTTTTGCCCTATTTCTCAGCCAGAAATGCCCTCACAGAAGGGAATCTCATCTTCTCAGAACCAGAGCTAATTTACCTGCCTTCTGCTCCTTCACTCCTTCCATCTGTACTCTCCATTTTACCCAGTTCTGGAGGTCTGAGTTCACCAACACTGAAATCCAACGCTCACTCTAAAGCATCATCTCACCTACTGACACAAGAACCACCTGCCTTCAGGTGGAAGCCCAGGAGAGCACAGAGCCAGGACAAACCCTTCAGGAACCATTTCAGCAGCTGGCTGAAAGCTGCAGAATGTTTTGGCCCACAGCTAACAATTTCAGCAGCAAGAAATGAAATTGAAATTTAGATACCCAGCAGCTAAGCAGCATTTCTTTACCTCCACAGAACACAGCCCCTGCTGTCAGAAGCAATCACCCCCTTGCCTGTGTTGAAAGCTCATCCAAGGGAAAGCTGTGCAACATCCAAGTGAGCAAAGCAAAGGGGACAGACACTCCTCTCCAGAGTGGGAGTTATGTACTGTATTCCTTATCATGTATTTTCTAGATAATAACCACCTACATTAAAAAGTGTACATTTGCTTAACTAAACCGCATCTTCTATGTAACAACAAAGATTTCATCAAGTGTTTTCTTCCTACATTTATGCCATATTATATTGCATATATAAAAAATAATCCATCATATATAAATTGAGAAATTGCTCAGTGAAGTCTATAAAACACAGAGGTGTCTGATTTGCATTTGCACATTTGCAGACCTCACCTTCTCAGAGCAAGAGAAAAAAACAACAAACAAAACTCCAAACTAGAAACCGGTTAAAAAGTTCAAAGCACAGATTTACCTCTCTGTGCCTTAACCTGCACACGAGGGACAGCATTGCTCCACCACTGGGTGAAGAAAGCCAAAGAACTAAAGGAATGTGGGGAATTACAATTCTAAATTGATACTGAGAAATCACATTTTAAAAAAGATAGAGAAATACAGCAGTGCAGCAGAACTCAGACCAGCAGGGCTGTGCTGCTGCATACAGCAGGAAGGATGTGGAAGGATGCCTGAAACAGAACAACAATCCACAGGCAATGCCCTGGAGATCATCAAGGAGGAATCCAGTGGAGGCAACACTAGGAAAATCAATGAGAAACTTCTCACACGCAACAGTAACTTTCCCTCTTTCCCTTGAGCATCTCGAAACAACACATTCCCAAAGCACAAACGCAGGCTGCTCCCTTCACCTCTGTGCACCATTGAGCGAGGCACACCAGGAGGGCTCTGAGCAGGGAGCTCCACCAGGAATCCCGAGCAGGGAGCTCAGAGGCAGAACTGGCCACGTAACTCCCACACTGCCAGGGCAGGCGATATGCAGGGCTGTTTTCCTCGCCCGTGGGTCAGCAGGGAAACCCCCCGGCTGCAGTGGGGGCTGAGAACTGAAGCACAACCCAACAAATATCTCGGCAACCCACGGGGAACACGACAAATCCACCCCCGGGAACACAAATCACCACAGTGGGCACAGACTGGCTGGCACACGGTGAGCACCCAAAGACCACAGGACAAGAGAAGGAAAACGCTCCGAGTAAAGGGAAACTTTGAAAAGGAAAACTTTTAAAGCAAACTTTTGTAAAAATTAAGTTAAATGGGTTTTGTTGTGAAACAGGGGGGAATAAAACACAACAGAACATGGAATGAGCTCGGGCTTCACTCCAGGGCCCTGTGTGTCAGACACGGCGCCGGGGAGGTCCCCCCGGGGCCCCGCTGCTCCGCGGGCCGGGGAGAGACCCCCAAAACTCAGCCACACCACAGCGGAACCCTGGGCACACCGGCAGGCCCAGGCCCGCGGCCGCACCGGGGCTGGAGCCGCACCGGGCCGGGAGCTGCGGCCACGGGCGAGGGCACCTCTGCGCCGAGGACCGGGACACCCCCACACCCCCCTGCCCACCCCGGGCCCGTCCCGGCCGCCGTGCCCACCTGGTAGCTGAGCAGCTCCCCCACGTCCATCGCTCCCGCCGGGCCCCGCACCGGACACCTGTCGCAAAGCCCCGGCGCCGCGCGACACTCTGCCGTAAAGCGGGGCAGCGCGGGGCGCCGCCACGCTGCCGCAAAGCGAGGCGCGGCGGCCGCGTCGCAAAGCGCGAGGCGCCGCGCTGCCGTAAAGCAGCGCGGGGGTGTCGCAAACGGGGGAGAGACCCCCGGCCCGGGAGCACCGGGGGGACCCTCGGGGGTCCCGGGGCACGGCCCGGTCCGGTCCCGTCTGTCCCCCTGGTCCCCGTGGTGACTTCGAGCCCTGCGAGACTCCCCCCTTTGAGCCCGGCCACGCCCCCCGCTGCACAGCGCGAAACACAACGGTTTTGTTAAGAAAATATGTTGAGTTTTGTTAAAAAAGGGACGTTCTTCGGTCTTTGTACCTTCCCAGGCCTGATGGAGAAGGAGGGAGGGTCAACCCGCGAAGCAGAGAGCGGCCAACAAGCTCTAAGCGATGTGCAGGTGTTATAAATAAAACCCAAATTAGTTGTTGTTTGTAATTGCCTTGTTAAGGTTTGGGGCGGGGGGGGTAACAAAGCTTGGCAAAGGGGGATGTACCGCTCTAGAGGACACGAGGAAGGCAGAGGTTATGGGACACCTGCAGAACTGCCACGGAACGAAGTGAAAAACTGCGCTGAAATCTCTCAAAATGGGTAAAATGTAATTCTGGCAGGGGCAAACCTGCCAAGAAACCGAGCCAAGAAACGCCCCCGACCCTAAAGAAGAGAAGGACCGGGCATGGGGACTAATTAGCATGAGAAGCGAGAGAATCATTAACCAACAGACAGAACACTAATTAACAAGAGAACTATGTAACTTGTAGGCAATGAGCACTTAATTCCTTTGTTTGCCAAAGTGTATGAACAAGTAAAAAAGTTTTGAAAGTCGGTGTGCTTGATTTGTGGAATCCCAATGGGCACGCAGGATTGCGGAGCTCTGAAATAAACGATCAGTGTCTGTCTCATGTTAATTATCGGCTTGTTGCACACCGGGTAAAGAACCCGATTTTTGGGGACAATGCCCCAATGTTGGGGCCGGGGCTGCTGTCACTGAGGGAGGGGATGCAAAGCCAGCAAAGCCCCCCTCGAGCTGCCCCAAGGGGACACCGAAAATCAGCGCTTTCCCCGTGACACATTTTCCATAACCTTCTCAAAATGCTTCCCCGGGGCTGAGCCAGGCTCGGGAATGCGGGAGGCTGTTTGCCAGCGTTTATTGACAACACATTTCTATTTATACCCAGCGTCATTAACCGCTGTCACCTTGAAAACAGGCCAATAACTGAGCTCTGATTGCGGCAGGAGGGACGTGACAAACCCCTCTGTTTGGTGAGGCCGTGACAAACCCGTCCTGTAATTCCACACAAGATGCAGAACCCCAGACAGACAGAGGCATTTCTCAATTTAACAAATATGAATAATTAGGAGAGAGTCAACTTGGCCAAAAAAAATCCTACTGAATTTATTTCAACTATGCTTTAAAAACAGTTTTGAGCCAAAGGAATTTTTCATAACGATCGCAGCTATTACGCAGTCATCTCAGCAGGAGTCTGGTTTGAGAACACTCAGGAAATTAAAAATATATATAATGTTTTCGAAGGAGTCCTTGCATCCCCCATTGTTTCAAGAAAATATAGGAGATCAGTCATGGCAAAATTAACTCAACAAATCTGCATGTTAAAGATGAGATAAATAGAAGATAATTATTGGCTCATCTGGCTTTGGGGTATTGAGTGTTCAGATAATTCCCCAGCTGTGAAACCACCAAATTCGCAACCCCTCGAGGGTTACTGGCACGTACTGGGAACAGGATTCAGCTACTGGGAAGTCTGACACCCTCCCCTCTCCAGCGATAACCGCAATGGTCTTCAATTCAGAGAAAAGCCCAATTCTGAGCACAGACAGCAGGGCCGGCACCTCCCACTTCGAGCTTCAAGACAAAGGGACAGAAAATGTTCGATTCACCTCCCTGGGTGAATTAAGACCAGGGGGTACATTCGAAAAACAAAATCAGGGGCTGCGTTGCTACCTGGGAAACCCAATTCTCACCCAGTCCTGAAGGGCAGGTTTCAATAACGGGAGTTTTATCCAATAAGGGGAGTTGAAGCACAGGGGACAATATATTGAACTTAAAAAGTGAAACCAGGAGCAAAATCAAAGTATTAAAAAAGCTCTCTAGGAAATAAATGAAGGCTGGGGATGAGTGGCCACCCTGGATGGTGGGTGCTGCATGGGGCTGGCACCAGTCTCTCCCAGGTGGAGCAAGCAGCAGAGCTGGGGAAGGAGCTGGAGGCTCTGCATAGGCTGGAGCAAACCCTGGGACTTCTCTTGGCCAGGAGAGCGAGGACCTCAAAAATCCTGTCTTCACATCCCCAGGCACCCACCTTCCACAGGGGCTGGGGTGTCACCCCCAGGGCTGACCCTTTTCCTGGACTTTTACCTAACCCTTTTCCCTGGCGTCCCTGGCTGTGGCTCTGGCTCTGGGGATGGGAACAGAGGAGCCAGGACCCAGGGATGGGGAGAAGCCCCAATCTCTGCTATGGAAATCCCTGTTCCTCATCCCGGCACAGCTGGGGATGCTCAGCACCGCGGCTGGAAGGGGCGGCGGGAGGAAGGGGCGAGGAGGAGAATCCCGGTTTAATTTCATTCCGAGTTCAGGTTTCAACCCAGATGCCTCGAGATCTAATTCCGAATAAATAATTGTACTGAGTAACCCAGGTCCCCCGGTGATTAACTAAACACACTGAGGCTCGCTGAAATTGAATTAGCGGTGTGCACTCAGCCGTTATTACCCTCCCCACGTCATGAATATTAATGAGGGGTTATTAAGAAATGTAAATGATGCCTCAGGGGGTTGGGAGCACAGGGGGTGCAGGGCCGTGCGGGCTGATATGACAAACCATTAGGAAAACAGCCTGATTGAAGCCACTTTTTAATTATGTCAGATCTCGCTCTTTGGCGGGTGCAGCCGCGTTTCCGGATGCTTTCGTCTTTATTAAAATGAGAAAAAGGGAAGAAGGCAGAGTTGGAATGGGAAATGAGCCTTCAGAGAGGGGAAGATGCAACCACCCAGCATCCTAGCACATGGGGACAACTGGGCTCTGCACCCTACGGTGTCCCCACCTGGCTCAGCTCCCAGCTTGTAAACCCCCCTGCTGCCCCCAGAGAGGGGACACCAGCACCACCAGGGCACCTGCACCCCAGCCTGAGACCCCCAGAGCCCCCCACCATGGCCCCACTGCCTGCAGCCCCTTCCCTCGGTTCAGCCTCGCTGGGCAGCGCAGCGACTGCCACAGGCTCATGCATTTTAACAGGCTCTCACAGGGCTCCCCGCACCGGAATGGGAGCTGACAGGGCCAGCTGAGTTAATCAGAGTGGATAATGGAGGGAAAGAGAGAAATCTCAACCCAAATTGCTGCAGAAATCATGAGCCGGGACTCAAAACCATTGAATTAAACCCGGCTGAAGCTTAAAGGAGAAGGCAGCGGTTCTCCCAGCCCCATGTCCCACCTAAGAGGGAAAGGAGAACAGCCCCAGAGCTCCGGTTCTCCCGCAGGAGGGCAGGGGCTGCCAAGTGTGGTGGAGCCCCTGTTCCCTGATCCTGGAGGGATGTGCTGCTGGTGCCAGGACAGGCATCTAGGTCTGATCAGAGCTGCAGCATCAAGGGTTCACTTATAGAACAGAGCCTGTTCTTCAAAGGGCAGCATCAGATCAGATGCGTTGTTGTGGTGCAAAGTGCAGCAGCAGCCCAGCCTTGGTCCTGCTGTGGCTGCCCTGCCAATGCCTCGTCCCCTCTGCAGCACCTGTGCCCACCAAGCCTGACACCCGGGTGCCAGGACAGGGCTGACCCAAAGGCAAGGGGAAAACAGGCATCTGATGGAGTCGAAGCCCATCTCTGTGGCCAGCCAGCATCACCATGGTGTCACTGCAGGCAGATGGAACAGTCTGGGATGGGCACACACACAGAGTTCCTTGGGATTCAGGTCTCTCCGCCCTGATAGCTTCATAACGCCAGGCTGCCGCTTAATTGCACCCGTAAGCGTGGAATTACTGAAGGGTAAAATGCAAATGGTGTAACCTTTCCTGAGCTGACCCAGCACCGCTGTGCCAGCTCTGAGCCAAAGGCAGCTGCCTTCCCTCTTAATTGCTCACGTTGCTGCTGGGAGATACCCTCTTTGGGCCCCCAAAAGGGAGAAGACAGGCCACTTGATGGGGTCACATACTGGTTCCTCAAAGCCAGAGGCACGGGCATGGCTCTGGGAACTGTCCCCTGCCCCAGGCTGACCATGACACCCAGTCCAGCTGTGGCCAAGCAGCAGCTGTGTGGGACAGGCAAGCAAGGACATACCAGAGCATGAAGCAAAACACACAGCCTGTGCCCTCCCTCTCCAGTGCCACTTTCCCACCCTGAAAGCCTGCCACAGCTCCTGGCCAGGGCGCCTGCATGGTTGTTCCTGGGTGCCAAGGCAGAGCACTGGCTGAGCCTGCAGCATGGCAGAGACTGGAGGGGGCTGGTGCTGGCAGGAGAACCAGCTGTGGCATTATTGCTAATGAGATATTCATGAACCTGCGGATCATTTGGTGGGTGGGGTAGGGCCAGACATGGGTAATTAAAGGTTGCTGACCTGTGAAATCAGGCTGTGAGAGGCCTGGCACAGAGCAGGGGGTGGGCAGGGGGGGAAGGTGAAGGGCAGAGGGTGATTGTGGTCAGGCTCTCCCTGCTACCCGCTCATGCCAGTGCTGCTCACTGTCCCAGTACAGGTGAAGCCTGGGTGCTGGAGTACCACCTTCCTTATGGCTCTTCTTCCCTGAGTAAAACTCTACAAAGTGTGACAATCAAAATTAAAGATTTCTCCAGAAAGGCAGCCTGGGGGAAATCAGTGCTGCGGCCGATGGAGATTTCCCAACGGTGACTTTTAAATTAAAGGGGAAAAAAATTTCTTTAATTTGGCGGCATTCATGGGATGCAGCTCACTGGGCACGTTATTATCCAGCTCAGCAAATGCTCCCAGAATTCGCTTGCGCTCCAAATTACCAATCTCACCGTGAGGCTGCACATCCCCACCTGTGCTGGCATCAACCAGCACTGGGGGCCTGCATCACAGCCAGAACCAGGCTGTGCCCAGGTACCCCGGAGCCAAGCAGTGGCAGGTGCCCCCTCCCCACACAATCGGGTTTTCCTGCCTGAGCTGGAGCAGCTATTGCATATTCCCAGCATAGGAGCTCCCCGAGGCTATGGGGACTGGTGGCATGGGGTGCAGGCAGCCCTAGCCCTGCCTGCCCTGGCACAGCTCTTTCCCTCCCTCTCCCCCCGCCCCTTCATGATGAAGCAATGAAATTATTTTTCTACTTGAGTAGTTTTCAATTTAGATTAAGAAAAATCTGCGCTCGGTTAGCGACGCCGCAGTAAATCATGCGCGGGCGGCACGGCGCGGCCGCAGCCCCATCGCTTATCGCCTGCAAACCTTTTTTCACATTGACAGGCTCTGAGTGTGACATTGAGCAGGGCGGCAGCAGCCCAGCAGCAGCAGCCTGGCAGGGGCACCACATGGGGCAGGGGACCCATGCCCTGGAACCACCCTCAGGGCACTGCAGGCAGTGCCCAGGGCAGGTGGGCATCCTGAGAAGGATCAGGCTTGCTGCCATACCACCCAATCTCTGCCAGTCCCAGCATGGCTTGACAACGACACCAAGATCCTGCCACCAGCACTTCTCGGTGCTTCAGCATTTTGCTAAGCTCTTGCTCCTGCCTGTCACCAGTGGTGATGTGGTGGGACCCAACACAGCTGGATTGTGCCCATCGTTGGCTGCCCTGCGGTCACGTCAGAAGCAGATCCCCATCCTCGTGCTCATCTTGGCACTGCCGCCTTCTTCATGCCAGCACCATCAAAAGGAGCATTTGACAGAAAACAAACCTTTTTTTTTTCCCCCCTCTGATTCTTGCAGCTCGTTTATCGCCGGCGCGGGGCAGGCAGAGCTGTCAGCGCCTGAACCTCACTCATCCGTTTAACCTTGGGGGAAGAAACACATTTGTGCCGGATAACGTGCATCAGATGGTGGCACCGGGAGCGCCTGTAGCTGCTGTGCCTGATGGATGGGCTACAGGGGCCTCGCCTGACCTGTGCTTGTATGTTATCTGCATTGCTGCGGGAGGCTTTTCATCACGCCGACAGCTCCGGCAGCACCAGCCTGGCAGGAGCGTCTCATCTCACCAGGAATGGCTGCGGGCACCACAGCCAGAGGGATCTGGCTCTGTGGCTGTGCTGGCACCATGGCACTGGATGCAGCAAGCCACCGTGGCAGGGGAGGGGTGGTAGTTGTGCCAGTATCTGGCTGCAATGGGGCTGGAAGGACAGAGAGAGCAGAGCTAGTACCTGCCACGCCAAGGGGACAGAGGATGCTCTCACTGCTGGCAGTGCAACCAGACTGGCTGGAGGAAGAGGCCAAGCTGCTGCACTTGTCCTTTGGGTGACATTTTGCCAACGAGGGGTCCTGTGACAGTGACGGAGAGGGCACAACGCTGGGCAGCCCGGAGCCCCAGTGACGGATGAGCGCTGCCAAGTGCCGACACAAAAGCCATTTGGTGTAGGGAAATGATAGATGCTAACACTAATTTTAAGCACAGGCAGCCGAATTCCTCCAGACAGTCTCGGCACTCAGGATTTAGGGCACAGCTGCTGGGTTCAGATAAGGTGTGAAATCAGCCCAGCGTGCAGGGTGTTACTTGGTAATGAACGGCCAGTGATGGATGGGGGTGGCTCAGCGCTATAACCTCCGCATTTGGAGCCTTTCAAATCTCTTGCCATCAATCCCAGTCTCTGCCAAGTACCAGGAAGAGGAGCTGGGACCTGGCAGTGGGTGCACGCTGTGCCAGGTGGGCACCACAGCTTGGGCTCCCCCTGCACCACCAGCCCCATCACAGGCTGGCAGGAGCACCAGAGGGGTCTGGGGACAGATCCTGTCCAAACTGGGACAGTTACAGCTGGTTTCTCCAGTGCCACCAGCAGTGTGACCCCATATATTGCCTCTCCTTCCTAATGCCATGGAGCACCTCTGGCTGCCCACTCCTGTGTGCCAGCAGCAATCTGGTGAGGAAGGGCATGGTAAAGTGTTCTGTCCTCCATGGGGTCATCCCTGCTCACCCAGCACTGTCACAGTGAGCAGACTTGGACCCACGTGGGCAGCACAGGGATGTGGCACCAGCCCAAAATATTTATGGTGAAAGTGATGCTGGAAATGGCAAGTGCTGTGCTTGTCTGTAGCATTTAATCTTTCCTCTGACCTTATAAAAAAATCTATTTGTGTTGAGATTTTAAATTCACTTCTTAAATCACCAGCTACAGCCTTTACACTGTATTAATTCCTCCTCAAGCAAATGAGTTCGGTGTTTGTTCTTTTCTGATACCACCAAAGCCAGAGCACCAGAAGGATGGACACTGTGTCCCATGCAGACCTGCCACCTGTGCCCCAGCCCATGCTCCATCCCCCCATACACCCCTGTGTGCAATGTCACGCCATGCAGAGCACACACAGCACCTTTGAAGGGATCACATCTCCTCCAGCTCAGTGGCGAGCTCTGAGCAGGACCATCACTGCTGCCACCTCCCAGGAGAAGGAAGAGTCAGAGGTAGGCATGAAGGCCAAGGGCTGCAGGGAGGCAGCTGTGGGCTCACCTGGCCTCATGCACCTGCTGGCCCCCAGCTGCCCCCAGCACTCCTGCAGCCCCTCAAGACCCTGTCCCTCCTGCCTCGTGGGTCAGGGGTTGCTGAGTGCCAGGGAGACACATGGCACTGCTGAAGCTGGAGCAGAGCTTCCAAAGGAGCTCGCCAGCACAAAGCCATCAATCCAGGGGATGCCCATCCCTTGCTATGGCAGCCCTAGTGTTGAGCAAATTACTGGGAATGCAAACCAAGCGCACCTGGGAAAATACATTAACGAATTACTGCTGATGAGGGTCAGAGGGCGTTCCCTGTTCATGTGCCACACCTGGGCTCCTCTCCTTCTCGGATCGAAGGGGAGGGGTTATGAGGTTTATCAGTCACTAGTGATCCATGCAATGGGTGTAGCGGGGTGAGCAGCCAACCCCCTGCTGATTTATTGCCCTGGAAACGCTTAATTTAGGCAATGTATTTAAAGGAACTCATTAGAATTGTATTAATATTTATGCACCATATGGAGAAGCTGATAGCTGCTATTGGAGGATATTAACTATTAACTTACACTGGGTAGGACCCTGGTGTTTGGAGGCAACTTTAATTGTGGTGAGAGCAGCCAAGGTCTCGCCAGCAGCCGGCGACAGAAACCTGTGTGTCATTGCACGGCCAAACCGTTCTGGTATACGTAACCCTGCCCACATGGTCTCCCCGTCCCCAAGCAGCAAAGCATCCCTACAGGAATCCTCCCAACGGTGATGGGACCCCCTGCCCTTCCAACCCCCTGGAGCAGCAGCATGGCTTTCATGCTGGTCATGATGCTCCCGGTCCTGCTGCTGCCAGTGCTCCCACCCATCCAGCCTGGAGCAGGGCACCGGGAGGGACCCGGGGACAGGCGGCCCCAGCAGTCCGTGGCTCATCCATAACCAGCTCCCTGCCCGCGCCCGACCTCTCGCTATAGCAAAGTTCACATCAATTTTCCTTCCCCTCATTTGTCTGTAAACCATGAAGAAAAATCACCGCCGTCTGCCCGCATCAGGCCGCCGCCGTGATGTATGGCTGTAATAAAAACCCCATTTTGGGAGGCCGCCTTCCCGCGCCGCCAGCCAGGCGCCGTGCGTGGCCGTGCCACCAGCCGGGCACCACGCGTGACACAGAGCCGAGAGCAGCCAGCACCATCCCAGCCCGGACCCCTGCGCTTCATCTCAGCCTCACCGTGGTGAGGGGCAGGAGCTATTAAAGCTGTCACACAGCAGCAGTCCCTGCGGGTGTTGAGGCAACCAGTGTTGTCAACCCCGAGAGCCAGATCGTGGGGGACACCCCAAGGCAGGGCTCAGCAGGGCTGGAGTGGGCAGCACACTGCCTTTGCTGGGCATCCTCCAGGCCCTGCCTGATCTTTACAAGTGGTGGTCACAACCACACCAGCTCTGGGGATAGGACTGGGGACAGGGTGTCAGGGAAGGGGTGCCACCCCTCTGCGTACCCCACACGGAGGCTTTCATGTCAGCTCCCAGCAGCAGCCGTGGTACCAGCTCAGAACTGAGTGGTCCTGGAGTGCATGGGCAGGGACACCTTCCACCAGACCAGGTTGCTCCAAGCCCTATCCAGCCTAGCCTTGAACACTTCCAGGGATGGGGCAGCCACAGCTTCTCTGGACAGCCTGTTCTAGCTCCTCACTGCCCCCGAAGGAAAGAATTCCTTCCTAATCTCTTATCTAACCCAGCCCTCTCCCTGTGGGAAGCCATTCCACCTTGTCCTGTCACTCCATGCCCTGGTCCCAAGTCCCTCTCTAGCTCTCCTGGAGCCCCTTCAGGGACTAGAAGGGGCTCTGAGGTCTACCCGGAGCCTTCTCTTCTCCAGGCTGAACACCCCCAGCCCTCCCAGCCTGTTTCCATAGCAGAGGTGCTCCAGCCCTCGAAGCATCTCCGTGGCCACCTCTGGACCCGCTCCAGCAGCTCCACATCCTTCTGCTGGGTCCCTGCCGGTCCCGGTCCGGCCGGTGACCTCTCCGGGGACGGGGCCGTGTTACCGAAACCCGGCACAGCCCGGCACAGCCCGGCACAGCCCGGCACAGCCCGGCACAGCCCGGCACAGCCCGGCACAGCCCGGCACAGCCCGGCCCCGCTCCCGGCTCTGCTCCCGGCTCCGCTCCGACGGAGCAACAGCCTCCTCTGCCGGCGGCCGTCCGGGATCGGCGGGGACGGACCGGTCCCTGGAGCGGCGAGACACGGCGGGAGGGCACGGGATGGGATGGGATGGGATGGGATGGGATGGGATGGGATGGGATGGGATGGGATGGGATGGGATGGGCCGGCACCGACACCGGCACCGGCACCGGCATCGGCGAGGAGGAGCTACTGGAGGGAGAGGGCTACAGGTGTGGAGGGGGCTGCTCAGGCCAGGGGGTCCCTCCATTCCCCACATCCCGGTGGCAGGAGGGCATGCCAGGCTCACACCCCCATGTGCCACAGGACTGGCACACGGCATCGCTGATGCCGCCCCACGCCGTGACACACATCAGCCACGCAGCAGCCGAAAGAGGAAGAGTGCCAGGCAGAAACCCCACAGACACCGAAGTTGCCAGCACCAGCTGAAGGGCCAGGGCTGCTCAGGAGGAGCTGGTGCCCCACACATCGTCACCACGGCACTGCAGCATGCGTCACATGGGGGCAAAGGTGTCACCCAAAGGGACCCCATGCACATGACCAGGCTGCTCTCAAAGCCCCTGGGTCCTGCTTGTGGTTCCCTTTGCTTAAGACCCAGAGTTCTGGCAGCAATCAGTGCATTCAGCTGCTCGGAGCAGGGATGACGCACACAGGAATTTCCCAGTGGGGAAGTACGGTCGTTGAGCTGTAAAACCCTGGATGAGGCCACAGAGGTCACGTTGGCCACAGCACAGATGCCTGTGTCCAGCCAGGCTGGCCTGGTCACAACCCCCTGGGCAGGGAGTGTTCCTGCCATCCCCCCTGCATACCAGGACCCTGATTGAGGCCATTCTCCAGCTCTATCTCCAGCACAGGACAAGTCCCTTCACCAGCCCCTCAAAAACTCTGGTCGTGTCTCTCTTCACCCACTGCAGCCCCAGCTCCCCACTGTGCCTTCCTGCAGCCCCACCAGTCCCCTGCTGTGGCCACTGAGCCAGGCTGCCTCTGCCCAACCTGCCAGCAGCACCTGCAGGTGCCCTTTGATGTTCAGCGAGGTACAGAGAGCTGTGCCAGTGTGGCCACGGTTCAATAGTGAGAGGAGACACGGAGCATCCCCCCGGCAGGGCTGCAGCTTCTGGGCCATGCTCCTGCCTGCATAGGATGGGGTGCAGGAAGTAAAGGTCCTGCTTGGCAGGGTCTCAGGGCACAGCAGTGGCAGCACTGGAGTCCCTGTGAGCAGGGAATATACCACCCATGGGCTCCCTGTGACCTCCCTACACTTTTGACCTTGGGCATGTCAGGATTGCCTGCCACCAGTCTTGGAGCAAGGCAAGGTGAGACGCAGCCCCGGTGCTGACCCCACTGCAGCACCCATCTGCTGGGACACATCTGCAGCCAGTGACGTGTCAGCACCCAGCCACCGGCCTGTCCCCACGGAGGAATGGTGCTGGGTGCAGGGCAGTGGGTGCGCCCAGCCCAGCACATTGTGGAGGCTTCCCACGCTCTGCTCCCCCTGAGGCCATGCTCACCTACAGGGACTCAGCCAGCTGTCCCCTGCAGCTCCATGGGCAGACGTGGCAGGATGTGAGCACCAGGCTGGAACTGGGGCAGGCAGGTGCCAGGTCCCTGGGATGGGCACAGCTGGGGACAGACCCCCCAGCTGCTCCGTCCTGGAATGCCCCCATGGCACACTGCCAGAACAGCAGCCCCCAGGCAGCATCGTCCTGATCAGTACCCCCTGGGTTCCCATCCCGCAAACTCGTCTCATTGCTTGTCACATCTGGGCAGTTCTGGGCTCCCTGTGGCTATGGGGTGACCCCAGCCCATGGCTGCATCTCCCTTTCCCCATGAGGGTGGTGAGGGTGCCATCCTCCCCCCTGCTGTAGCCTGGTTACCAGAGCTGGACAGGGCCAGGTAAATCATTTCTCAGGCAGGAACGTCGTGTGGCCGTCACTGCCTCGGGCACAACTGTGACACGCAGCAGCAGTGAGAGTTTCAGCACTTGAAGGTTGTGTGCACGGCCCCTCCCTGGCCCCACGCGGATATAAACCCCGCCAACCCTCACTGCCCATCCATATCCGTGGCACCACCATGAAGACTGCTGTCATTTTGCTCGTGGGCATCCTGGCCCTGTGTGCCCAGCTGCAGGCAGCTCCTGGGGGTTCTGTGGGCAATGGTGAGTGCTGGGGGACTCAGGGTGGCTGTTCCCACTGGCTCTAGGAGCAGTGTGGGGCTGGCTGGGGCCAGGGTCCTTTATGAAACAAGCAGGTGGGAGCAATCCCACCAGCACAGAGCCAGGCACATCCCCAGCTCCAGAGCACCCACACTCCAAGGCTGTGGCTGTGCCTCGGAGCAGGGCTGAGGACTGCGCCGTGTGGGCAGTATGGGCAGAGGGGAACTTGGTGGTGGAAGGATGTGTGAGTGTGGTGGGAGCCCTCGGCTGCTGCCAGGTGCGCAGCTGGACCAGAGGGACCAGATTCCCCATGCCCACGGTGTGGGGCCCCTGCACTGCTAGCTGAGGGGCCCAGCATCTCCAAAGGATGGGGTGTCCCTCTCTATCTCTGTACTTGCTGTCCCTGCTCCGTGCCAGCAGTGGGAGGCTATGTCCCTGCTCAGGGGCACCTCAACATGCCCCTTTTAATCATTGACTGCATTCCCTCAGAAGTCAGGAGACGTGACTCTGGCACTTTCCCTGCTGCCATGGAGAAGCTGCAGTCACCCGCGAGGCTTGGGCGCAGCCAGCATGACCAGGCTTAGCAGTGGTGGGCACAGCTCCTCAGAGATGTGGCAGGGAAGAGCCTTTGGGGTCACGATCGGGGCTGCTGATCCCATGTGCTCAGCTAGGATCCTCCCCTCACCATGGGGACGGCTGCCTGCAGCCATGCCAGCAGACTCCTGTGCTCCCATAGCCATCCTCAGCTTCTGCTGAGGAAGTACCTGGCAGAGCCAGGGTGGGGAAAGCAATATCCCAAAAGCCATGCACTGGGGACAGGAGCCAAAGCATTTCTGTCTCCCAGAAGGTGATGCGGACTGTGTGGGCTGGAGCCACTGGCCCTGTCAATGCTCACTCCTTCAGCTGCTCCAGCTGGCTGGGGGCAGCTCCAGCTGGATCATCCCCTCAGCAGCCAGCCAACCACCCTGGGACTGAGGTGCAAATGTGGGCAAGCCCACTGGCTTCCACATTGCTCCCCACACCTCTCGTCTCCCGCTGCAGTTTCTCCCTCATCTCCTTCCAAAAGCCCACTTCTGGGCTCCTGTCTGGTCCTGTCCAGCTGGTGTGGTACAGCCCAGATGCTGGCATCCCCCTCATAGCTTCCCAGTGCCAGCTTCTCACAGCACCCCATGCTGAGGTCACCCCACAGTGGGGTAGAGCCATCACAGGGTCAGATCATGGTGATGACCCTCAAAGACAGCACTGGCATGGGAGCCACAGCCCAGCCATGGTGAGACACCAGGGCAGCCCATCCCTGACAGGGGGGACAGTGACCCTGGGTGTGCAGTGTGGGAATGGCAGCAGTGCTGCTGCTCTAGGGAAGCTGCTGCTGGGTCCAGGTGGGCTCTGTTCCTGTGAGGTACAGGCAGGGATGATGCAATGACAGAGCCTCCATTCCGGTGGGCAGTGCTCCCACCTCCCAGCCCCAATCCAGCCTTGGCTTGGTGGCCACTGGGCTGCAGCATGGTTGCCTTCATTCATGGTATCCTGATGTTGGCCTCAAATTAAACCCCAGCCCAGCCCAGCTCCCTGAGCACTGTCCCCAGTGGGGCCCAGAGCGGGAGCATCCCAGCCAGTTTGAGCATGGCCAGGTCCCAGCAGCTGCCTGGCAGGTCCCCATCCTGGAGGACACAGGGACAAGAACTGCCCTGCTGATCTCCCTGCTGCCCCAGGCCTCTGCCTATCCCCATGTGTTGCACGAGGTGCAGTGGTGGGGCAGGCGGCTGAGCCGCCTGTGCCGGCTCCTGTTCCTGCATAAACACCCAGGCAGGGAGGGGACCACAGGCAAAGGCAAACAGTTACTGATTTACTGCCACGCCACCATGCCACATTGTTGACTGTGGGGTTAAATTACCTGGAGACGGACCCCGGCAGAGCAGACTTCAGCTCGTGACTCAGGCAGGGATCATGTCCTGGCCCCATGCAACCCTGGCCCATGCAGGTTTGCAGGATGCTCCAACACGGAGCTGGAGCTGCTCCTGCAGCGTCTGCCAGCAGCAAGGGCACATCACCAAAACAGGGAAGGTCTCACCTTCCCACAGGTGGCTGTGGAGGAGATGGACACTGGCAGAGTGACAAATGCTGATGTGAGCTGGGCAGCCACATTGAGTGGGTGAGCTGAGCCCATCCAAACCAGCCCTGGCTTGACATTGCCAGGCACTGTGAAGTGTCCTTGCCCACCTGACATGCTATGGGTGAGGTATCCCGGACAGGCTGAGGAGATCTGGGGTTGTCTGGCCACAGCACCACCAAGCCCTGGAGCACCAGGTGCTCATGCCAATGGCTCATTCCTTGCCAGTCACTTGCCCAACTAACTGGTGCTGCCAGATGGTTTGTCTGCATCCCCAGGGGCTGTGGGAGACTGCAAAGATGGTGGGGGCCATGGGACAAAGCAGCAGCCAGGCAGAGCTCTCATGGCTGCTCTGGGGAAGGGCAGGGGAGCCCTGGGTCGGGTGCCTGCCCAAAGCCAGGCAGCCTGGAGTGCCCTTCAGCTGAGGACCAAGAGCTGGAGGAGAACAGTGTCTGGAGCAGGAGCAGGAACTGTGTGAGCGGCAGCAGAGCCGAGCTGCAGCCCTGTCTGTGCCGCCAGCTCCTCCTGGCCCCTGGGCATCAGTGACCCAGGCCAGGGGCTCTGTTCGAGCTCCCGACTGCGGCCAGGGCGCTGCAAGGCGAGTCCGAGCGGGGACAGCTGTCCCTGGTGCACCCAGGCTGTGCTGCCCGCGGGCAGTACCGCTGCATCCCCACGGCCATGCCCGTGCCCGGTGGGCTCCGGCCGGAGCTGTGCGGGGTCCGGCGTGCGGCGTGCAGGGGCTGCAGCCCGTGCTGGCTGGCTGTCATTCCTGCCGGGCGAGTTCTCAGCATGGCCGCCCCGTCTCCTCGAGGCTCCCCCTCCCTGGTCGGCAGCCAGCAGCGGCAGATACCTGATACTCGGGTTGTGCAAGCACGAAGGGGGAGCCTGGCCCTGCCCGGCCCTTGGGAACCACCCGGAAGGCCGAGCCCCGCCAGCCCCACCTGGAGAGGAGCTTAAAGGCCGGCGGGGCGGCCGCAGCGCAGCCGGTTCCTGCACCATGCCCACGGCCCGCAGCGTCCTCATCTTGGCGGGGCTCCTGGCTCTCTGGGCAGAGCTGCCGGCAGCATCCGCCCAGAATGCCACCAGTGAGTATGAGAGCGCACGGCCCAGCGCGCCCCGTCGCGGCACGCCCGGCGAGCCGCCAGCATCCCTCCCCGCCGGCTGCGGTGGGCGCCGGGGCATCGGGCCGGGCTCGGCAGCATCCCCGCACCCTGCCCCGGCTCCGGCGGCAGCAGCAGCATCTCCTGCCACGGGGTGCAGCGCTCGCCCTGCCCGGGCCGGCCGCCCCGCCGCACGCCCACGGCCCCACCTTTGCCTTGCAGCAAAAGCCGGCGTGTGCCCGGAGCCGGCGGCGGACGCGGCGAACTGCACAGTGGGGTGCCAGTCCGATGGCGACTGCGAGAGCACCCTCAAGTGCTGCCCGGCGGCCTGCGGAAAGGCCTGCCAGAAGCCCGACGGTAACACTCCCTCCTGCTCCCGGCCCCGCTCGCCCGGAGCCGGCAGCACGTCCCGTGCTCCGGGGCGCGGCGGTGCCCACGGGACGGGGTGCCCACGGGACGGGGTGCCCGGTCCGCGTTCGGCCGCAGCAGGGGGATCAGGGTCTGTGTGGGAGCCCGGCAGGCTCGGGGTGTGCTGCCACTGCGCCACATTCACCCCTTCCTCCTCTCAGTGATGCTGTGTGGACGCTCCCGAACGATGCTGGGGTGAAGGGTTGGGGGGTCCGCGCCGCTCCCCGTCACAGCGCTCCTGCTCAGCCTCGTGGGCGGCTGCCAGCCCAGGATGGGAGCTCTGTCCTGGCTCCAGCCCCCCGCTGGGGAAGTCTCCCAATGGCATCGTCCCCATCCTTGCACTGGCCACAGCCCTGCAGCCTCCTGGCTGAGCACACTCGCCACACCAGTCTTGCTGGAGAGCAGCCCTGGAGAGGGGCGCAGAAGTTGGGATCCAGAGCTGCAGACATGTGGATGTGACCTGGAGGCTCCAGTACCTCCACAGCTGCTTGCAGGATAGCCGTGGCCTTGCTGTGCTGGAGTGGAGGACATCAGTGTGCAGACCTGGACCCCAGTGCTGATGGCAGGCAGTGGGACAGTGGAGCAGGGGTCCCACACTGCCGGGCACAGGTTGTCTGGGGGGCACATGATCCTGGCCAGGGCCTAGGCTGAAAGGTCATGCCATGAACAAATGTCCAGGGCCATCCCTGACACCTGTGGGGCACAACACAGCCAAGGCCACCATCGGGTCAGCATGCTGCAGCTGCACATCCTGCACCAGCCATGTGTCCCTGAGAGAGACCACTGAGCACAGGGACAATTGGGGACCACCATGCCATGTGGCCTCCCTGATGTGTCCCCATGAAGTCCAGCTGGCAGGAGCTGTGGGATGGGGAACATGCTGGTCACCATGGCGGTCCCTCCTCTATGGCAGGCAGGAGGCAGGGCCATGCCTACAGCTCCAGGAGCTGCAGGGTGCACCCTGCCCCCCATGCCAGGGTGAACAGGTCTCATCCATGTCCGTTTGCCTTTCAGAGAAGCCCGGTACCTGCCCACCTGTCAGCCCAGGCATCCCCATGCTGGGCGTCTGCACCAACCAATGCAAGAGCGATGCCAACTGCTCTGGGAACCAGAAGTGTTGCAGGAATGGCTGCGGCAAGGTCTCCTGTGTGACACCCATCCACTGAGGTCAGTTGGGTGCATGCCAGCTCCTGGGATCCTGCTGCACCCATGCACCTGTACTGCTCACAGTCTCTGCTCCTTTGCAGGTGCAGCTGCCTCCTGCCAGCCTAGCCACAGGGAAGCTGCTGCCCAACACCCATCCCGCACATCCTGGCTCTGGCCCCGCATCATCCCCCTGCCTTGGAGCCTTCAGCCTCTGCTTCCTCCCCCGGGTCCCCTGCTTGGGGCATGCCACAGCCCCCTGCACTGTCACCAATAAAGCAGCTTCTCCCTGCCATGTCGTGGCTGCCTCTGCCTCCTGCGCCTTGGCCAACTCTCCCTGTAACTGCATGGCCACCTCTCCATTCCTGGCTGCCTCTTCATTCTGCGCTGGAAATGCCTGGAAGGGCTCCATGCAAACACCAGCATCACAACTGACTCTGTCATGTTTCCAAGGGTCTTCAGCCTGTGCCCTACCTGGGGCTGTCCCATGCCCCCACGGCCCATGCTCCTCCACCTCTGCTTAGCCATGCTCAGAGTGGGGCCATCAAGGTGCAGCCGTGTCCCATCAGAGCAGAAGTACTCTCTGCTCCCTGCTCTGAGACGGCTGGGAGACAAACAGGCTGCAGCATGTGCCCTCACACGAGCATCACCCAAACCCCACCTTGTCCCACATATTGCCAACCTGCCAGTGGCACATTGCCCACAGCAGAAGCCTGAAGGAGCTTTGGGCAGTGCAGCCCATGCGTCCCTGTCCCATGCCTGTCCATGCCCATTCCCTCCCCACCTTCTTCATTCCTGCTCCTGTCCTGCTCTCCCTAGCACCTCCTGCTTCCTACAGGGCTCCAGGGGTCCTGTCCCTTCTGCTCCTGCTCCCAGTCCCTGGGATCAAAGCAAGTGTCCCTCCTGCCTGAGAGAGGCCAGCACCCCCAGAGGCCCCACCCTTGAGAGGGGACAGAACAGAGCGGTCCCCCAGGACTGAACGAGCCTCACACCCTGGCTGGCACTGCCCAGTGCCCGGTGCTGGTTTCCCTTCTCCCTGTGGGAGAGTACAGTACTCCCTGGTGCAGAGTACAACCCAGCACAGCACCACAGCTCCACAGCAGGTCTCCCTGCACCATGTGTGCCAGGAGGGAGCTGGTGGACACTGAAGACTGGGGACAAGACACTGCTCCAGTGTCCCATCCCTGCTCACAATGGTGGGGCTCTGGGAGTTCTGCTCGGCCCCTGGCCCAGGTGCTTGCGGGTCACTGGTGACCTGGAAAGGGCTCTGCAGAGGATGCGTCAGCCATGGGCCATGAGCCCAGTGCTGCCCCGGGAGTCTCCCCTGAGCTGAATTGTTCATGCCCAGCACTCCCACAGTCCTGAAACCATGCTGCCATGAGAAAGAGCAGCTTTGCTTGGCCAGCCCCCACCCCAGCAGGGTTTAAATCTCAGCCAGTCGTCCAGATGCACAATATCGATTGCAGAGCAATGCTGGGCCAGCACAGCCTCCTCCTGGTGCTCCTGGCACTGCTTGCCCTGGCGCAGCAGCACAGCCGTGGGGACCGGGGCACTGCTCCCACCTTCACTGCATCCCCACAAGGACATCGGACCCCCACTGCCCCACCTGCGCCCCCCAAAGTGGGTGAGTGCCCGCTGGGGGTGAGTGGAGCCCCTTGGCCCCCCGGGCTGTACTGCCTCTCTGACCACAGCTGTCCCGGTGCCGAGAAGTGCTGCCAGAGTGGGCTGGTCTGGACCTGCCTCCTGCCCACCACAGGTACCACTCCGAGGGATGCCAGTGCAAAGACTGGGTGATGGGTGGGATGTGGGTGGGGGCTGGTGCCTGTATTGGTGCCCCTGGCACAAACCCCACTCCCTGGCACATGGCCACACAGTGCTCCTCCCTCTGCAGAGAGCCCAGGCTATTGCCCCCACGCTGGCAGTGCCATCGGGCCGAGGTGTGGGGCGAGCTGCCACAACGACACCACATGCCACTCCGGGGAAAAGTGCTGCACCCGTGGCTGCTGCACCCGCTGTGTGCCCGCTGAGCCAGGTGAGGTGACCTGGGGGTCCCCATGCTGGGCTGAGGATGCTCTGGGACAGCCCCAGGGGTCTGCAGCCCCCACCATGCTCTGGGGGATCTGTGGGCACTGTCGGACCAGACTGGCTGCATGATGAGCCTCAACCCTTCCTCCAGCCAAACCTGGGTCCTGCCCATGGAAGCGTGCCCAGAGGAGTGCTACCGCCTGCCCCAACCACTGCACCGATGACCGGGACTGCCCTCGGGACCTCAAGTGCTGCTTCTCCGGCTGCGGGCTGGCCTGCACCTCTCCAGACACAGGTACAGCCCCGCCAGCCCTCCCTGACCCCCGTGTCCAGCCCACCACTGCACTGGTGGTAGCACAGCTCTTCCTCCCCTGTGGAGCCCGGCGTGTGCCAGGCTCTGCTGCCAAAGAGCCGCAGCCGCTGTGCCCAGCCGAGTATGCAGCTGGTGGCAGCCCTCCAGGTCCCATGGAGTGTGTGCCACCGGCTGTGCCTCCCAGTGCCACACACCTGCCCTGGCCCCAGACCAAGCCCTCATGAGCCCCTGGGCAAGAGCTGGCCTTCAGGTTGCCATGGGAAGGGATCCCCAAGCCCAGCTCCTCTGTGATGGGTGGGTGATGGCCCCAAGTGGGCACAGGGATGAAACCTCTCCTGCATCCCACTCTCACACCCTCCTCAGACTGGCTGCTGGTTGTCCCTCACCACTCCAGCTATCAGCTGGCATCCTGTACTGGGCTGTAACTAGTCTACTGGGTCAGACTGGTGTGGGTGTGAGGCTGGCAACTGAAGGCAGCACAGAGCTCTGGAAAGGAGGATGGAGGGGCAGACAGGGACAGGATGGAGACAGGCTGTGCCAGGAGCAGGGCTGGAGGACACAGAATCCTGGCACAGATGCAGTCCCCGCTGTTTCCAGGGAGCCACCATGCTGCAGCAAAGCCTGGCGTGTGCCCCATGGTGCTGCGGGGCTCCTTGGGTCCCTGCCTGGAGCTGTGTGACACTGACAGTGACTGCCTTGGGGTCGACAAGTGCTGCACCACCGGCTGTGGACATGTCTGCAAACCACCCACCAAGGGTAAACCATCGATGCCCTGTGGGGCCAAGACCCCTGTGCCCCCCCGCTCCATTACCATGACCCTCCTTGAGGCAATGGGAGAGTGGGGACTGAGCTGCTGAGTGAGGAGCTCACCCTTGCAGGCAGGGCAGCTCCCCCACACTGGAGGGGTGCCCTGAACCCCTCACCCCTCCCTCTCTCCGCATGTGCCAGTGTGGCAAGGGCTCTGTCCCCCCGCAGTGGATGGCGATGGGGCAGCCAAGTGCCTCCTCCTGTGCCTGCAGGACAAGGATTGTCCCCCTGGCCAGAAGTGCTGCCAGCAGGGCTGCAGCCGGGTCTGCGTCCCCCCACTATGGGGTATGTTCTTCCCCAGCCTGCTGACTCCTGGGTCCAACCTAGAGGGGACCAAGAGGGGCCCAGGGTGGGAGCACCCCAGCGCCCCCCATCCCTCAGAGAGGGAGCACTCATCCTCACTCACCACCTCTCCTGTCTCCTCCAGGCACAGCCTAGCCTTGGCCAGGAAGGGCTACACCAGGAGCTGCCTTTTTGGGGTCACCTCACACCCCACTACCACTCCATCACTGGGGTGAGCAGAGGTGCTGATGCCCCCCATACCTGTTCCTGCGCTGGACCCTCTGCACCACTGGCAGGATGGCACCAGCATTGACTGATGGCTCTGGATGGGGTAGCTGGCATCCCCAGCTACTCCCAGCCATGCCATCAAGGGCTGCACAACACCCACCCCATGGCCAAGGCTCCTGGCAGCCCAGCACAAGGCAAACAAAAGCTTGCATCCCCTTTGGTCTCAGCCGTTCCACAGCACTGAGACAGAATAAACCATCCCATGGCTGCTTCTGCTCTGGGTCGCCATCCCTGTTCCCTGCTCTGGTTCCCAGAGCTGCCAGCAACCTGGGCTGCGTGCAGGTTGGGAGGTGCAGGCAGGCGCCAGGCAGCTGTCCCTGCAGGCAGGCACTGCCTCGGGGCTGGGAGAGGGTCCCAGTTCCATGCGGGTGGCCTCCAGCCATCATTGCCCCATGATGAGCATCCTCCTGGGCCCGGGGGCTGCATGATGTCCCCTCAGCAGTCATGGACTGGAGAACCAGTTCCCTCGGATTCCTGGCACCAAGCAAGGGCTCATTTGCATCCCAAAGTGTGAAATCTGGTGGGAAAAAGAGTCACAGGTCAAGACAAATGGAGCACTCAGACAGGGAAGGGGGCAGGGAGCAGCATCGACCTGCCAGGGGCCACAACAGGAACTACTGGATCCCAAACAGTCCCATGCATGGAGGCTACACCTGGCTGAGGGGCAGCACCATGGAAGCAGAGTTGGCAGAACTGCTCAGGCTGCTCCTACTGCCATGCCGGGGACAAGATGTGGGGTCTACGCACAGCCCCCACTCCACGGAGGTGAGGGGCAAGCAGGGCTGGAAAGAAATCCAGGGAGGGGGTGGCAGCCAGCTACGGCAGGGATGGGGGGAGGGGGACAGCATGTGCCATGGGGGACAGCAGTGCCCGACCCCAGCTGCCCTCCCCCGTCCCGTGGGTCGCCCTGACCCCAAAGCGGGGCTCAGCCAGAGATAAGCGGGATGGCTGGCAGGGCACCCACGGATTCTGGGAACTGCCCCTCCTCCTGCCCCTCCTGTTCACAGCACAACCAGCTGCCACGGCCAGCAGCCCAGTTTCAGCTGCCCTGGCACCTCGGGTACCCCTGCCACAGACTTTAAACCAAGCCCCGGCTCAGCTCCAGACACTCACAGCGTCCCAGGCAGCACCATGAGCCCGGGAATTTTTCTACTCCTGGGGCTCCTCATCCTCAGGGCAGAGCCAAGCATAACACCAGAGAAGAAGGGTGGTGAGTACCAGGTCGCAAACTTGGCAGCTGCCAGGCACCGGCAGCCTGGGGGCAGCTCCTTGCACCCTGGTTCCCCTTGCCCCTGTCGTGTCCTCTCTGTCCCTGCCCAGCACATGCTGGCAGGGACAGTGTCCCAGCTGGCTTCAGCACCTGCTCTGCAGCCCGGCTGCCTGGGGGACACAAGGGGCATGTGTGCACCCCCTGCACCCCACGTGTGCAGCAACCATGAGCTCCCAGGGATGCTGCATGTGGCAGACTCTCTGCTGCATCCTGGGCACAGACCCCCGGTGCTGGACCCCTGCAGTGGGACAATGCCAGGGGCGGTGGTGCCCAGCTGCAGCGAGGCTCTGCCCACCCCGAGACAATGGCCAGTGCCTCTTTGTTTGAACCAAACAGCTGGTGTTTGCAGTGAAACTCCGTCAGCGTGTGTTTGCAGCCCAAACAAGCTGCCCTGCCACAGCCGGCCGGGCTGTTGACAGAGGGGCTGGTCCCGCTGCATCTCCGGCTGGTGGCAGGAGCCGGGCACAGGCGCCAGCTGGAGCTCACCTGTAGCAGAGGTAGGGCTGTCCTGATTTTCTCAGCACCGCCAAGATGAGCACAGGGTGCCAGGAGGAGGATGAGGAAGAGGAGGAGGCAGCCGTGACAAGGAGTGTGTTGCTTGCAGTGAAGATGTCTGGGGCAGCAGGGTGCTCAGGGACAGATCCTGACCTCCAGCTGGTGTGCCCTGGCAGTGCCAGTGACACGCCTCGTGGCACTTGCTGCCTTGCAAGGGTACACACAGCCCCGTGCCATGTTGTGCCCTGCTGTGCTATGCAGGTCTCGATGTGGGGGTCCAGCAGTCTTGGGCCATGCTGCAGCAGAGTCTCCAGCCCCCCAGGCTGTGATCCCCACTCCGGTTCCCTGGCCCCTACAGGGGAGCCCATGCCCCACTCCCCGAGGGATGGAGCATGAGGGGCTCTGGTGCTGGCACTGCACTGACACTGCTGTCCCACTGCAGGGGACCCCCAGGAACTGGGGAGGTGTCCACGGGACTTCATGCGCTGCCTGCGCCAGGAGCCCCCACTCTGTGCTAATGACTCCAGCTGCCCCGCTGGGCTCAAGTGCTGCCCCTGGGAGTGCCGGCTCCGCTGCATCCCCCCGGCAGAAGGTACAGCACCACCTTTGTCCCAGGACAGCTGGTGTCACCCTTCTCCCCTATCCCCGTGCCATTCCCATTGCTATGGAGCAGCTCTCTCTGTGTTGCTGGCAGCCCCCTGGCCATGGCTCCCAACGCCATTGTGGGGCACATGGAGGTATCTTGGATGGGGCACATGGGGGGTTCCAGCCAGGGCCAGGCAGGATCTTGCACAGGGGCCAGCAGGGGCAGGTTTCCCAGTGCTGCCCTAGCACACTGCGGTGCAGACTCACCTTTCAGCCCCTCGACATGCAGAGAAGCCTGGTGCCTGCCTGGCAGCAGCTCCCGAGGGGCTCATTGCCCCCTGCTCCTTCCCCTGCCTGGAGGACAAGGACTGCCTGGGAGCACAGAAATGCTGCCCGCTGGGCTGTGGCTCTGCCTGCCTGGAGCCAGTACCAGGTAAGGACTTGGAAGTGACAGCTGGGAGCCCTGGCTCACCACAGGGACTCTCTATGCCGCAGACATCTACCACCACCCCACCACCCTGGCCTCTGGGGCAATATACACAGCTTCCCCTGCACCAGCAGCTCCTGGGAAAGAAAACCCAAGGCAGGGATGGGGCCTCGGGCACTAGGCGTGTGTGAACCACAGCGAGGGCTGGGGACCCCCAGGGTGGGCAGGGTGGCTGGTAGAGAATGCTGAATTCTTGCACCCACTCAGCCCTGCCAGACCAGCCCAAGGCCAAGGAGGGCCCTGTGGTGCAGCCAAGACCATTCCAGGAGCGGTGCCGAGGCGATGGTGACTGCCCTGACACGCAGAAATGCTGCAACAGCAGCTGTGGCCACCAGTGCCTGCCAGGAGTGTCAGCCAGTGAGGCAGGATGGGACAGGATGGGCAGTACAGGTGGGACGTGGCTCAGAGACCAGGGATGATGCCCTGGGGCTACAGCCACCGTGGCACAGAGCTGTGGTGCAATGGGGGCTCCTTGCCCCATGCTTGCCAGGGTGGGCTCTGCCAGATTTGGGGTGGGAACACACTGTGCAGCTCCAGCTGCAGTGGAGAGGGGACAGAGGTGACCAACCCGCTCTTGCCTGGTCCACCGTGCAGAGGACACCAGCCTTGCCCCAGCCACCCAAAAGCCACTGCCACACCAGTGGGGGTGCCTCCGGGATGAGGACTGTCCCCCCTTCCACGTGTGCTGTCACCAGCTATGCAGCCAGCAGTGCCCGCCACATGGCCAAGGTGAGGGGGCCAGGAGCTGAAACAGCCCCACACACCCTGGTCCCCACAGCTGTGTCTCCACGCAGTGGCACTGCAGCCATTCCACGCCATGTCTGCAGGGAAGGATGGATTCTGCCCGGCCCGTGCTGGGATGTTTCCCAGTTACGACTGCAGAGCCTGGTGCTGGCACGATGGCGAGTGCCCTGGCAAGGAGAAGTGCTGCCTGCGTGGCTGTGACTATGTCTGTGTACCCCCATCCCAAGGTGCCAGATGCAGGCAAGGATGTCCCTCAGCTCCTGGAACTGTGGGGCTGGGTGGGGAAGACCCACTGCTTTTGCTTGCACAGCCAGCCCTGCTGCCTCCTGCCCCCAGGAAAAGCAGGCATCTGTCCGCTGGCTGAGGAGGCTCCACTGGCCACGGCCCCATGTGGCACCACCTGCATCGGGGACTGGCAGTGCCCAGGGGCTGAGAAGTGCTGCAGCAGCAGCAGATGTGGCCAGGTGTGCTTGGCCCCCGAACCAGGTGAGGAGAGGGTTTCCAGGACAGCGACGCCAGACACTGCTCAGAACACTGTCAAAGCATCTGGGGGCAGGATGTGGGATGGCGCTGTCACAGAGCAGGCGCTCAGACTCCCGGGGTGCAGCTATCAGGGTGCCCCGAGGCTGCAGAAAAGGGGGAGGCTGCAGAAAAGGGGGTGCCTGCAGCACGGTGTGGTCCGTCTGCCCCTTCCTGCCCCTTTCAGACAAACCTGGTGAGTGCCCAAAGGTGAGGCCGCAGCAGATGTCGCAGCCGTGCACAGAGGAGGACTCTTGTGCCCACGACAGGGACTGTCCCCGGCAGGAGAAGTGCTGCTTCTCTGGCTGCGCCATGCGCTGCACCCGCCCTGCCCGAGGTGAGCGCGGCAGCCCGGCTGCCAACACAGGGCAGCAATGAGAGAACAGGGCTGGGACCCCCGCCCTGACACAGGTCACCTCTGCCAATAGAGCACCCTGGGGAGTGCCCCCGGCCAGAGCCATGCTGGGACCCCCGGCGCCGGCGTGGGAGCCAGTGCCTGGATGACAGTGTCTGCCGGCGAGAGGAGAAATGCTGCGACACGGGCTGCGGCTGGGAGTGCGTGGCCGTGCTCAGAGGTAGCAGGCACAGCCTGTTCAGGGGGAGCTGGCCTCAGTCCCCAGGTGACAGCCAGGTGACAGTGGGTCACCGTGCCCCAGCAGAGAGCCAGGACAGCGCTGATGGCAGGTGTGTGGAGGAGTGTGAGGTCGACTCACAGTGTCTCCGGGGACAGCGGTGCACCAGCATCGGCTGTGGCCATGTCTGCATGGACATCCCTGGAGGTGAGAGCCATCCAGGCCCTTCGGGAGCCACACAGGGCCACCCTGGGGTGCCCCATGGTGAGGTGCCCCAGCCAGGTGCCCCCCAGCTGGGTGCTTGCCTTGCAGGCAGAGTAGGAGTGTGTCCCATCCCCAGAGAGGGGGGGACATGCCTGGATCTGTGCAGCTTTGATGAGGAGTGTCCCTGGGGCCACAAGTGCTGCAGTAACGGCTGTGGCCATGTCTGCACACCAGCCTCTCTACAAGGTCAGCCCCTTGTACCCTCTAAGGCCAGTGGGGTTGGAGCCCAGGGTCCCCTCAGCACCCACCCTCTGGGGCATCATGGCCCTCCCATCCCAATGATGATCCTGTGCCATGAACGCACCAGAACCCCGTGCGGGGTCTACTGAGAGGGCTGGGGGGTCCTGGGGTCCTGCTCCCTCCAGGGATATGATCTGCCCCCATCCTTCTTTCCATGCCCCCCCCCTATTTCTGTGCAAGAGATGAGCACACACAGCCTCAGCTTAGAGTCACCAGGTGACCGTCCTCCCCTGCCCATAGAGCGCGACACCATGGCTGTGCCACGACACAGTGCTGAGCAGTGCGTGGAGAAGTGCGAGGCTGACTCACAGTGTCCATGGGGCCAGAGGTGCACTCGCACCAGCTGTGGCCGTGTCTGCATAGAAACCCCCGGAGGTGAGACAGAGGACCCAGGTGTTGCCCTGGCAGACATGGGGTGTCCCAGCCGGGTGCCCCACGGCAGGGTGCTCTGCCTTTCAGGTAGAGATGGAGAGTGCCCCATGCCCAGGGGCCACGGGATATGCCTGGACCTCTGCAGCCTCGACGAGGAGTGTCCCTGGGGCCACAAGTGCTGTAGCAATGGCTGTGGCCACGTCTGCACACGGGTGCCCGGTGGTAAGGATGGGGCCAGCACTGGGGCTGGCAGCAGGTCACACACGGTGTCAACCAGACCTGTGTGAAGGGCACAGCCCTCAGCACACTCCCAGCTTGACATCATCATAAGGCCAGTTCCTGCTTCCGCCCCATTGCTCTGCTCCCAGCAGATGCACTTTCAGGGTGAGGGGATCTGAAGTGACATGCAGCAGGATGAAGCTCTCATGGAGCTGACCAGCATGGCTGCAACCATGGACACTGGTCCCTCACTTCTCTAGCCTTGTGGCTCCCTAAAAGCATGTCCTCTTTTTCAGATGCTGCATGATGGGAGAGCAGCTCCTCTGCAGCAGGAAGACACCTTCATTAGGAGATATGGAACAGTCATGGGCCCCAGCTGGCCTGTCCCCTCCGCACCACCTCCAGCAATAAAGTGTGTGCTTGGCCAACTCCAGCTGCCTCCCATGCTCCTGGAGCAGCCCTGGAATCAACTGTGGCTCCCAGGGAAGGAGCACCCTCAGGACCAGAGGTTTAAGCCCCTGCTGGGGATGATGCTATGGGGCCAATGAAGCAGTGCAGACACAGACCTGGGTCAGGGCAGGCTGGGGATGGGCATCCATTGAGGTGGTGGCCATTCCTCCTCCATTCAGTGGCTTCAGCTCCCAGCCAGGTCACATCAGCAGCTCAAGGGCAGGGTTGGACTGGGAGTCCATCTGAGGCAGTGGGAGCTTCAGGGTAGTGGCTGGGTGAGGCCCAGGGCCACCACACTGTGCTGCTGGAGGCACCCAGCACCCAGTTCCCATGAGGGAGGGGAGCCCAGAGGGATGGGCACTGCCTGCTACAGCAGGAAGGACCAGACCCAGACGTGCTCATCCAAGGACCCACCCTTGTATTGAAGTGTCACAGCCTGAGGGGAGGGATGGGCTCCTTTGGTCAGGCACCATGGCACAGGAAGGGGCAGCCATGCTGTCATTGTGGGATGCATGTCCCTGTCTTTGGGCCAGCAGTCATCCCCAGTCAAGCCACAGCCCCCCGGTACGGCCACCCCAGCCAACAGCACTCATTGCCACCAGCCCCACAGAGGATGGTTCCCTGCAGGGTCGGGGATGTGACCAGCAGCAGCAGCTTCCCCTGGGCAGGGGCTGTGCAGAGGCCACCAAGCCCCCTGGGCCAGCACTATCCAGCACCTGGAACTGAGACATGGGGTGTCAGGAGCAGGGCCAGGAGCAGCCACCATCAGTGGCACACAGCTCATGGCACATTGCTAGTTACCGACGTGGGAACAGGCCTGGAAGCACTCGCCCTTGGTCTCAAAGTTGTTCCTGTTGCCACCACAGCCGCCATAGATGAACTCCTCACACTGGTGGCTGGAGGCGTTGAAGAAGAAGCGTCGGAAGAGTGCCTTGCAGTTCCCACAGACTGAGGGCAGGTAGCAGAAGTCTGCATGGTCCAAAGGGGACAGGCTGAGTCAGGGACAGGATGGGGATGCCACCACTCTCAGTGCTCCTGGGCCCCTGGAAAGGTCTGCACAGTTCCAGTCCCTTTTTACTGCCAAACCCTTTGTGCCAGCAGCCAGCCTTGCACCCGCCTGCCCACAGTCCCATACACCAGCAGCTGGGATGCTCCCACACCACACAGTGTGGTGACCTCCATAGTCTGTAAGGATCTGGGAAGACCTTGGGAGCACCCCAAGGACCTCTTTTCCCGGTTTGCTTCCCAGTGTGAACCAAAACCCCCCCAGTCACCCACCCTTGCTGTTCCAGAGCCCCACTACCCTGGCACCAAGCCCTCACCCAGCACTGGCTCCTGGCAGGTGTAGCCACACTTGCTGGGACAGCACTTGGTGACACCGTGGCAGTCGGCATCGCTGGTGCAGCGGGCACAGGAGGTGTCCATGCGGCAGGCACCACAGTCCTCATCCAGCACGTGCTCTACCTCTGAGATGTGGTAGCAGTACCCTGGCTTTGCTGTGAGACACAGTGGCCAGAATGCTAGTGAGACCCACAGAGCATGAACCTCCACAGCCCCCCAGTGCCCCAGGGCTGGACCCCGGGCACCCACAGCCCCTGCAGGCACCTGGCAGCACACAGGGCAGTGGGTAGCACTGGGCAAAAACATCACCCAGGTGTCACTGTCCCCAGGCCATGCCCTGGCCACACTCACCCATCCCCAGCTCCTCTCGTCCATGTCCATGTGGGGCCGGGCTGGACCGCGTGGCAAGGGGGAACAGGGCAGCAAGGAGGAGGAGAAGGCAGCCAGGCAGCAGCTCCATGGTGCCCTGGATGGCCTGGTCTGGCCCTGGGTGTGGTGGGCTGGGATTTAAGGCGTGCAGGCGGGGCAGAGGGAGCAGGGCTGTCGCCTGAGCCCAGGTAATTCCTGCCATGCAGGTAACGAGCCACACCTAGGCAGGACCAAGCCTCCCCAGTGGCATCCTGGCCACATCCCTCGAGCCAGGGGGACCGGTAGGACAGGACGGCTGTCCCGGTGTGGCCCTCAGGGAGCCCAGCTGGGTGGCAGCCACATGCCCAGGCTGGCCTGTGGTGGGGACAGGCATGGGGACATTGGCGCTGGCATCTCCACTGCCAGTGAGGGTGGCAGTGCCATGCCAGGGCATGGAACGCCTCTGGCTCTGGCATAGCCATCAGCCAGAGAAGGGCTGGGGAGGCCCTGTGCTCCTTGTATTGCAGGTCCTAGGGAGAGGCTGTGCCAGAGCAGGACACTGTGCCCCTTCACGCTTTTCTCCCTTGCTCCCTCATGGATGACAGAGAGCATCCCGGGAGGGGTGGGCTCACGCACGAGGCTGAGCCTCTGGGTACCACCTCGCTGCCCACTGTCGTGGCTGTTGAAGGTCCCCCAAAACAGTGATGTTCCCTTCACCCACCCCAAAACGGGGGCTGCCCACCCCGAGCCGTGTCCTGTGTCCCGTGGCAGCCCCCTGCTCCTGGCAGCAGGTCGGGGTCTGGCGGCTTCATCGTACTGGTGTGGGGAGCATCCCCTGGGAACGGGGCACAGCTCGCAGTTCTCCCCCCTTCCAGCCGGGGGTCCGGACCCACGGCAGCGCAGGGCTCCGGGCTGGACGGCACCCGTGGGCGGGCGTGGGGTGAAACCCGCCAAAAGAAGGGAGAAACAGATTAAGATGTTCCCATTCAGCAGGAATAATTGTCTTCCTAATTACTGCCCTGATTACTCTCCCGAGGGGGAAGCGGAGGGCGAGGAAAACTCCGTGGGGAGGGACCAGGAAAGTCGGACTCGGGGTGGGGTTTGGAGAGTGGTGCCGCTCCCCTCCCGCGCCCCTCGCCCACGCCCCACAGGAGACTTTCCTGCCTCTCCTCCAAAGCCCCAGAACGAGATCCTGGCAGAACCCCCGGCATGGGACACGGTGACGTGCCCAGTTGAGAGCAAGTGGGGAGCAAAGCCGGAGGGGCATGCCAGAGGCGGTCGGGAGTGCAGGGTCAGGGTGGGCAGTGGGAAAGAGACCCCTGCGCAGGGACCGTGGTGGTCTCGGGCCGCGGCTCCCACTGCCTTGAGCCATCCGGGACATCCCTGGTGGCACAGAAACTCCCAGCCCCGCACTCCCAGAACGGCAGGGCCACAGCTCCAAAATCCACCGGGGCTGCGTTTTTTCCCGCTGTCTCGCCAGGGAATCGCAGCCGGGTGATCGCTGGGACGACTGACGGCATCTTCCAGAGCAGCTCCGTCTGTACCCGCACCGGCAGTAAAGCCTTGGCCAGGCTGGGACGACACCGCGGTGGATGCGGAGCCGGTGCCGGGGGGTGCTGCGGTTTTTGGGCACAGCGGGTGTGAGGGATCACTGTTCCCAGGTAGATGTTGGGGTTGCACGTGACAGAAACCCGCCAGAGGTAGCCCTTGCCCTGCCCTGACACCAGGGAGGAAAACAGTGACCGGGGCGCCCGGGGAGCAGCCAGGAATGTGGCACCTCCCAGGGCGGATACGCAGGTGGGACGGGGACAGAGGCGGCGCTGTGCCACCGGGATGATGTTCCTGCCCAGGCCGGGATGCACGGGCAGGAGAGGCACCAGGGGAGCCGATGGACAGAGTGGGAACACAGCGGAGGAGCGTGGACTCCACACGCGCACACAGGTGTCCACACCTGGCTTGCAGGTGCGCACACACACGCAGGCACACGTGCATTAGGGTGTGTGGAGCCCTCCTGCCGCTCCCAGGGACAGGCGCTCCCGGAAAGGACCGTCAGGGAAAGCCCCGACAGCTCCGGTGTCGCCGTCTTTGCAACACTCCCGACACTTCTGGTGGCCGGGATGGCAGGTCCCGTCAGCCCCACGGAAGGGAGCAGCAGGCAAGAGGCAGCTGGAGCACCGTGTGACAGGAATCAAGGCACCTGTTCTGGCTCCCGCAAGGACGCAGGACCCGGTGCTGCGGCCCCGCAGCCTTGGTGCCCACGCAGAGCCCCCACCTCCCTGTTCCCAGCACCAGGACCCCCTGCCCCCTGGCCTGGGCTGGTCTCCAGGCTGGCCGGGAGATGCAGGGCTGAGGGGCAGGTGGCAGTGCAGGGCTGTGGACCGTGTCCGGTCACAGGACGTCCCTCGGGAACCAGTGATTGTTCCCAGAGACAGAACAATGCCCGGAGAGCTGCCAGGGCACCACGGGCTGCTCCACCGCGACCGGCCAGGGAGCCACTTCTGCTGCCTCGGCCAGGCCAGCCCCAGGCAGGGTCCCCTGGCCCCTTGCTGCCACCTGTCCCATACCTGACCCCCGCAGCAGGAAGCTGCATTGGCTGCTCTTGTCTTGCAGCACAGCGTGGCTCTCTTGGGGCTGAACAGAGCCCAGCACTAGGCAACAGCACCTTTATGCCTCCCCTGAGGTTTGTCCAGCAGCAGCTACCTGCAGGAGGGAGAGGACGGGGGAGTTCATGCTCAGATGGAGCATGTCAGGTGCTGGGGCATGGGCCAGGTCATGGGGACCAGCCTTCTGCCCCAGGAGCATTTAAAACCCTGCCTGTGCCTCGAGAGGCAGCCCCCACACTGCCCATCCATGCCATGCGGCTGCTGTCGCTGCTCCTGCTCTTGGGGCTCTGCTGCCTCTGGGCTCGGCTGGTCTCTGCAGGTGAGCATGGGTGGGCACAGGTGAGCACGGGTGGGTGCAGGTGGGTGCAGGCAGGCACAGAGCAGTGGAACAGCACTGCAGGAGGGGGTGTGGCCATGGGCACAGGGACCAGAGTGACTGTGGCTGGGGTGCAGCATCCTAAACAGCACTGCTGTGCCCTCCACATCCTTGCATGCTGCAGAAAGGACTGGCAAACCCTCCACAGTTCCCTGAGAGGGGTGTCTGAGGTCTCTGGAACTCTCACCCCCAGGGCCCCACTTGTGGGGCCAAGAGCTGTGCCCTGGCATGCTACAAAGTGAGGACCTGGACATAGATTCCTGTATTTCCCCAGAATTCACCTAGCCCCAACATGGACCTGGACTGAGGACCCAGTGTGTGGAGCCAACCCACACCAGACAGACAGACATCAGCTGGAGAGCTGGACAGCCAGCCATGGACAAGCACCCAGCGTCCTGATTCCACCTCCACCCCCTCACCCTCAGCTCTGTGCTGACCAGGGGGGTCTCTGTGCCTCCCACCTCCCAGTAAACCCAGTCTGCGATGAAAACTGGCTGGCTCCTGATGTTTCTCTCTCCTGTCAAGCCCCTGCCAGGCTCTGTGGGATCTTCAGTCCATGTGGGAGGGATAGGGTTCCTGTCCTCATGGCTTATGGTCAAGTTCTGCCACAGCAGCTGCTTTTGGAGGACGTTGGGGCCCTTGGGCATGGAGCAGCTCACCCTGTGAGCCTCAGGGAGCTGTGGGCACAGAGAGGTTTCGCCTGTCAGAGATGCTCTGCAGGTCCCAGACAGGTGCCTGGCTGGGGCTGTTCCTGGGGTGCTCTCCCATGGGGGACAGAGGCATGTCTCTGTGCAGAGGGTCCTGCCGAGCCCACACTGGGCAGGAGCAGGTGCCAGAGCCCTCTGTGCCTGGGCAGGGATGGGGCAGCCATGCCAGGCACTGACCAAGGACAACTTGTCATACCCATGATGGCCAGCATGGGGCTTATTAGGAAAGAGAAGGTCCTTCCCAAAACACCACTGGTGCGCGGGACCAGCCCTGGCAGAGTGAGGCAGAGGAGTAGGAGGCCAGGGGCAGCCACCCACTGCAGGCTCTCCTCACATATTCCTTGCATACCCTGCAGCATCAGTCAACAACACAACAGCGTCACCAGCACCATCATCATCACTGTAATCACTGTCATCGGTGATAAAGAAATGTTTGACAATAGGCTCTCGTCTCCATCACGTAGATTTATTGGCACAGATCAATCATGAAATCTGATAGCCCGAGCTGGAGCCTCAAAAGAGGGACCCAGAAATCCCTGGGCAATTGTACCCTTCCAATTAAAAATACCAATCCCCATTATCAGCATAATTTTCATAGCTATTGTAGTCACTGTTTTCACTGCTATTAGAGTCACCATTTTCATTGATACTGGAGTCACTGTTTTCATTGCTATTGGAGTCACTGTTTTCACTGCTATTGGAGTCACTATTTTCACTGCTATTGGAGTTATCAGTTTCATTGCTATTGGAGTCACTGTTTTCACTGCTATTGGAGTTATCAGTTTCATTGCTATTGGAGTCACTGTTTTCACTGCTATTGGAGTTATCGGTTTCATTGCTATTGGAGTCACCATTTTCATTGCTATTGGAATTGTCGCCATCATTGCCATCATCACTCTTGTTGTCACCATCACCATTGTCATCACCATCACCGTTGTCATCACCATCACCATTATCATTGCCATCATCACTCTTGTTGTCACCATCACCATTGCCATCACCATCACCGTTGTCATCACCATCACCATTTTCATCATCATCATCGTTGTCCTTGACATCATCCCCCTCACTGTCACCCTCCTTAGATCCAGGCTTCTCTCCTGCTCCAGGCTCTCCTTCACTCTCTGGCTTCACCCCGACCTCTGGCTTCTCCCCTGGCACAGCTTTTTCTCCAGATGCCGGCTTCCCTTCAGTCTCTGGTTTTGCTACAACCTCAGTCTCAGTCTTTCCCCCACATTCTGTTCTTTCCCCTGAAGTGGGTTTCTTCGCTGTATCCAGCTTCCCCGATGCAGGATTTGCAGCAGCTGCTGGCACAGATCCATGCAGGAGCTGGTCCTTACCCATCTGCTCCGCACACAACTCTTGCTTCCCGCATGAGATGACCTTGCCAGGCTGTGGATCATGCATCATGCTGGCCTCTTCCCCAGGCACACGGCTCTTACCCAGCAGAGCACTTCTGGGCTGCCCTGGTGGTGGCCACCCAGCTGGAGCTTCTCCATGGAATTCTGGAAGGGAGCAGAAAGCAGCAGCATCAGCCCCGATGTGCTGCCCTCCCACACACTGCTCCCATGCAGCAGCCTGCTTTTCCCCAGCTGTGGCTGCCTTCTCCTCTGTATCTTTTTCTGGTGGGTTTTCAGGGCTCTATCCATGCACTGCTGCCCTCACAGCCAGGACAACTCAGCCCAAGGGCCACCCTGGTGCCTCCCAGCACAAGGCAGCATTGTGGCAGGGCTGGTGCCTGAGGGGCCCTCTTGGGTATCTCTGTCCCAGGGCCAGCACCCACCTATGCCTCTGGCTGCCCTGGGGAGTCAGGGAGAGATGGCACTGTGCCACAGCCCACCGTGGCACTGCAGCAAGCCCCACATCACCTGGACTCATCCTACCCACCACAGCTTCCCTGGCACTCACAGGCAGCAACCTGGCACCTGCCAGCACCTGCAAAGCACCTCCGATGCTTTGGTCCCTTCCAACCCAAACCATTCTGTGATTCTATGAAAATAAGGAAGAATATTCTTCAGCCCCTGAGATGCCAGGGGTTCCCACCCACCCATACTTGCCTGTGATGGGTGCTGCCTGCAGCTGTGCCCACAGGGTGAGGAGCCCCAGCAGGAGGGTGCTTCGTGCCATCATGCTGCCCAAGTCTATGTCCAGGACTGAGCCAGGTGGCAATTTAAAGTGCCTCGCAGGCAGCCCGGGGTCCAGGAATGGGAGGAGGCATCTCCCAGGTGACTTCAGGAACCTCCCACATTTGACTGTAACTCTGTTTACTGGAGAGCAACTCCAGCTGCCTCTCTCCACCCACAGCCAAGGCTGGAGCAGGATCCAGAGTTGGCTGCATGCCGAGTAGGACAGCACAGGGACTGGAAGAGGGAAGGGGAAACCAGGACTGCACAGAGGCAGATTCTTCGCTGCTATTCTCAACAGGAGAATAGCTTCATGACCTTCATCAAAAGCAGCAACCCCATGTCCAGACTCTGCCCCAGTATTGGGCTCTGCTCCAGGCAGGAGCCCACACAGCCCTGCCATTCCAGGGAGTTGGCACAGCGCAAAAGCACCCACCTGGCAGCAGCACCTGGAGCTCCCTCTTTCCACACACAAATGCCCTTGAGCAAGGCTGCTGTCCCACATGTGAAACACTGCCGATTTTTGCAGTCCCAAAATTCGAGGCTTCATTTGAGCACCTGTCTCTGAACCATCCCATTCCCGTGCAGAGCACTCCAGCTCTTCCAGTGTTCCTACTGTCAGTAGCCAGGTTTGGGAACCCAAATGAGTGAGCTCAAAGTCTCTTCATCAGGTTAACGCTGTCCCCCAGACCCAAGGTCCTTCTGCTTTGTAGCCTCCCCAAATCCCCATTATCACAGGGGAGCCCAATGTGGCCCAGCAGACACAGGGCACAGTCAGAGCTCTGTGTGTCCTTCCCCCAGCCCAATCAGGGACCCCATGAGGCGCCTTCCAAGCAGCTTTTGGGAACTCTTGAGCATGGATTGCAGGGTGTAGTGTCCATGCATGAGTGCCCTATTAATTTACACACAAGCATTCAATAACCACATGAATTCACGTGGGAGAGGGCAGGTACTGCACACACAGACACCAAATTAGATACTGTCCAAGCAAAGGTCTGTTCTGATGAAGTGGTGCTGCACTAAAATGGACCTCTCTGGAGGGAAAAGTCTCAGGATTTCAAGGATGAAAGTTCAGGAACCTGCCTTCAAACTGCCAGCCAAACTGCTGGCCTTCACCAGAGACCCACAGTAAGAGTAAATGAAAATTAGATGCGCTGCCACATTGTCTTTCCTTTTGTTTGCATCTGATCTCAGGGTAAGGACTTATTTAGTATTTTTGAGAGAGCAGATTAAGCTTAATTAAGATTCAAATCTGTGAATGCTAATCCGTTTACACTAAGTTGCTCTCCAGTCACCCAGCAGTGCTAGTTGGAATCTGATTTTGCAATTGTTTCCTTCCCTATTTAATTATTTCTTCCTGTATTACACAGAAACCAAAGTGCAATGAGTAAGAGAGAACTTAAGGACTGATCTGCCCAGGACACATCAGCACCAGGCACAAATGGGTTGGACTTGCTAGATCAAAAGACAAAGTTTAAATCTGCAGCTGTGGGGTTAGTGAAATTAATTGGTTTGAGCTCAACATTGTTTCTACAATTCTAAGCAAGTGCTGGCACTTGACACAAGCACTGGAAAGGCAAAGTCATGCTAAAAGAGCTTTCCATCAATGTCATGTTGAGGCGATGCAGGGGCAGTGTGAGGGAAGCAGAACGGCTCCATGCTGCCAAACCTGTATGGAAATAGAAATGGGCAAGAAAAAATGCTTTAAGTACAGGTTTATCCTTCTCCTCCTGCCATGACTCAAGGCAGATGCAATTCCTCCACGGACAGCCCATGTCCACTGGAGGTCTGGCGCTCCATACCTTGCGCTTCCTGGTGGAACCTGACAGTCCAGTGCTTATCATGCATTGCTGTTGCTGTTAATCACCACTGAGCAGGACACCTTGGAGCAGGTGGTGCCTGCCAACCGGTGCCAGCAGCAACAATTTCATTCCATGCACCTGGAAAACTATCTGGAACAACCTGAGGGACCACAGGGCTCCTACCAACTCCAGGACTGCCACAGCAGAGAGATCTGCTGCTGTCCCTGTGCTCAGCCAGTGGCTCCTCCTGTTGGGAACAACACTGCAATTTTGGGACATTTCCATTTTAGCAGACCATAATCCTGGATAACGTTTAGGGAACTAATGGAGGAGAATGTCTGACAAGCAAATGGCTCTGCTAAAATACATGTCTGAGGGCACAGAGGGACAGAGTGGACTTGGCCAAAGTCAGACTGTGAATCAAACAGGAACTTGGGTAACCTCAGCTGTGAACCAGCCATTCATGTCTGGCAGACATGCACAGGCCAGTGTGTTTTGTCATGTGTACCTACCACACAGATCCATGGAAAAATTGCCATTAAAAATCAGGGACTGGAGGAGACCTCACAAGACATCTCCTCAGGTACAGAATCACAGAATCACAGTATCAGTCAGGCTGGAAAAGACCTATAAGATCATCAAGTCCAACCTATGACCTAACACCACCTTGTTGCTAGACCATGGCACTAAGTGCCACATCCAGTCTTTTTTTAAACACCCCCAGGGACAGTGACTCCACCACCTCCCTGGGCAGCCCATTCCAATGCCAAATCACCCTTTCTATCAGACACAGTCAGTAAGGGAATTTGGCCTGGATTTTAGGACAACTAAATGTATATTACATATAGATGATCCCTGACAGATGTTCTGACATGCTCTTAAAAAGACATCCCTCTCCCTGCTAAGGTGGTGACTCCTTCATTGAGAATTTGTTCCAGGATTTAAGTTTCTTGTTAATTGGAAGAATCTGACCCAAGTCTCACTTGATTCAAACCAAGACAAGGACAACTTGCCTGCTCACAGTGGATACAGAGCACAGCTACCTTCACAGGCTAACAGAACCATTCTCCTCCCTGTTCTCTGGGAGTTCCTCCAGTCCTCAAGTTATTTTTCTTCTCCTCTGGGCAATGTCCAATTTTTGTTGCTAACAATTTGGAGCAACCAAAATAAGCACACAAGCAGCCCAGTGCTGTTGATAATGAAGTTATGTCGATGCTGATGGTGAGTCTGTTGGCCCCACATCCGCCAATGGGTTTGTGTAACAGGCTGAGCTCACCCCAGGCTGGTGCAGCCCTGGCCAAAGCGGCAGGAAGGGGACAAGGGCAGGAGTCTCTTCCAATGTGTGAGCCCCATGAGTCAGCAGCCTCTGCTCCCACAGCCACTCCAGGCTCCCACAGGAGCCCAGTGTGGTCACTGCTGGGCTGACAGCTGCAGAAGGAGAGCCACAATGAGGGGACAGAGCCACAGGCTGCAGTATCAAGTGCTGAGAGACAACAGCACAACATCCTCCAGAGGATCCACCAGCACAGGGATCAGGGAAGCACAGAATGATTTATGTTGGAAAAGACCTCTGAGATCTTCGAGCCTAACCTTTGACCAATCACCCTGTGAACTAGATCATGGCACCAAGTGCCACATCCAGTCATTTCTCGAACGCAAATGAAAAGTGTGTGGGAAAGAGACCTCACTTCCCCCTTGTGGCACAGCTCAGGGCTGCCCCACTGGTACAAAGGACGGGGACAGCACCTGGAGATGGCTGCTGGAGCACACCTCTGCTCTGCACAGAGCAGCCTCAGCATCCTGCACTCTGGGAAAACCCCTTTGCTTTGTTTATCTCGACAAGTCATCTTGGAATGGAGGAAAAACATTACTAGAAAAATAGCAAATGCTTTTTAATGCAAATTGATATTCAGCTGACCCAACAGAAAAGCTTCTCGCTGACCACAACACGAGGTAAGATGATCTAGAAGATGACAGACAAGTTGTTTTGATTATTCTGCACATGTTAAACAAGATGAGGAAATGCTGTTTTGAGGTGTTTGCTCAGAGAAACAATGAAATTCCAGAAAGATGAGATATTGAAAATTATACAAGGAACACCCAGATCATGGAAGGACCAGCACTCACATTCCTGCAGCTGCAGGTACTGGGGTCTCAGGGGCAGGGGCCACGTGTGACCAGCTCCACCCGTGACAGGTCCTGTTCAGGGTGGGACAAGGCTGAATTTAAGGCTTTGGGATTTAGGATTACTTTAGAGCCGACTGCCCATCGCTGCACCGATCCACAAAGCTGCAGCTCTTGGGAACGAGGGGTTTCTTTATATGAGAAACACACACGACCCGGCACCCAGGGACACGTCGGCGGGACGGCACAAAACCGAGGCTTGAAACAAGCTGAGGAACAAACAGCGGTGGTGGCAGGGAGGGAGGTACGGGAGGTGCCGAGCACGGGAGATGCTGAGCAGGGGGATGCTGAACACGGGAGGTACCCAGTACGGGGGATACAGAGCATGGGGGATGCCGAGCACGGGGGATGCTGAGCACGAGAGGTACCGAGCATGGGGGATGCCAAGCACAGGAGATGCTGTGAGCACGGGAGGTGCCGAGCACGGGGGATGCAGAGCACGGGGGATGCAGAGCACGGGGGATGCTGAGCACGGGAGATGCCGAGCATGGGAGATGCTGAGTTCGGGAGATCCTGAGCACAAGGGATGCAGAGCACGGGAGATGCTGAGCACAAGGGATGCTGAGCACGGGAGACGCTGAGCACAAGGGATGCAGAGCACGGGAGATGCTGAACCCCCAGCTCACGGCTCGGCCGCAGCCGGACGGACCCGGCGGGGACACCGAGGGGGCTGCGACCCCCGATCACACCCCGTGCGCCCCCCCGGGGTCGCCCCCGCCCCGTGCCCGCCCCGGCCCGGCCCCATTGCGGTGCCAGCGCGTCACATCCGTCGGGGCGCGATGATGTAGGGCGGGATCCCCGCTCATCCGGGCGCCCGTCCCGCAGCCCGCAGCCCGCAGCCCGCAGCGGGGCCATGGGCGCCGCCCGCGATGCGGAGCAGCAGCCGGGCCCGCCGGGCGAGGAGGGCGCTGGCGATGGCGAGGAGCAGCTGGTGGGCACGGTGAGGAGGGGGCTGCCCCGGGCAGGGCAGGGCAGGGCAGGGCAGGGCGGTGGGGCCGCGGGTGACGCGTGTGTGTGTCCCGCAGAGCCCCTGGAACATCATGATCAAGCACCGGCAGGTGCAGCGGCGCGGGCGGCGCTCCCAGATGACCACCAGGTACGGCGGGACCGGGAGGTGCTGGATGGAGGGGGGGAACAGCGGGGCTGGGGTGGGCACAGGGCTGGGGGAGCATGCAGGTTAGCCCAGGCAGCGGCAAGGGGGTCCCACGGCCCCGTCGTGACCCCTCTGCCCGCAGCTTCACCGACCCCGGCGTGTCCATGGAGCTGCTGCGCGCTGTGCTGCAGCCCAGCATCAACGAGGAGATCCGCGGCGTCTTCAACAAGTACATGAAGGTGAGCGCAGGGCACAGGGCTGGGGGCACCTCCCTGTCTGTGGGAGCTGTGCCTGCCCCGACTCTGCCATCGCTCACCCTCTCCTGCCTCCCCCTCTCCAGTTTTTCCAGACAGCAGCGCTCAATGTGCGTGATAACGTCGGGGAGGAGGTGGACCCCGAGCAGCTCATCCAGGAGACCTGTCGGAGCTGCCTGGAGCAGGTGGGTGCTGGTGAGGGGTTCCTCAGACACCCAGCCAAGCAGAGCAGCCTGGCTAAGGCATGCCCCTCTTCACAGCTTTGCTGTCACCCTGAGGGGACACCCACAGCTCTTTTGTGGCTGCTGTGCTGGGATTCATTCTCACTGGGAAGAGGGGAGAGGCCAAGGCTGGGCAGCTTGTGGTGCTGCTTCTCACTGCTGCTGTCAGAACATGGCACACAGCTGGACCTCCCACAGAGACCAGCACCCATCAGAGGGTCCTGGCAGGGTGGGACAGCATTTTTTCCTTTCACACCTTGCTTTTCTGCCAGTTGACCAGAGTTTATCATGCTCAGATTGTGCTTTTGCATCTGGCCATCTGTGGAAGCATGGCCTGGTGGCACACCAAAAGCAGAGCTGGTGCAGGGCTTTTGGGCAGATACACAAGGTGGGGATTGCTGGTGAGGTGCTCTCTGGGCCCAAAATCCCTGGAACCTTTTTTCTCTTCCTGCAGGCCAAACTGCTGTTCTCTGATGGCAAAAAGGTGGTTCCCAGGTTGCCCCATGAGCAGGCAGTGCCAAAGGTAAACTTTGTGATTGTACACAGAGGCTTAAATGACTTCTGAGAACTGGGAGGAGTAGAAGGGTTAGAATCACTTTATTCTCTGCCTCTTCTGTCCTCCAGTACAGTAGTGCAGAGACAGAATCAGGGATGTTGGGCTGGGACAGAACACAGGGCAAGGAGAATCCCAGGTGAAGGTGCTGCTTCTTGTGGTTTGGTGCTGCTCACCAAGGTGGGCTGGGGTCAGTGTTTACCTGCAAAGGAGAGGAGGGGTCAGCATTCACTTAGCCAGTGGGATGCAGGGAGCCCTACACGACCAAGAGGAGAGAATGGTCCTGTTCATCCCACTGTCCTTCTCCTTCCAGCGTGCCCGACAGATGGATGAGGAGCTGAACCGTCGAGGGAGCCCTGTTCCCAAAAAGGTAGGAGGATTTTCTGCACAAGGGATTTTGTATTTTGGGAAGTGTTGTCCTCCTTCCTGGCTATTCCCACCATATGAGTGTGTGCAGGTGCACTGGCAGATACTGTGAGGCCTGGGAGGTGCTCACTTTAGTGCCAGGTTGCATTTCTGCCTATGACAGAAGGAGCAGCTTCCCTGGGAAGGGGAGGGTCACCAAGAGGGTTTCCTCTGCCAGCACAGCCAAGTCACGGAAGGGTTTCTTCCATGCAGAGAAAGGGGCGGCCTCCAGGACAGAGCCTGTCGAACGACCGCGGGGTCTCGGGCATGGCAGCGTGAGTACGGGTCCTGAGCTAGAGCCCCTGTTTTGGGAGGGCAGGGGGAATGAGGCTGCCCACATGGGGGAGGCACAGAAACCTCATGGTCTCATTCCCTCCTGCAGAGAGGTGATGGGAGTTCTGGGGGCAGGGAGGGGTCTTAAGTTGAGGTGTTCACCGCCAGGAGAAAAAGAACATAAAGGGAGAGGTTTTAAACAGGCCCAAAGGGGTAAAAAGATCCAGATGGACTATTCAGAGTGAGCAGTGAGACACAGAGGGTGGTGGGATCTGAGTAGCTGGGAGAGGAAAATATGCATCAAAGCTGAGTGTCCAGATCTGGGCACTACAGGAGAGCAGAGGGTGTAAGCAGGGTGGATCTGGAAGGGCCAAGGCTCAATTGCTGCTGCAGGTGGTGAGTGTGCTGGTTCTGCAGGGCCTCGTTCTTACTGCATTTCCCTTCCCCTCAGGTGGAAGCTCAAAGTCTCTGAGCCCGTGAGAAGGGATGGACCAAAGGTATTGGCTGGCCGACACTGCTGGGCTCCCCCTCTCCTCCCCTTTGCTCCTGCCTGCAGCTGCAGGAGCACAGGACAACACAGGCTGTGCTCTGCCCCGACGGGACCCTGGGGCAGGAGGGGAGCAAGACGAGGAGCGAAGTGCCCGGAGGCCTTTGCTGGTCTCCCCAGGCACTGCAGGCTGTAGCTGTGCAGTGTGATGCTGCTGAGGGAGACCTGGGGAGAACAGGAGTAGCCAGGAGAATCCCACAAGTGTTTCCTGTGAGGGAAACTGCTTAGATCAACCCAGTCCCTCCCCTGTGGAGGGCTGGAGGTCTGTGGCCAGCTCCCTTCCTCCCAGGCTGGGGGCAGCACCAAGATTCCCTGTCGGAGAGCCGAGGCTCATGGAGCATGGCCGGCACCAGCTTCATTTCTAATGCTGCCCCTTTTCCAATTGCTCTGTAGTGGGATCCATCCCGACTGACTGAAACCACAACCTTTGTGCTGGGATCTCGAGCAAACAAGTAAGGAATGGCCCTGTCGATGGAGGGTGGTGTCCCCAGGCAGGAGCCCGTGACACTCCTCCCGTCACTTCGCTTCTCTGCCTCGAAAGCAGTAGGAAGGGCTTGGGGAGGAGAGGGGTTTCCCCGTGCCACCACAGCCACCCTCCCCACAGCCCTAACACCCCTCGTGTTCCTCTTGCAGAGCTCTCGGGATGGGAGGAACAAGAGGACGACTCTACATCAAGCATCCCCACCTCTTTAAGGTCAGATGCCGCAGCTGGATGGTTTCCCATGGGAATCAGTGGCGTGCTTTTGAGCTCACTCACTCCCTCCCCTTGCCCTTGTTTGTTATCTCGGAGCACATTCCCAAGGTCTTGGCTAGCACACAGAACACGAGCTGACGGCCTCGCGTGCCCAAGGAGGCGGCGGGTTTGATGGAGCCAGGGCTGAGGCTGGAGAAGGGCAGGCGGAGCAGAGAGCAGAGCGCTGCCCCGGCGGGCAGCTCGTGGGGGGCACAGCGCCCCGCAGGAGGGGGGTCTGAGCCGAGGGTCTCTGGCCCGTGCTCAGCTCGGCCCTCGCTGCTTTATTGCAGTACGCGGCCGACCCGCAGGATAAGCACTGGCTGGCAGAGCAGCAGCACATGAGGGCCACTGGGGGCAAGATGGTGAGTACGGCCGGGCACAGGGCCCGCCGCAGGGCCAGGACGGGCGGAGGAGCCGCGGGACAGGCGGCTGTGGCAGGAGGTTAGGCAGGGTATGGGGGCACAGCTGCCCCCAGGGCACCACCGAGGGCCATCGCCTGCCCCGCGGGGTTCAGGTGCACACCTGGGGGCACAGCTGGCTCCTGCAGGGACAGCGCTGGCTGGGGACACAGGGAGGGGCTGTGGCACTGCCCCAGCCGCCCCTCGTGGGCGCCCTGAGGTGTCCCCACCTTGTGCCACAGGCCTACCTCCTCATCGAAGAGGACATTCGGGATCTGGCTGCCAGTGAGGATTACAGGTGAGGACTAAAGCAGAGGTGCCAGGGGTTGCTGCAGTGCCTGGGGCTGCTTCCCTGGGGACTCCCACCACACCCCTGCCCCTCCTGGCTGCACTGGAGGGCAGCTCTGAGCTGGAGGAACCCTGCTCCGTGCCAGCTGGGGGGCTTGGTGCTGGCTGGGGGTCTGTGGTGGGTGCTGGGGGCTTTGGACATCGTGCTGGTTAGGGATCATAGTGATGAGAGCCAGGGTCCATGGTGGGCTTGGTGGGTCTGGGCTTGATACTGGTTGGGGTCTGTGGTGGGTTCTAGGGGACACGGTGGATTTGGGGTCTGTGTTGGGTGCCAGGGGACACGGGGAGTTTGCAGTCCGTGGTAGGTTCCAGGGGACACGGTGGATTTGGGTCTGTGGTGGGTGCCAGGGGACACGGTGGGTTTGGGGTCCGTATGTCTCATCCCCTTCTCTCCTAAGGGACTCGGTGGACCTGCGGCTGGAGGAGCTGAAGCCCTTCATCCCGCCGGCCTGGATGACGGAGAAGATGCAGAAACACATGGAAACGCTTCGCCGCGGCGGGGGGGACGCGCCGCCCCCCGAGGATCCCCCCGAGCCCTGAGCCCCCCGAGGGCCCCCAATAAAACCGCTTCGCACACACCTCGTGCCGTCTGGGGGTCGGGCACGGGCGCCTGGCCCTTTAAGGGCTCGCGGGACTCACGGCCCCGCCCCTCGGCGGGCGGCGGCCAATCACAGCGCCGTGCGTCGGCGCCCGGCGGCCAATCGGCAGCCGCAGCCCGTTACCGTGGGAGCCGCATCCTCGGCGGGCGGTGATTGGCCGGCTCGAACGGGGCTGCGCGCTGATTGGCGGAGGGGCCGCACGCGGAAACATTCAAACGGGGCGCGGGCGGGGCCGCGCGGGGCGAGCGGAGCGGGGACCGACCGGACGGGGACCGGAGCGACTGGGATCGGGACCGACACACCGGGGCTGAGACCGGGATCGGGGGACCGAGATACCGGGACTGACACCGGGACCGAGACACCAGGACTGAGACCGGGATCGGCGTACCGGGACCGAGACCGGGATCGGGATCGGAGCCGAGTGACCGAGACACCGGAGCGACCGGGACCGGGATCGGGGCCGAGTGACCGAGACACCGGAGCGACCGGGGCCAGGGTCGAGCAACCGGGCCCGAGACCGATCCACCGGGTCCGAACCGCCGCTGCACCGGAGCGACCGGGCCCGGGCCCTGCCGCCACCGGAGAGCCCCAAGCGCCGCCGCTTCGCCCCGAGGAGCCCGGCCAGGAGACCTCGGACCGTCGCCCGGCACCGGGAGAGCCGCAGCGGGGCGCGGGCGCCGGAGGGAGCGGCCGAGCAGAGCCCGTGACCCACCGACGGCAGGAGGCGGGTGCGCCCGTCGGTGCCCCCGGAGCCGCCATGGCCTCGCAGAACGCCGACCCCGCCGCCGTGTCCAGCGCTGCCACCCGCAAAGCGGCCGAGACGGGGGCCACGGCGGCGCGGGGCGCGGTGGGGAAGAGGTGAGCGGGGACGGGGGATGGGGGACGGGGCTACCCCGCCGGGACCCCCGGTAATGGGCTCCTTCCCCCCGCCGGGACCCCCGGTAATGGGCTCCTTCCCCCCGCCCGGACCCCCGATAATGGGCTCCTTCCCCCCGCCGGGACCCCCGGTAATGGGCTCCTTCCCCCCGCCGGGACCCCCGGTAATGGGCT
>JAWWEE010000051.1:6431204-6441705 GCA_035221455.1 Xenops minutus | reverse complement strand
CTCCAGGGACTGCCTGGGGGGAGAATTGGGGGAGTTGGGGTGGGGGGGGGATCTCCTGCCCTAGGCAGGACTTGGAAGTGTCCACGGCACTTCACCTGCTGACCCAGCCCCTGTTTCCAGAGCCGAACATTGACAGCCCCCTGAACACACACGCTGCTGAGCTCTGGAAGAACCAAGTTGGTGAGTCCCTACCTGCTCCCCAGTGGGGTGGGCAGCAGCACAACCCCCAGCCCTGCTGTGTCCCACTGCCTGTCCAGCCCTGGCAGCTGCCCTGGGACCCTTGTCACCATGTGCCTCCTCTCTCCTCAGCCTACAAGAAGTACGTGCGGGAGACGTACAACAAGCAGGCCAAGGGCCAGGAGACCTGACCATCACCATTGCCCCCCACCGCTCCCACCCAGCCACCCCCGCGTTCTGTATCATAGGCTGTTTTTTAAGTTAATGTCACAGTCCGAGCCACGGTTAATGTATAAATAAATGCACATTTATAACTCCTAGAGGGGGTTCTGTGAGTCTGGGCAGGGAGGGAGGGAGGGAGGGATAGACACTGACCCAGAGAGTCTCTATCAATATTTGGGGGATCCAGAGTGGTCCCATTCCCTCTGTGGGGTGGGAGCAGCCCCCAGCATTGCCTGCACAGGCAGGACACTGGGGACTGTGGGAGTACATTGGGCCCCCATACCCTGCTCTGTGACAGGGGGTGCCAGCCTTGCTGCCTCCTGGCCATCCCCCCTCAGAGCACCCCACAGCAGTGCCCAGTACAGAGCCCTGCCTGAGCCCTCCTAGCCGCAGTGCCGCCCATCCCTGCTGGCTGTGTGGTCTCCGTGGCTTCCACTGTCCATGGTGGAATGTTGGCTCCACTCTCCGTCTCTGCCAGTGTGGCCCTCACCTGCTCAATCTCTTCCTCTAAGCACAGGGCAGCCAGGGACTGTGTGGGAGCCCCCCCTCGCCATCCAGGCAGTCCCCGGCCCCCCAGCCCGGTGCACAGTGGGGCCACACCACCTTCTTGCATGGAGAAGAGCTGGCAGAGGTGGTGTGCTCTGTGTAGGTCCTGCAGGAAGAGCTCCAGAGCAGAGAGGAAGAGCACCCAGAGCCGCTCCAGCTCCCGTCTCTCCAGAGGGCTCACTGGTGCCTGACGCAGCCCCACCAGCAGCACCCGCCGCAGCCCTGTGGGACAGGGGATGCTGAGTCAAATGGCCCTGGAGCCCCTCCATGGCCCCTGGGTGGGTGCAGGGGAGCTCTGTGGCTGCTGCCCAGTGCAGCAGCCCCCTGCTTACCAGTGCTGAGCTCTCGGGCCTCGGCGCTCCTCCTGCGCCGCTCCTCCCGCAGCCGAGGGCTGTCAGCGCTGCCCCCGAGCTGCAGCACCAGCTGCCGGTGCCCGGCCGTGGCCTTGCAGAGGGCAGCCTGAGCTGCCACACATGTCCCCACTGCCCCCCGCCCACGGCACCCGTCCCTTCTGCCTGGTGCCATTGCACCCTGTGTGAACAGGGCAGAGTAAGAATGCCTGTGGTGGTCCTCCTGGGGTCTCAGCTTCCCTGTGCAGCAGGGATATGACGGTCTCTGAGCTGTGTCTGTGTCCCACTAGCTGCACAATGCTGGTCCCACGGTCCCACCCACACCAGCTGGGGCCTGTGTTCCTCTCATCCTCCCCCACTGCTCCACTCCGGCTGGTCCCCAGGGAGCTGTGATGTCCAACAGTCTGTCACAGCCTGTCCAGACACAGACTCCAGTGTTTCCTTGACCCTGCAGGGAGAGTGCTGCTGCTGCCCCTCCACCTTATAGGCTGGTCCTCTGGGTGGGAGACAGGGGTCCCAGTGTGAGGCAGGCGGTGGTGGCTCCCTCGAACCCCTGTGGTCCCACAGCCCTGCCCTGGAGCAGGACCGCTGGGGCCGTGCTCCCTCACTCGCTGGCATGTGAACCAGCTGCTCCGGACGGAAACTCTGAGCTCAGCGCTGGCGCCTGCCCAAGAGCCCGTGGGAACTGCAACTCTATGCTGCTCCTCCAGCATGGCCCTGTGGTGTAAGCTTGCCTGGCATAGGGCACCCACCAGGCATGTTCCCCTCCCTGAGGAGCAGAGCAGGGGCACAGTGCCCCAGCCCCCTCCCCATGCACACCCAGTGAAGTCCTGCACCAGCAGCTCAAGCCTTTCCTCTTTTATTGAGGCTCAAATCAAAGCCACAGGTGATAGGTGGGAGGAAAAGCTCAGCCACCAGTGGTGGGATGAGACCAGGGCCCTGGCACAGAGCAGGGTCCCAGCCCATGCCGGGGGCCAGGTGCTGCAGAGCTGCTGCTCCCTGGGCAGTGGGGGAGCAGGGCTGGGTGCAGCAGCCGGCCCGAGGAATGTCTGGTCCCTTACTGCACACCCTCCATCATCTTCAGGAACTCTGCAAGAGAGTGGCAGCCTCAGCCCACAGCCCTGCCCAAGTGCACAGCACAGGCATTTGGCCAGGGCTGCTGCTTACCATCAAAGTCGATGCGGCCATCGTTGTTCTTGTCCGAGTCCTTCATCATGTCCTCTATGTCCTCATCAGTGACGGGCTCCCCAGTGGCCCTCAGGATCTCACCCAGCTCCTCAATGTCGATGAACCCATCCGCATTCCTGAAGGAAGGTAAGAGTGAGATGTCACCTTGCTCATCCCTGTGGGCAGGATGGGTCACTTTGTCCCCCACTCACCGGTCGAAGATGCGGAAGCAGTTGGCCAATTCCTCCTCAGACTTGCCCTTGGCATCCTCTTTCATCTGGCGCACCATCATCACCAAGAACTCCTCAAAGTCGATGGTGCCGCTGCCTGCAGGGAGGAAACTGGGCACAGGTCAGGCTGCCTGCCCAGTGTCCAGTACCCACCCCTGTCACCCACCACCAAGGCGAGCTCACCATCCTCATCCACCTCCTCAATGATGGCATCCAACTCTTCTTTGGTGGGGTTCTGGCCTAGCATCCTCATCACTGTCCCCAGCTCCTTGGTGCTGATGTCTCCACCGCCATCCGCATCAAACATGTCAAAGGCGGCTTTGAACTCTGTGGAGAGGGAGATCAGGGCCAGACAGTGAGGTAGAGCCAGGCCCCATGCCCTGGCCATGTCTGCCCCTCTGCCCACTGCCCCTGTGCTCACCCGCAATCATCTCCTCACTGAGGAAGGCGCGGGCTTCTGCCTGCTGGTCCGTCTGCAAGACAAGGGACAGGGGTCAAGCACTGGGCTGGAGACGCCTTGCATAGCAGAGCCCAGCAGTGCAGAGCTGTGGGGAGAACCCTTGCCCTGCTGGAGGATAATGCTGTGCTGGGGCAAGCTTCAGCCCCCAGCAATCCTTACAGTTCCAGTGCCTCCCAGGCATCCATGAGCATGGTGGGCTGCAGGGAGTCTCCTGCCCAGGCTCCCCACCAACTGGGGGGCTCCAGGGTGCAGTGGCCATGCTCCCTGTGTGCAGCCTTGGCATCCTAGGCATGCAGCACTATTTTTGGAATCTCCTTGGCTCCCCTTGTAGGGATTGTTGGGGCTGGAGCCCCGGCACCTGTTGGCCCTGATCGAGTTTCTCCTGGAGGCAAAGGCTGTCCGTGGAGCCGGCGGTGACACTGTGTCGCATGACCCAGCACTCGACTTTCAGCCACCCCCTGCCACCGCCGCCTCTGCACAGCTCTGAGCTCTGGACAGCACTGAACCAGTGTCCCCAGGTACCCACACACCCTGGGCAGCCACATGGCCCCCCCCAGACACCTTCTGGGGGGACCCTGCAATACCCCAATGCCTTCCTGCCCTCACTGCCATGATCAGCCCAGCGCTGGGGATTGTCTCCCCATGCCTTCCACAGAAGCACTGCCACAGCCCAGATCCCTCCGGGCACGAGGTGCCCAGTTTCTTCTGCCCAGTCAGGTCTTATCCTGGCACACAGCACATGGTACACAGCACAAGGCACACAACACACAGGGGCTCTTACCATCGTGGGAATTTATGGTGCTTCCCACCCCCAGAGAATCACCAGCTCCTGCAGCAGGAACTCCCAGAAGCTCTGTGGTACCCCTGGCACCCCAATTTGTAGTGTCCCCTCTGTGGGCCGTGCCCTGAGCTGCTGCCCCTCGGCCCACACAGCCTATCAGCACCCTGGTAGCACCTGGCCCCTCTCACTGGCCACCGGCGCCTTTACCTAATTTAGCCAAGGCTTTATTGGGCAAGGGCTGGGATTAACGTGGGGCCGAGGCTGGGATGGAAATTCAAGCTCTCCAGGAGGGACACAGGAGCTGTGGCAGGAGGGTGGCTCTGCCCACCCCCATAGCACTCCCTGCCCAGTGCGACTCAGCAATGAGGGGGTTAAAAATAGCCCTGGAGCCATCAGCATCACCCAGGCAATGGGGCCAGGGTCCCCCCTGCACCCCTGGAGACACACACCATTGCCCACTGCTCCCAAACCTGCATCCCTGCCTGGGGCAGGCTCCCAGCATGGACCTGGGCTTCTCTGGAGCAATGTCCCTCCCCTACTCCCCCATTTTCTGCTCTGGGGGCTACAGGCAGAGCTGTGCTGCAGCCCCCTACCCCAGGTGAGGAAGGGGTTCCCAGTGGGACCTGGGGCACAAAGTTCCTGTAGAGGTTTGGAGCATAAGCCCTGTGGTTTGAGGTCCCTGGCACCATTGGCACCTGGGTCCGGAAAAGGCCGTATCTTTCCGTGCTTCAGGGAGCGGGAATTATGCCCGGTGCCTCCTCAAAGGCTCTGTCCTCACGCCTGCAGCCCGTGCCAGCCACCGCTGCCAGGGGTGACTGGGGCTGGTGGCTCTGGGGATGCACTGGCCAAGTAGTCCGTGCCCTGTGGTGTTCCAAGCCTCAGGGCTGCAGTGGGGTCAGGCTGACAGATCCCTGTCCCATGTCATCCCAATGACAGGGACACCCAGGGGGTTCCCTGGCTCTTGGTTTTGCCGGGACCCCCATTCCCCCGTGGGACCTGGGGACTGCTCAAGTCCAGCCCCCCGTGCATCCCACCCTGTCCAGGGGAGTGCAGGGGTCCCGTCTGAGCCACGGTGGGGTGCGGGGTGCTGGAGCAGGACGCAGCGGGCAAGCAGGGCAGAGTGATGGCAGCAGCTGGGCTGCTTCCTTGATATTAATAGACATTCCCAAGGAAGTGGTGAGAAGTGAGAGGGTGGGCACTAAAAAAGGCCGGGAGAGCGCTGAGGGTGAAGCCTGGCCACGGGGCGTGTGGCGAGGCCACCTAGGGCCAGGGTGGCAGATGCCAGGGTGGCCGAGGGGACACCTCACTGGACTGCAGCCCAGTGGAAAAGGGAGTCTGCATCTGGGGTACCAGGATACAGAGGTGTTGGGGTACCAGGATGTCAGGACGCTGGGGTGCCAGGTTACTGGGGTACCAGGGTATGGGGTATCAAGACCTTGGGACCCCACAGTGCCGGACACTGCGGTGCGGGGCTCCTGTGACCCCAGGGCGGGTACCAGGGTCTCGACACAACCAGGACATCTCGGACGGGGGCTGAGGGCAGCGCCGGGATGAGCCCCGTCACTGACCCGATCGTGCCAGGGGGTGCCGGAGCGGGCTACCCCGATGCCGACGGTGCCGGGAGATGCCGGGGCGGGCTACCCCGATCCCGACGGTGCCAGGAGATGCCAGGGCGGGCTACCCCGGTCCCGACGGTGCCGGAAGATGCCGGGGCGGGCTACCCCAATCCTGACGGTGCCGGGAGATGCCGGGGCGGGCTACCCTGATCCCAACGGTGCCAGGAGATGCCAGGGCGGGCTACCCCGGTCCCGACGGTGCCGGGAGATGCCGGGGCGGGCTACCCCGATCCCGACGGTGCCGGGAGATGCCGGGGCGGGCTACCCCGATCCCGCCGGTGCCGGGAGATGCCGGGGCGGGCTACCCCGATCCCGACGGTGCCGGGCGGTGCCGCAGGGCCCCATCCCGACGCCGGCCGTGCCGGGCGGTGCTGGCTCCGTCGTCCCGATCCGGGTTCCCGGCGGAGGCGGAGCCGCGCAGGGAGGATCCCGGGACGAGCCGCGGCGGCGGAGCGGCCATCGCTCGGCACCGCCCGGCTCGGCTCGGCCCGGCCCGGCCCGGGGGCATCGCGAAGGGAGCGGGGCGGGGGCAGCAGCGGGAGGGCGCCCCGTGGGCAGCCCCCGGCCCCGGGCAGCGATGGCCGCCCGCATCCTGCACCGGCTGCGGCACGCCCTGGCCGGGGAGGGCGGCCGGGAGGAGCCGGCGGGCGGCGGCGGCGAGCCCGAGGACTGCCCGGAGAGCTCGGAGCTGGAGGACGACACCGAGGGGCTGTCGACGCGCCTCAGCGGCACCCTGAGCTTCACCAGCCACGAGGACGAGGAGGACGAGGAGGAGGAGGAGGAGGACGGAGCTAGCGAGGAGCTGGAGGAGCCGGGGGCGGCAGCAGGCGCGCAGGACGGAGGCAAGTGCTGGGGCGGTGAGCTGGGGGGACCGCGGTGACCCCGCTCCCCGGCGGGGACTCGTGCGGTGTTGGGGTTCGGCAGCGCGAAGCCGTCGGGGGGCTGGCGGAGAGAGAAAGAGCCCCGTCCGCACGGCGGGCACTGACACCCGTGTCCCGGCACAGAGTGGGGCCCCGCGGCGGAGCGTCCCGGCGGCAGCCTGCTGACCCGGCAGCTGCAGGAGCTGTGGCGGAGGTCGCGGGGCAGCCTGGCACCGCAGCGGCTGCTCTTCGAGGTCACCAGTGCCAGCGTGGTCAGCGAGCGCTCCTCCAAGTACGTGGTGAGTGAGCCCGGCATGGCTGGGCGGGCTCGGGGTTTGGCTCTCCCCCGGGGCAGGCGCTTATTTCTCTCTCTCTCCCTGTGCTGCTTGGATGGTGTTGGCGGCTCAGATGAGCCTCAGGTAACTATTCGCTGGTGGGTGCTGACAGCCCAGCTCACTCCCTCCTGCCCGGGCAAACCCTCCTGGCCCCTCTGTGGCCGCACAGCCGGCTCTGCCGGCCCCAGGAGCAGCATGCGCAGGGCACTGCCTGACACCCTGTTCCCCCCACAGCTCTACACCATCTACCTGATCCGCTCCGGCCAGTTTGACAAGGCCCCCGCCGCCATCGCCCGGCGCTACTCGGACTTCGAGCAGCTGAACCGCCGCCTGCGCTGCCGCTTCGGCTGCGACATGGCCGGCGTTGCCTTCCCCAGGAAGAGGCTGCGCCGAAACTTCACCGCCGAGACCATCGCCAAGCGGAGCCGAGCCTTCGAGCAGTTCCTGTCCCACTTGCACTCCATCGACGAGATCCGCCGCTCCCCCGAGTTCCTCGAGTTCTTCTTCCTGCCGGACCTGCGGGCTGCGCAGCGCCTGACCTGCACCGGCATGTACCGCGAGGCCCTGGCCACCTGGGCCAATGCCTACCGGCTGCAGGACCGGCTGGGGGTCTGCAGCTCCGGACGCTTCCTCCTGACGCTGGCCGGGCTGGCTGTCTGCCACCAGGAGCTGGACCAGCTCGGCGAGGCCCACGGCTGCTGTGAGCAGGCGCTGCAGCTGCTGGAAGCCCAGGGCAGCCACCCGCTGCTGGGGCCCTTCCTGCAGGCACACATCCACCTGGCCTGGAAGGTGGGCAAGGACAAGCGGCGCTCAGAGGCGAGGCTGCAGGACCTGCGCGAGGCCGGGCTGCCCCTGCAGCAGCAGCCCTCCCTGAAGGAGTGCCTGATCAAGGAGCCGCTGGAGTGAAGCAGCCCGTGCCTGCATGGGCGGGAGGGCAGGGGCTGCAGGGGCTCCCACCCAGGGTGGTTGGGAGCAGGGCAATGCCATGGGTGGGGATGTGGCAGTGGGGCAGCACTGCACTCCCATGGGCAGCACAGCCCATGCCCACAGCTGCCTCCTAAATGCACTTTCTCTGTGGTTAGTCTGTCCTGTGGGACCCAGGGCTCATGGGGGGTCCACTGCCCGCAGTGACATTGCTGGGAGCCACTCCCCCTTTGTGGGGGATCCTGGAGTGGCTGGGACTTTAGCTGGGACATACTGGCACCGCACAAGGGAATGGGAAGGCTTTTAGCAGGATTTGGGGCTCTTGCTGGAAACTTCCCATAAAACTTATGTAATAAAAAGGACTTTATTAAATAAAGTCTGGGCAGGAAGAAGAGCAAAGTACCTGCTGTGTCTGTTCAGACCCGTGCCCCCAGGGCACCATCAGTGGGAGGCCTCAAGCCTCCACATGGAGCTGGGAGCTGCCTCATCCCATTTCTCTGACTCCCATCTGGGCCCAAGCCTGAGCCCAGGCCCAACAAGGAGCCTGAGGGCAAGCAGAAGCAGCGACTGAGGCACTGGGGGCATGAACAGGGCAGGAGAAGCGAAAAGAAGAAGCAACATGTGCCAGAGTATCACCTTCCCCTTCTGTGACCCAACCTGTGGCAGGGGCAAAGTTGATGTCCCACGCCCCCAGTGCCACCTGCCCTTGGGCAAGCACAGTCACAGATCCAAGGGGACAAACTCTAGGCACAGGGTCCAGCTCTTCACCCAACAGCTTTATTTTAAGGTGGGTGAAGGGTGGCTGATGGCAGTGTGCAGTTACACACTGTGCAGCAGCTAGTTGGTCACAGTGACGCTCTGTGGATCACTGTGCATCGCAGACACCTCTGTCACTCGGGCTCCCCACTGGGCTGGATCCAGCCTGGTCTCCTTCAAGGCTCCTTCCCGCTGCTGTCCGGGTCCTGTCTTGATCCCAGCGCCCCTCACTTGGCATGCCTGAGCCACAGCCTGTGGTGGCTCCTCAGCTAGAGCTTGCTCTGATTTGGTCTCTGTTCCACCCTGATGACTCCTTCCTGTGCACAGGTGACAGCCAGGACGCCGTCCCTGCGCCACAGCCGTCCCTGCACCAGGCCCCGGCACCCGCCTGCAGAGAGGGACTGTCAGAGTGAAGCCAAAGCCCCCAGGACGGGTAGGGCAGGAGAAGTGAGAAGGGGAAGCAATATGTGCCACAGTAGCACCTCCCCTCCTGTGTCCCAGCCTGGTGCAGGCTGGCCTTGGCCTTGTGGGTCCCCAGGGAACACAGCAAGGACTCACCAGCCCAGGGGCTCTCGCACTCATAGAGCATCCAGTGGTCAGCTCGGAAGGGCGCATGGAACCACATGGAATGGTCGAGGGACGCCACAAACTTGACGTCGTACTGGCGGTGTGGGATCAGGGCCGTGCCCAGGAAGGCGTAGTCAGAGATGTAGGCGGCCACACAGCAGTGCACCTTCATGTCAGTCTCCCCTGCAGAGCAACCAGCACTGCCTGTCCTGCGGGTGCCCGTGAGACACACCTGGGGCACAGCGCAAGGAAAACCCCTGTACTCCACTCCTCTGGGGCCAGCTGCTGGCCAAACACAGCTGAGATTCTTCCAGGCCCACTCCCCCTGCTCCCCCAAGCACAGCTCACAGCATCACCTCATGCTCCCCACCCACACATGTAGTTCAGTTTTGAAATGCCCAGGCTGCCCTGCAGGCTGGGGCAGAGACAGTCCCTGAATCACAGCCCTCCTGGCTCATTCTGTCACAACAGTGCTCCACAGTGGGAGCTGCAGATGGAACCCTCAGCTCAGGAGGCACCTGGACCACCTCCCCACCAGGACCCACCTATGTAGCCTCGTGCTCGCACCCAGAAGAGCTGCTTTGGCTCCTGTGGCTCCAAGCTGAACATATCTGGTGGGTTCACGGGTTTAATATCAATCGGTACATCTTCAGCTTGGATCTTGTTGAGATGCTTCCTGTATCTCTCAGCCAAGTTAGGATTCCTGCAGCCCAGCATGGAGAAGCGGTGTTAATGCCAGGAGGCAAAGGCACATCCTACTGGCTCCAGCCCAGGGACCCAGGGGCACACAGAGACACGAGGGGCTAGGCTCCTGTCCTGTCCTGCCCCTCTACTCCCCTCCCAGGCATGTTTGGGAACTCCTCAGGCAGTCACCACAATCCTCCCCAGCACCTCCTTCTGTCCCAGCCACAGCGAGGGGTGTTCCTGACGTGTCCTATGCATCCCACTCACTGCAGGAACTTCTGGATGAGCTCCTCCTGTGTCAGCAGCTCCTCGGGGGGCGGCACGGTGGGCATGGTGAACTGGTGCTGCACTGGGCTCCCTTGGGAGAGCTGGAAGGAGGCCTGGCAGGTGAAGATCGGCTTTCCGTGCTGGATGGCCTTTACGGAGCGAACAGAGAAGCTCTTCCCTGTACGGGTCCTCTCCACCTCGTACAGCACCGGCACCTGGGGGTCCCCTGGGGAGCAGAGGGCCGTTCTGGGGACCGGACTGCCCTGCAGTGCCACCCACGCCTTCTATGCTGTGCTGGGACCGGGACAGCGGGACCTGCCCATCCCTGCACGCTTCCCCAGCCTCGCAGGGGCTGCCTGGCCCCGGCTCGCTGCCCTCGAATCCCTGAGCCCCCGAATCCCCAAATCCCCAACCCCCGAGCCCCTGAACCCCCCACCACCCGAGCCCCCAAACCCCCGAGTCCGCGCACCCCCAAGCCCCCGAACCCCCGAGCCCCGAACCCCCAAATCCCCGTGCTCCCAGCCCCCGAACCCCCGTGTCCCCGAACCCCCCAACTCCT
>JAWWEE010000051.1:6377879-6416523 GCA_035221455.1 Xenops minutus | reverse complement strand
CCCTATCCCCGTTCCCATCCCCATCCCCGTTCCCCTTCCCATCCCCATCCCCGTTCCCGTGGCCGCTCCCACGTGCGCGGGCCGTGGGCGGGGCTAGCAGTCCCTCCTGGCTCGCTGATTGGCCGCCGCTCGGCCCCGCCCCGCTCACGTGCGCTCCGCAGGTCATATGGGCGCGTGTCATGTGGGTGGCGGGCGCGGACCGAGCGAGCGCCGCGCCGGGAGCGGCCGCGGTCAGCGGGGCCGGGACGGGACGGGGGGAACCGCGGGGGGGGACCGGGGCACACGGGCCGGGGGGGAGCGTGCCGGGCCGGGGGGCAGCCCCGGGTGGGGGTTAGACCCGGGGTAGCCGGGTCGTGGCGCTCGCGGGGCGCCGCCGCGGCCGTTCGTGCCCGGCAGCGCCCTGACCGTGCCCTCCGCCCGCCGCAGATGGGGCCGGTGCTGCTGTCGTCGCTGCTGCTGCTGGGGCTGGGCCAGGCCGCCCCGCCGGGCCACGAGGTGACGTACCTGCCCGGGCTGCACAAGCAGCCCTCGTTTCGCCACTTCTCGGGCTACCTGTGCGCCGGGCCGGGCAAGCACCTGCACTACTGGTACGTGGGGCTGTGCCTGTCGCGGGGGGCCGGGCGGGCGGCACCGGGCACTGACGGCTGCGCGCCCGCAGGTTCGTGGAAGCCCAGAGCAACCCCCAGGGCAGCCCCCTGGTGCTATGGCTGAACGGTGGCCCCGGCTGCAGCTCCATGGAAGGCTTCCTCAAGGAGCATGGCCCCTTCCTGGTTAGTAGTCACTGCCTTCCTGTGGCTCGGGGGGGCCAGGGAATGACCCGCTGCACGGCACGAGCCATCCCACTGTCCCCAGCCCAGCTTTGCCCCTCTGTCATCACCTTCTGCTTCTCCAGATCCAGCCTGATGGGGTCACGCTGAAGTACAACGAGTACGCCTGGAACAAGGTACGGGCGCAAGCGCTACCGCCCTCCACAGCTGCCGGATGCGGTGGCCCTGAGCCAGTTCCTCCTGCCCTCTCCAAGGAGTCAAACCTCCCGTTGCGTCGCTCCCCCTGCCCAACACACCCCTTTCATGAGTCTGCTGTTGAGCAGCACAGGAATGTGGCCACCTCAGCGCAGCCCTGGGGCGGGCCAGGCACCCGTGGGTGCTGCCATGGGTGAGGCCAGCAGCCCTCGGCCTCGCTGAGCCAGAGGAGGGTGTCCCCTGATCACCGGCTCCTCTGCTGTCCTCTCAGATTGCCAACATCCTCTACCTGGAGTCTCCCGCTGGCGTCGGCTTCTCATACTCCGATGACAAGAAGTACAGCACAAATGACACAGAGGCAAGTGACTGACATGCTGGGAAGGCCCTGTCCCCCATTCGCCCCCCCATGTGAGGTCCACCCTCACCACCTGACCCTGCCACCTCCTCCCTGCAGGTTGCTCACAACAACTACCTTGCACTGAAGGATTTCCTCCGCCTCTACCCTGAGTACTCCAAGAATGATCTCTTCCTCACAGGGGAGAGCTATGGGGGGGTTTACATACCCACCCTAGCAGAGTGGGTGATGCAGGACCCCAGCCTCAACCTGAAGGTGGGTGGCTGGACTTTGCTGGGGAGCAGAGGGCTCGGCCTTGCCTCGCTAGGGCCCTTGAGCAGTGCTGGGGTGGGGACTGGCGGTGCATTCAGCATGCAGGGCCCCCTCCAGGATATACAGCAAGGGCCCGGCCCTGTGGCCTTTCATCTCCTCCTGGGGTGCTGGCAGCAGCTGCTGGTGGACGTGTCCATCCCTGCTGCTGGGGAAGCGTCCTCAGGCACCCCCGACCCTCCCTGTTCCCTCCACGGAGTAAACAGTGCCACATCTGCTTCCTGCCTGGGGCCGCTGTGCTGCAGCCACCCTGCAGGGAGCTGGAACACAACAGGGTTGTTTTCTTCTTGCCCCGCAGGGAATCGCTGTGGGAAACGGCCTCTCATCTTATGAGATCAATGACAACTCCCTGGTTTACTTTGCCTATTACCACGGGCTGCTGGGGACTGAGTAAGAGCAGGGGGAGTGCTGAATGTGCTGTCCTTGTGCGAGCAGGAGTGGGGTATGGCTAGGGCTGGGGCTGGCTGGGTTGGTGGTATTGGGATAAGCGTGGCTCCCAGCCTGCCTTGAGTCAGCAGTCAGGCTGGTGAGGTTGCCCTGCATCCCAGGCATCTCCCATGGGTGTATTTGTTTGTGGGGTGCAGAGGGCCACACAGGCAGGGACCTACAGCACAACCATCACATCGGTGTTGCTGCCTGGGCAGTGTGGTCCAAGCCTTGGTTTCTGCCCATAGGCTGTGGAAGGATCTGCAGGCTTACTGCTGCTCTGAGGGAAAGTGCAACTTCCATGACAACTCCAACCTGAACTGCACGCTCAAGGTGAGGGGAGGCAGAGCCCCCACACATGTCCCCTGCATCAGTGTCTGTGAGCAGCACCTACCTGGCTCTGGGTGGGTCCACAGTCCCATGAGGATCCTGCTGAGTTCCAAAGCCGCCTTGTGGCTTGTTGCAGATGGGGGAGATGATTCAGATTGTAGAGGAGTCTGGCCTAAACATCTACAACCTCTATGCCCCGTGTGATGGAGGCGTCCCTGGGAGCATGAGGTAAGAGTGGCCCCAAAGAAAATGGGTCTCCAGGCACTGGCTCACTCTGGTCCCACTGGCAGAAGGACTGATGGGCTGGGCAGGGGGACCCTCTGGGACAGGTGGATGGTGTCTGGCTGCTGCTAAGGACTCCCTGAAGGAGGGCCCTGAGCCCTTGTTTCCCCAGAGCTTTCAGCCCGTCCTCATGCTCATCTTGGCTGCAGGTATGAGGGTGATTATCTCATCACACACGACCTGGGCAACTCCTTTATCCGGATGCCACTGAGGTTCTCCTGGCGGCAGGTGAGCCGAGGTGTCTGTGCTGTTGGGCTGTGAGCAGCCTGTGCCTGGCCAGTGGTGCTGCTGTATCTGCTCTGTGGGGCAGGTGCTGCTGTGACAGTGACTCTCCCGACCCTCCCAGAACCTGTTCCGGATGCCAGTAGCCCGGAAGAAGGTCCGTATGGACCCACCATGCACCAACTCCACAGCCCCCAGCATGTATCTGAACTCCCCGGAGGTGCGGAAGGCTCTGCATATCTCCCCTGAGGCCCCAGAGTGGCAGGTGTGCAGGTGAGCAAGGTGTGGGCAGGCAGGGACCACCACAAACAGGAGCAGTTGCATGATGTGATGCTTCCTCCACAGCTTTGAGGTGAACCGTGGCTACAAGCGCCTGTACATGCAGATGAACGAGCAGTACCTGAAGCTGCTCGGAACCACGGTGCGTGCAGGGGAGCCTATGGACCCTGGGAGTGACTCTGCCAGCTCAGCCTCCTGCCTGGCTGGGGCCACTGCCCTGCCAAGGGCTCATCCCCTCTGTCTGCTCTACAGAAATACCGGATCCTGGTGTACAACGGGGATGTAGACATGGCCTGCAACTTCCTCGGGGATGAGTGGTTTGTGGACTCCCTGTGCCAGAAGGTAAATGGGCAGGGCAAGCCCTGGACCAGGCTAGTCATTAGCTCCCGACTGTGTGCTGGGGCTGGCTATGGCGGGAGCATGGGCAGGGCCAGCCCCAGGCACTGAGGGTGCTGCCATCGCTCCCAGGTGCAGGTGGCTCGCCGGCCCTGGCTCTACACTGAAAATGGTGAGAACCAGATTGGGGGCTTCGTGAAGGAATTCACCAACATCGCCTTCCTCACTGTCAAGGTAGGGCTGTGGGCTCTGGGGGCCACGGATGGGGCTGTGGGATGATGTGCTGGACACCAAGGCTGTGATCAGGGTGGGGTGGTGCTGGCTGGGCTGCGGTAGCACCACGGCCATACTGACCACTGCTGCTCCTTCCCTGCAGGGAGCTGGCCACATGGTACCCACGGACCGGCCGCTTGCCGCCTTCACCATGTTCTGCCGCTTCATTAAGAACCAGCCTTATTAGGAGCCGCAGAGGCAGCGCCCGGTGCACCGGCTGCCCTCACCACCCCGCCTGCCCTCACTGCCGGCACCTCACACAGCCAGTCCTCCTACACCACGGACCTGTCACACCTGCAGCCTTCCTCCCACCTGGACAGGGCTGCCTGCTGTGGGTGGAGGGCGTGGGCTGGGGGATTGAGCTCCAGCAGCTCTGTCCTTGATGAGAGAGGAGTCCGTGTACCTGCTGCAGCCACCTCCTTGCTTGTGGCTTCCTGTCTTGCCTCCTCCCTGTCTGCAGCAGCAGCTGCTTTCCTCCCTGGCAGGGACCAGTCCCTGGCACTTCCCCTGGGCCCTGAACACACATGATCTGGGCAAGCTCTGAGGAGCAGCAGCAAGAGACAGCTGGGCCCTGCTCCCTTCCACCCTGCTCCTAACCTTTGCTCCCACTGAAGGAGGCTCAACCACCACCACCACGACAATCCCACTGCCAGGGCACACAGTGCTTCAGGAACTTGCAATAAACTCTCTGACCAAGGTGGTTCTGCTCCTCCTCCCACCCCTGTGCCAGCCCCTGCTTCGCTTTCCTCGGCTCTCTGAGGAGTGCCCTTGAGCGCCAACACCCTGTGCTGAGTAGCCCTGGGCTCTGTGGGCTGTGCCTCCTCTGCAGCAGTCCGTGTGGCCTGGAAACAAGTGACCTGCCTGAGCGGCAGCAGCACAGTCATTCTGAGCCCTCTGGCACCACTATGAGCTGCGTCTGCTTCCAAGCACCTGAGCTGGGCAGCAGCACTGGCTGCCTCCTTCCCATTTCCGTGCCATGCACTCCGCACATCCTCCAAACAACGGGGCCGTGCATTTGGAGGGGGGTTCTTTATTAGTGTAATGAGAAGGGGTGCAGCAGGGGTTCCCAGAGCGCCCCTCTCCACCTTGCTGCACCCCACCAGGACATGGGCACCCTGAGGATGTGCCAATGGTACCAGGGAAGCTGCTTCCTACCTACAGTCTACGGGTCCAGCCCAGGATCTGCCCTCGGTCCGGGGAGAAGAGCTAGAGCAAGCCAGGATCCAGGCTGGGCTCTGCCGGCTGGGAGGTGGGGTAGGCAGCAGCGGTGGGCACTGGGCGGTATTTCTCAATCACCTCCCGCAGCCCCTTGGAGAAGTGAAGATCAGCTCCCACTGTTAGGAATCCCTGTGGAGGAAAAAGGGTCAGCATGAAGCTGGGGGTGACTGTGCCTTGCCCAGCAGGATGTAGGGGCCCGGGTGGTCCCATCCTGCCACATACCGCATGGTTGGTGACCACCTCCCTGGTGAAGTCCATGCCTTCAGGCAGGGGAATCTGCACTCCTTTCTTTGTCCTCTCTGTAGGGAGGAAGAGATGGGGTAGACTGAGCTCCACTGAGCCTCTGCCCAACTCAGCTGCACAGGAGTGGTGGTGCCTACCGTTAATGATGGGCATGATGGTCAGCTGCAGCAGGGTCTTCAGTGGGGCCTGCAGCGAGAACAGCTGTGGAAGTGGAGCTGGGGTCAGTGCAGAGGCAGAGCTGCCAGCCAGGGCGGGGAGGACTGCAAGTGGTCAGCGCCTCCCCAGCCCACCCTACACTGGTTGGGTGTAAGGGTCCTCAGGCCATCGCCATGCACTCACTGCCAGTGACTCCAGTGCTGACTGCTTGGAGTAGATGCGAAACCTGGAGGGGAGGAAGCAGCCGTGAGTGGGGTGCAGACAGGACCCTCCCCATGCTCCCATGGGACCCCAGCCATACCGTCGCAGGTCCAGCTGCACACGCAGCGCCTTCCCTTGCAGAAACACCTTGGCACTCAGCTTGGTTTCCTGGGGAGAGAGAGGGCTGACTTGCAGCAGGCAGAGGGATGGCCAGGCTAGCAGCTCCTCTCACCCCACAGGCCCAGTGCCCCTCTGCTCTGGGACAGCAGTGCCTTCCCACACAGGATGGCAGATGTTCCTCCTGCATACACAGGGGTGACATCACAGGGAACCCTGGCCTCCCCCTCACCATGGCCATGCTGGAGAGCTGCACAGGCGGGCGGTCCGGAGGCACCAGTGAGATGTTCAGGAAGGCAGAGACGGAGACAGAGGTGCCCGAGGGTTTGATGATGCAGCGAGGGGGAGCTGAGACCTGCAGCACCAGCCGTAGCGGAGCATCCACGGAGGGGCTCTAGAGAGGGCAAGTGAGCTGGAGGCAGGGAACAGGGCAGGGCTGTGCTCTGCCCCCTGGCTCTCCCATACCTCCCACACCATCTGTGGGCTCCTCACCAGCATGAAGATGGTCCCAAAGAAGGTGGCTCTCAACAAAACCTCCAGGTCCTTGGGCACCTGCAGAGAGAACAGACCACCAGAGAGAAAGCAAGATGCTGCTGTGGGTCCCAGCAGAGCTGCTCCACAGACTGCACCTCTTCTGCTCTGCGGCACAGCCCAGCCCTCCCTCCTGCCTGTGCATGGCCAAGTGTCTGGTGCTCCTTACCTTCTCCCCCTGGAGCTCTATGTTCAGCACTCCTGCCTGGAAATATGCGAGCATAGCTGAGTCAAAGAAGTACTCAGAGAAGGCAACGTAGACCATGCGTTCAGTCTCCTTGATCACCGGCTCCACTGCGTGGTTCTCCAGCTCCTGGTCCTCTCTCACCCGGGGGAAGAACATGCCCTGGGCCAAGAGCAGGAGAGGTTCCCACAGTCACAGGGCAGCCCCCCCTACCTGCTGGCACAGCCATTCCCACAAGAATGGGAAAGATTAGCGGGGCAGGATCCAGTTCACCTTGAAGTCAAGGTCAAGGGTGTCAGTGGAGATGGATGGATCCCGCAGGAGGGAGTAGTCAATCCCAATGTGCTCATCCACATAATTCCTCACTGCCAGGGAAGATGTGCTGGCGTGACCAAGCCTGGAGCTGCCCAGCAGCCCAATGCCCAATCCTGCCTGTTGCAAATTGAGTGTAATCCAATTCCCTTACCCAGAGCAATACTCACCAGGCACCGTGTCCAGCAAGGAGTTCAGCAGCACCAGGCTGGCATGCTCTAGGGATGGGCAGATCTGCAAGGCAAGAAGCTGGTTTTAGAGGAATTGCTCCCAGGACTAGTTGAGAGGCTGCACAGGCAGGGCAAGACCTGGCTCCCCCAGGCTCCATCAACTGCCTGTGCTCAGTCCTACCTGCTGGCTGAGGAGGTAGCGCATCCCTGTGACAATGAAGGTGCTCAGAAACTCATACACCTTCCTGCAGGACACAAGAACAACTCTGCACTGCCTCCTGTCCCTGAGGCTCCATCCCCCTTCCAGCACATAGCTGGGGTGGGAAAGCACTGAGAGAGGGTGGGAAGGGGGTCAGGGAGCCAGGTGCAGGCAGAGAGGTTGGATGTACCTGAGTGTGCCAGAGAAGCCAGCATGCATTCTGGCAATGGAGGCATTGCAGGTGATGTTGGAGATCTTGGGGCGCCCAGCCTCATCCTTGGCCAGCCGCAGCACTGTGTGGATGTGGACACCATCCGCAGAGGCGTTGATAGACCCAATGTCATAGCTGGAAGCCAGGAAAGTGGATGAGAGGAGCACACAGCTCCTGCCACCTGCAGGGCAGCAAGGCACCTGTGGCACCCAGCAAGCACAGCGGTGGGGTGGGCTGGTGCCCGGGGCATCAGGAGTGGGGAGACCGCTCACAAGAACCAGTAGAGCAGCTGCCTGCGGAAGCGGAGGCTGATGGAAGCATTGTTGATGTTGAACGCAAGATGCTGCTGGGGTTGGAAGTTCAGGTCTGAAGATGCCAGCTGCAGGTCTGTCACCTTGACCCTGCGGGGAGGGGACAGGGATGGTCAGATGGACAGATGAACCTGGGGAGCTGTGGGTATGGGCAGTACTCACTGGCTGATGTTGTAGTGGAACTGCCCCTCTTTCCCATGCAGGTCTGAAATTGTGATGTTCTGCAGCTCCTGCTCCACGAAGCGCAGCCCCTCCTGCTTCACTGCAAGGCAGAGCAAGCCTGGGCTAGGACAACCAGGCTGCACTGCCCTCCCAGCAGCATCCCCCCTGCCAGTCCCCTGCTCCTCCTAGGCCACCCTACACGTGGGTAGTGCAGGCAGAGCCCTACACAAGTGGAGACCCCAGTAGCCAGGTGTCCAACCTTCCTCCTTCCCAGGCCCCAGAATCCCAGCCAGCCCCTTACCCAAGTCCAGCCCCTTGGAAGTAATCCGGATCTTGCAGCCGGGGGGGCTGTGCGAGGCTGTGACCAGCCAGGGCAGCAGGAGGAGGAGGAGGGAGCTGCCGGCAGCCATCTCACACCTGGAGGCAGAGAGCAGGGTCAGCAGGGGCTGGCCTGGCAGGGTGTGCGGGGGTCAGCACAGGCTGGCCCATGGGGCACACAGGGCACTCCCGGCCACCTTGGGAGGGGAGGTGGCTGCTGCCCAATCTGCCCGGGGCAGGGGATGGCCGCAAGGAACACCCCACGGCTCTACTGTTTCCCCCGACACCACTCAGTGCTGCCCAGGTCCCCTTTACCTGAACCCCCTGGACCAAGAGCCCACGAGGGGCACAGCCCCCGCCCCAGGGTGCTGCACACAAGCCCCCCCCACACTGGCCCTGGGGGGCCGGGAGGGTCCCACATCCCCTGTGCACACCCATTCCAGCTGTCCCCCCGCCCTGAACACACAACACTCCCCAAACACACCAGCCCGTTGGGTGCTGCTGCAGAGGAGGGAACCCTCACGTGTGGGGCGTCCCCACTGTCCTCGCAACCCCCCCGAGATGTGCCGCCTGCCTCCAGGCTGGGCTGAGACGGGAGCTGGAACCTGTCCATCCCGCAGCCACAGGCAGAGCTCCCTGCATAGCTGTGGGATGGGACGGGACTCCCCCAGAGCGTCTCTCCCCCAGTTTTATGAAATAAGCGGATGGGGGACCCCCCTACCCGGGCTGTGGGATCGGAGGGGGCTCCCCCCCAGCGTTTTCCCCAGTTCTGTGAACAGAGAGGATGCTGACCCCGCTCCCCGGGGCCGGAGCCGCTGTACTGCCCCGAGGCTGGTGGGTTCCCCAACACAATGCTGGCTCAGTTTGGGTACTTACAGCGAGGATTTCTTCGGCTCCCCGGCGTGGGGAAGCTGAATCACGTGAAGGCAGGAGGGAGGGAGAACACCACCAGCTCCAGGAGTTTCTTTTGAGCTGGCTGAGGTTTCCCTGCCTTTATATATCCCCCAGTTGCCACTCCTTGCGGGCCCAAAGCTGGGAGGAGACAGTGGGACAGACGGACGGGGAGGATGCAGGTCCGTGTCCCGCTGAGCCCGGCTCGCTGCCAGCACCGTCAGGACAGTGGCTCGCTCGGTCACTCAGCTCCAGGCTAGGCACGCAGCCTTCTTCCCCCAAAAAACACGTCTCCTTGCATGTCCTGCACACACAGTCACAGCCCTGGGTCTCCCCAGCACGCCCCTGTGAGGGGCACACGTGTGAACAGTGTCCAGGAGGGTCTGTGGTGTTGAGTACCCCATGCCCCTAGTCTGGGTTATGAAGCCTCTGCCAGCGCTGAGTTCCCCCAGCTCCAGCACAGGCTCTGTGGCTCCAGTCTGGGGGTGCTGCTGGGGTCTGGTTCGTGCACACGTGTGACATGAGCCCGAGCAGAGAAGCTGCCGAGGCTGTGGCCTCTCAGCGCTGCCCCGACAGCCGCTGTCCTGACCCCTGGGACCACTTGGGACCACCTGGGCAGCTCTAGCTCCACAGGACGTGCCTCTGGGTGGCCTTGCCTGGCGTGCTGCCAGCAGCCTGGGGGTCACAACACCGCGACGGGCACTGTCAGTGTCCCCAGCAGTGCCCATGCCACCATCCTGCTCCATCCAACCCATCACGGGGAGGATTGGCAGGGCCTCAACCCAGGGCTTCTTCCCAAAAACTCTGCCTGGGGGATCCATGCCAAGGGGCTGCCCCTGCCCTCGCCATTCCCTCCGGCCACTTAAGCCGCCTGGCTCTGAGGACAGTGCCCCTCGGCAGAGTCCCCTCTGCCCCCAGGGGTCGGTCTGAGCCGGCCCTGCGTGCCCCGGGCGGTTATCGGGGCTCTGGGCAGCCGAACCGGGCTGCTAGGAACCCACCGCGGGAGCCCCAGTGCTTACACAGCACTTACCCCTCCGGAACTGCTGCGCCAGCACTAACTCATCAAACTGACCCCGGTGCTCCCGGAGCAGAGGGCACGACTCCGGGGACAGCCAGCGGCATGGGAAGACGGAAAACCCCTTGGAAAGCTGGGCGGCGGGGATACCCCGGAGGGAAAGGGCAGCAGAGGGACCGTGGCTGGGGGTGGTGGCCCCGCGGCTGACCCTGCCCGTCCCCTCGGGGCAGCCGCGGCCATCGCAGGGCGGGTGGGCGCTCTGCGGGGTGGGTGCGGCTCCTGCAGCCCCCCAGGAGCCCCCACACAGCCGTGTCCCCCTCCAGCACAAGGGGCTGCACCGCGACCCTCACGGCCAGGCACCGGGATCTGCGGGCCAAGGAGCGGCGGGGGAGGGTCGTGTCAGCGCCGGGGCCTTCAGGGACCGCCGGGACCATGAGGGACCGGCAGCGGCGGCGGGGCCGGCCCGGGCCGAGGAGCGGCCGCTGTGCCCCGCGGGGAGCGGAAGCCCCGCGCCCGCACATCAATGCGGCCCCCTCGGGCCCGGCCGCAGCCCCGCCCCGGCGCCGCCGCGCTTCAAAGGCCCTTTGGCGGCGACCGCGCCCTGCGAGTGCCGGGAACCGCCCGGGCGGGGCCGGTGCGGCCCGAGGGCTCCGGGACAGCCCGGGCAGGGCCGCGCCCCCCGCGGGGCGGTGCCCGCCACAAACATGGCGCCGACCGGGCGGGGCGACCGCGCAGCGCGCGGCACATGCGCGGCGCGGCTCCCCCGAGCGCGGGCTCGGTTCGGCGCATGCGCCCCGCACCCGCGGCCCGCGGCCCCGGCGCAAGATGGCGGCGGCGGGGCGGGCGAGGCGGAGGTGGGGCGGCGGCGGCGGACGCAGCGGTGCCCGGTGCCTGCAGCCCCTGGCCTCACGCCCAGGTAAGCGGCGCGACCGCGCGCCCGCGGCCCGCCCTGCAGGAGGAGACGGCGAGCGGGCGGGCGGGCGAGCNNNNGAGGCGGTGCCGGCCCACGGCCGCCATCGTAGAGCGCCGCCGCCGCTCCCGCTCCCGCCGCCGCCGCGCCCCCGTTGTGCCCCCGCTGTGCCCCCGCCGCGCCTGCGCGCCCGCGGCCCCTCCCCGCGGCGCCGTAACGGGCTCCTGTCTCCGCAGCCGCCCCCGCGGGCCAGGCGCGGGACGCCCCGCTATGAGGATGCGGCCCCGGCGCGCCAGCGGCCAGCACCGAGCGACGGCCACGCGTCCCGCCAGGCAGCCCGCCACCGTAAGTACCCGCCCGGCCGGCCGCCGCCCCGCTTAGGCCGCGCCCCCCGGACCGCTCCCGGCCAAGCCTGCAGAGTTGTCGCCGCCGCCGCCGCCTCCGCTCCGCACTCGCTGGGCGCCCCTGGCCGCCCGCCGGTCCCGGCCCGCCGCGCCGAGGAGCTCCGTGCCGTCTCCGCCGCCGGCAGGGCAGCCCTCCCGGAGCTGCCCGGCAGCTTCCCCGCGCAGACACGGGGCCCCGGTGCCGCTCCCGGCAAGGGGATGGTACCGACGGGGGAGGCGGTGGCCTGGCTCCCAGCCTGCTGGAGCAGCTGTGGGGCTGGGATGGGGCAGAGCCGCGGGGCTGTCCCGGGGGGCTGTCGCTGCTCTCCTTTGTCTGCGTTTGCTGTTGTCTTGTACAAAATCCTACCTCGGTGAAATGGAAACAAGTGGCGGTCCCGTTTGCTGTACTTTACTCTGTGTCTCCTTCCCCCTCGCTGTGGTCTCTGGTTGTGCTGCTGCTCTAGGTTGTAAGCTCTCTGGGCAGGGACAGCATTGTACCGTGTCTGTGAAGCACTGTATGCATTGCCATGGTGTATAAAAACGTTCCGTAATCACCACAAAATGCTTCCTCTGGATCCCTGTCACTGTCTTAAGTCCCAGTGTAGTTACATAAAAGTAGAGTTGCCTCTGCCAGGATTTCTGTTAGTTTGGCTGTTTCCTTTTTCCAGACCTTAAGGGTACTTGGATTTAATACTCGTCAACACTGATCAAGTGATAAAGCTTCTTGGCTACTTCCACCATTCCAGTTTATCCATAAATGGGAGAAGGCAGAGCCAGTGACCCTATTTGACAGCTCTTTTGAGCCACGTGTGGTGAAAAACACTGGCATGTCACTGGAGCTGGCATGTGCCATCCAGGCTGGGCAGAGCTTGGTGCCTAGCGTCTGTGTATTGAAATACATCACGTTGGGAGCCCTGGTCCCCCCAGTATATACCAGTTCACTGCAGTGTGTGCTCTGTGCAACGTGCAGGACACAGCAGCAGGTGCATGTGCAAATGTGGGTTTAGTTTGAGTAGGAGGAGGAGGGGCTAAACACCCTTCGGAGGTTCCTGCACCAGCAGTGCTGCCGGGTGAGGTTCCTGCCTGGTCGCCCCTCGGGCTTGGGGTTCCTGTACCCACAGGCCAGCAAGAGTCTGAGCTGGTGCCACTGGCCCGGCTCACCTGGGCACCTTTGAGAAGTGACTGTGAGGGCACAGCAGGATTGGAGTTCAGTGTGAAATTGCACAATGCTCACCTGCTGAGGCTGTTAAAGGTCCACAATTGGATCGTGTGCTCTGCAGCAGGCACAGGGATTGTTACCTGCCTGTTGCTGAGCAGAGACCCAAACTCTGCAGTGTCCCACAACCTTTCTTTGTGTACCCTGCCTGGAAGGATGGAAACATCTTCCAAGGGGCTGAAGGGGTCGAGTTCCTTGATGCTGATTCCACAGCCAGTGCTGTGGGCAGCTGAGGTACTGGTCACTGCTGGCTCCTGCCATTCTGCTCCGCTGAAGTAGCCAGTGCGCTTTGTGCAAGGAAGGGCAGCAAAGGTGACTAAATCCAAGTAACTTGCCCCCAAAAATCCAGAGTTTTTATTGAAGAGCTGCCGTACATGGCTCCTGCTGCCGGGTACTGCCATGCTCAGGTGAAGAGCACACTGCACAGCGTTGTGTTGCTGCCACCCTGACTGTGCTGGTGTGTCCTGTCGGGTGTCTCGCAGGCCTGAATAGAGTTCAGTATCCGAGGTAGCTGGGAATTACGTAAAATGTCATTTCCCCCCAGTTCATTGCCAGTATGTTTCGGGTTGCCAGAGAGGAGCAGTCTGCGGTGCTGTTTCAGAAACTTCCCTGGGGGAAGAGTAGTGACTAAGAGAGGAAAAGCCTAGCTGTTTCTCTCCAGCTGGCAACATTAGATTATGATTAAGAGGAGCTTTATTGTTCCAACAGACCTTCTTTTGCATAACTGTTGTTATGCAGATGAAAAAGCACCAAGGGCCAAAACAGTCTGGCTGAGGCTGAGCAGTTACTGTGGGCCTGGGACATATGGAGGAAAATAATTTTGGAGGTCCCAACGCCCAGCCTGCGGTTCTCTGAACCACAGAAGTTGTTAGTGAAGCTCCAGGGTTATTTTATGTAGCAGAATTTTTTTTTAATTAAAGCCTTTTGTTTAAATGATGTGCAGTTATGTGTGGGTTTAAACTGTCTCTGAGGGTAACAGATCAGAGACATGGCCGGTGGTATTGGTGTGGCAGAAGGTGGCACATAATCATAGAGGAGTGTATGTTATTTTTTACGCTCTTAGTCCTGATGCTCCACTCTTGGGAGAGATCTAGCTGAAAAGTGAATGTTTTGAATGCTGGCCTGAGGAACACCCTGACTGACCCCATTTAAGGCTCAGCATTGTTCATAGCTAGTTGTGTCCAGGATAACAGCTGTTTTTCGGGGCTGAGGTGCTGTTTGTATGTACTGAGTCAATCCCCATTTTATTGTCAGAATGAACTTGTAGTGGTACGTCTGAGTGGGCCAAGTGGATCTTAGATCATTCCTGCTATAATTCTGGATGTTATGTCTGTTTTTTCTAGTGTGGTTGCTGAGAAATGGCCAATGAGAATCACAGAAGCCCTGCTGAGGAAGCGTCTCTCATGAGTCACTCACCTGGCACCTCCAACCAGAACCAGCCCAGCTCCCCCAAACCCATGCGCCTGGTACAGGACCTGCCAGGTACCAACTGCCTTCGGGAATTCTGCAAGGCCATGGGAGCAGGGAGAGGGCTAAATCGGGGCTGCCAAGGGAGGCTGGGGACGATGTGTGTTTCAGAGTGTGCTGTGACAGTGCTGGGGACCTGCAGGGCAGGGCTGTCGTGCAGGATGCTCCTCTCCTGACTCCCTGTCCTCTCAGATGAGCTGGTGCAGGCTGGCTGGGAGAAGTGCTGGAGCAAGCGGGAGAACCGCCCCTACTACTTCAATCGCTTCACGAACCAGTCTCTGTGGGAAATGCCTGTGCTGGGACAGCACGATGTCATTGTAAGTGCACACTCACCTTGGGGGGCTGTGCCAGGACTGGGATGTTCTGCAGGGGCAGGTGCCGTGGTCTGTGGATCTCAGATTACAAGTGTGGGAAGGTTTCTGTGCCCCCAGAGCTCCTTGCTCTGAAGTGTGATTCTGGGAAGATGTTCCCTCTTCAGGTGCACACTCAGGTTGTGCTGTGCCAGGTGTCATGCACTGCTCAAAGAACACTCAGCCTGGGGGAGTTGGGATGCATTTTTCTCATCCAAGTCTTTAGAAAAAGCGTGCAGACACAGGTCTAGAGGATAATCTTTTTATCTTTGTAGTGGTGTGAATAGTGGTGTCCTTATTTCCATCCATGTGGGAGCTGGGAGCATGTGCAATTGGAAGTTAAGAGCTTATAGTCTTTGTTTGGGATGCTGCAGTGGCAGCCGGGGAGCTAATTGTGCTGCTGTTGTTTGGACTCTCACAGTCCGATCCTCTGGGATTGAATGCGGCTCCAATGCCACTGGAAGGTGGGGTGGTAGATACCTCTGTGGAGAGCAAGCAGAGGAAGAGGAGGTTCTCGGAGGAGGTTCCACCAAGCGGCAACAGTGTGAAGAAGCCCAAGGTGGGTCTGGTGCTGTGAAACAAATGTGTGCAACCTGAAACCAAGAGGGGCTGGAGAGCTCACAATGCTCTCCTGCCTGATGTTCTGGTACAGGACTGTTTGGTTTACTGGGCTGCTTCCCCTTTCCCTGTGTCTGTGGTGCAATAATTAATCTTTCACACACACAGACTGATGTCCCTGGGAACCCACCTGCTCAGCCAGTCCCCAGCTCTCCCAGTATTCCAGGCACCTCTGTTTTGAAGGCGTGGTGTGTTTCACCTGAAGACAAACAGCAGGCAGCTCTTCTACGACCAACTGAGTGAGTTGTCTTCATTTGTCTTCTGTTCCTTTCTCATTAGAGACACACAGGTTTTCAGATATTTTTGAAGAACCTGGGGTATTTAACACTCTGCTATATCTTTGCTAGGAATCTTGATAGTTCAGCTTCCTGGCTGGCTGAAATAGCCCAAGGAGGCATCTTTAGGAGTAATATTTGATAATTAGCCAATGATCTGGCTACCCTGGTGACATTTGCTTCTGCCACAGAGTATATTGGGACCTGGATATTCAGACAAATGCCGTGATTAAGCAGAGGGCACCATCGGAAGTGCTTTCTCCACACCCTGAGGTGGAGCTGCTTCGGTCCCAGCTCATTCTCAAGCTGCGGCAGCATTATCGTGAGCTCTGCCAGCAGCGAGAAGGTGAGTTTCTGTTGGGCTCCCTGATTTCCATCTCACTCCTGCCATGCTGTGGTGATCTTCCTTTTGATTTATGCCTGTTTTGTCCCTGTGGTCTGTTTTTGTGATGGTTGTACTCTGGCATTGTTGGTTGTGAACTGATTAGGCCGAACTCTGTGTGATGATCCTTAGCAGAGCTTCTGGGCATCTCTGTATTGTATTGATTAGACCCTTTTTCTGTGTGTCCCCAGGGATTGACCCCCCAAGGGAGTCCTTTAACCGCTGGATGTTGGAGAGAAAAGTGGTTGATAAAGGGACAGATCCTCTTTTACCAAGTGACTGCGAGCCAGTAGTGTCTCCTTCCATGTTCAGAGAGATCATGAACGACATTCCCATCAGGTACCATTCACAGACAGGGCACCTTGTGGGGATGATTCTGTATCCGTCTGGTCCAGTAATTTTCCTGCCAGGGTTCTGTGCTGTGGTGCTTCCCTTTGGCTGATGAAGTGGTGGAGTGATGATGATGGAAAGCTGGGGAACTGGACCTGGTCTCCATGCCTTTGTGAGACGGGTGCATATGAATTTAATTTACCTCAGGTTATCCAGAATCAAGTTCCGGGAGGAAGCCAAGAGGCTGCTCTTCAAGTATGCTGAGGCTGCGAAACGGCTGATTGAATCCAGGTGGGGGCTCCTCTTGCAGTGCTGTCACGTTCAGAAAAGAGAAAAGGATTATAGGGGCTACTCATCCTGCCTTATCCAGTGCTGGTCATAATCTTTTTGAGAAAAAGTGAGGTTAGGAACATATAGAAGAAAAGCGGTAGTGCTGGAGACATCTCTTGATAGTGACATTACTGTAAAATGTAACACTGGGCAGCTGGATTATGTGTGGAGGCAAATGAGTTATTGAAGTACTGGACATGGAATGCCTTCTGTCATCCCTGAGATAAAAACAGGAGTATTTGGACACTCACTACTATTACAGAGCAACAAGCTTAACAGTGGCTTTTTGTATACCAGGTAGGGTTCTACCACAGGACAGAACTGAGGAAGATTGTGGGGATAACCTTGTTAATAGGGTGGTTTTCTTAGAGTCGCAAGCTCCTAGCAGTATCTGAAAATTAAAGTCAATATCAAAATGGACCATTACCATGACAGATAAAAGTTTTTTGAGCCTCTCCTGTTTCAGAGAGGACAGCAGCCAGCTACACTGAATTTTTGGGAGAGCATGGCGTACCCTTGTCATGCAAACATCTGGAAGCACTTTCTAAAGGAGCACTGGAGGGGACTGACAGTGCAGGGCCACATTCCCCACTGACAGAAAACACAGGGGGGTGGAGTATCTTGTGCAGCCATGAGTTAAATTTTGCCTCCCTGTTTTTGCAGGAGTGCTTCCCCAGACAGCAGGAAGGTGGTGAAGTGGAACGTGGAGGACACCTTCAGCTGGCTGCGACGGGACCATTCTGCCTCTAAGGAGGACTACATGGTCAGTATCCTGCTCTGCAGCTGGGCACAGGGGGCTAGGGAGAGGGGCACATGAGTACAGATACAGGTCCCTCTGGAGATGGCTGCCATTGCTTCCCCTCACTGTGTGCCATGGGAGAGCAGCCTGGAGACACTGAGCGCCACTGGGGAGTTGGTTGGTGCCTGTATGAGGGACTCTGGTTCTCTGGTTCCACAGGACCGCCTGGAGCACTTACGCAAACAGTGCGGGCCCCACGTGTCTGCTGCAGCCAAGGACTCCGTCGAAGGCATCTGCAGTAAGATTTACTACATATCCCTGGAGTACGTCAAACGGATCCGGGAGAAGCATCTTGCCATACTCAAAGAGAACAATATCTCTGGTATGCAGCTAACTCTGAAATGCTATAGGGGTACAGCACTGCAACTGAGGGCCCTGTGCTGTGGTCTGTCCCTGTTCAGAGAGTGTTAGCTGTTGGGAGGGCAGCTCTGCATCCACAGGGTGGCGTTTCAAAGTCAGAAACAGCTGGTCCATTGTATGCTTCAGGTGTCAGTCACACAGTGCCTGTGCAGTGACAGACTGTCTTCCATCAGATGCTGTGACTGGCTGTAACATCAAATACCATAAAGGTGTGATTTGCGGGGATGAAGTAGCTTGTTAGGTGCTGATCACACTGAAGAGGGTGTTTGTTCATTTCCGTGGACTGTTACTTTTCATTCTGCTGCTTCTTGAATTCCTGGAGACAGCTGACATCCCCTTCCCAACACCACGTGTTCTCCCTGTATTCTCGTTTGCCACATTTCTTGTGTTCTGAGCACCGTCTGCTCCCTTGTGCATCACAGCATGTCACTGTGCACCCTTTCCTGGCAGAAAGTTCATGTTCCTTGATCTTTTCTCTGTTCTTCCTAGTTCATCTGTGTACTTCTGCACCTAGTCAGCTTTTTCTTCCTCCATGGGTACTGCTTCTTTTATCACCACTGTCTGTAGTCCTTTTCCCTTTTGTGTCCCTGGTCTGCTCAGACTCCCTTCAGATCCCAGTGTCTGCCTTTTGCCATTGTTTTTGCTGCTTGTCTTCTAGCCCCACTGAGTCAGGGATTCCTTCCATCTGATCTCTCCTGTGAGCTTTCCCTGAAGCTGAGGTGATGGGTAACCATAAAGTGCAGGGAGATTCCTTTGCTGCCTGAATTTGGCAGCCTGGGAATTTTTCCTGTGCTTTGAATGAGTTTGGGGAAAACTAAAATAGAAACAGTAGCAACAAAGAGAGTGTTTGTGTGTCTGGAGCATACCTCAGGATGCTGGGGTGGCTGTGTGCTGTCTGCAGCCTTGCTGGGTTAGAGATGGAGAAATGCTGTGAAATGCTCTGTGCTCTGGCAGTGGGAGGTGGAATTAGTTTGGGGAATCAGCTCTGAATTCAGAGATATAATCAGGTAGCTGCCTGTGAGATCTGTGAAGACACCCATAGTGTATTTTTGGGAGGAGCACCCTGCTCTTTAGCCCTGTTCTGGTCTCTGTGTGTTTTGTGGGAAGACTGGTCCCAAATGCCCTTGACTTCTCACAGGTTGCCTTTGTCTTCATTCTCTGTAGCTGAGGTAGAAGCTCCCGAGGTCCAGGACAGGCTGGTGTACTGTTACCCCGTGAGACTGGCCATCCCCTCCCCGCCACTCCCCAGCGTGGAGATGCACATGGAGAACAACGTGGCGTGTGTGCGGTACAAGGGGGAGATGGTCAAAGTGAGCCGCAACTACTTCAGCAAGCTGGTAAGGGCTGGGCACTGGCCCTGCTGCCTCGGGGCGGGGTCATCTCAGTGGTCATCTTCAGGGGCAGGGCTAGGCAGAGGATGGTCAGCAGACACCATGGAGCTGTCAGACACTGCTCTCATCTTAGCTGGGGTCAGGTTCCTGCTTGGGAGTATTTCCCAGGTGTTGGGTGTGTGCTCTGGATATGTAGTGTGCAGCCAGAACATCATACTAAACAGCAAGGCAGCCCTTGCTGAGAGACTTGTGCTGGTGTGGTGGTTCATTCATGCTGGTGATGAGCTGGTGGCTCACACAGTGGCAGCAGATGTGCTGACATGCCTCCCTGCAGAGCCCACCTGCTCCTCAGCATCCCTCTCCCTGTCACAACGTGTGTGTATCGCTGTTCCTTGACTGTTCCCAGTGTGTTCAGTGGCTGGGCTTTCTCTTCCAGTGGCTTCTCTATCGGTACAGCTGCATCGATGACTCGGGCTTTGAAAAGTTCCTGCCCAGGGTTTGGTGCCTTCTCCGTCGATATCAGGTAAAGTCTCACCACAGCTGTACATTAGAAAGCCTTGGCAGCACGGGAAACTGAGCTTTTCTTTGCTCTGGGGAAGGGACGTGGCTCTGGGAGCCTGAAGCAACAAAGGGTTTAAACTGGGTCTGTTGTCTGCTCCCAGCATGCTGTGGTAGGAGTGTGGTCTGGGGAGTGGTTGTGGTCTTGACACCAGAGTAAAGATTTTTGTGAAGGAAACGTTCAGTAACTCTTGACTCTGAGGGGCAGCTGAAGGCTCATGGGGTACAAGAGAAAACTGATGGTTTTGTGGGGCCAGAGTTGGATGAAATCTCTGAAGAGCATTCTTGGGTACATGCAGGGACCTACATGAATTTGAGAAAGGATGAGGGGGCCCTGCAAACCTAGAGTGGGTGCATGGACGTGTGGCTCTGGGTCCATGGTCAGTGAAGGGAGCAGCAGGAGCAGCAAGTGCAGGCACAGCTCACCAGGATTTGCTCTCCTCAGATGATGTTTGGTGTGGGGCTGTACGAAGGGACTGGTCTGCAAGGGGCACTTCCTGTGCACATCTTCGAAGCCCTCCACAAGCTCTTTGGAGTGAGTTTTGAATGCTTTGCCTCGCCCCTGAATTGCTATTTTAAGCAGTACTGTTCGGCCTTCTTGGACACAGACGGGTATTTTGGATCCAGGGGGTGAGTCTTACATTCTTTCGCTGCATGTCTGTGTGGGTGTGTGCCCATGGGATGATTCAGAATGAACTGATAGGGATCTTTGCCTCATTCCCCAGCCCGTGCCTGGATTTCTTCCCCATAAGTGGCTCTTTTGAGGCAAATCCTCCGTTCTGTGAGGAGCTGATGGATGCCATGGTCTCTCACTTTGAGGTACGTCTGCTCCTTGGTGGGGTTCTTTGGGATGGAGCTGTGCCATCCATCCTGTGCTCCCCACCCCTACTGCACCCTCCTGGTGGGGCTGAGGGCAGAGTCAGATGACGGTGACGGCTGCAGCACCACTCTCAAAACAGAAGTGTTTCCTTGCCATTAGACACGTCATTGCTCAGCCAGCGTTGAGATTGTTCCTTTTCTTGTTGCACTAGAAACTGCTGGAGAGCTCCAGTGAGCCGCTCTCCTTCATTGTCTTCATCCCTGAGTGGCGGGACCCCCCCACGCCAGCCCTGACCCGCATGGAGCAGAGCAAGTTCAAGCGGCACCAGCTCATCCTGCCGGCCTTCGATCACGAGTATCGCAGCGGGTCCCAGCACGTCTGCAAAAAGTAGGCTTTGTTCTCAGATCCTTCTGGGAACACGGCTCTGAAGCCGTGTGACAGAAATATCCTCTCCCAAGCTGAGATCAGTGGGAAGCAGGGAGCAGGCAAGGACAAATGCAGCGCATCATCACCCTGGGTGTTTAGGATGAGCAGACAACATTGTGAATTCCACGTCGGTTTAATGACTGCTAACAGAGCTTGTCAGAGATGTATGCCTTGGGCACGAGTACAGCCAGAACAGGTCACACCTGTGGTGATGATCCATGCTCCTCTGCCAGCCTTTGGGCCTGTGAGCCAGCTGAGCTGCAGCAGCTGGGTGTTACTGGGGAGAGCAGAGGCAAGGGACAGTGGGGACTTAGTCCCCAGTGTGACAGGCTGGTCTCTGCTCTGCTGCTGAGGCAACAATTTTGAGCAACAACTTGTTTCAGCAACAAGTGCCTGAAAACAAGCTCTCCTTACCCTAGTTAGGACTGAAGCCTCCCTATGTCAAGTCCCTTCTGCAGCCAGATCCCAGCACACATTGATAGAGAGGAATTGGGGCTCTGCAGCAAGAGTGCTTCCCTTTGAAAGCTGTGGAGCCTCTGACATACTCAGAACTACCCGAGGCTGCACTGTGCCTCCACTTTCTCTCAGGACAGGGCAAATACTTGTCTTAAGGATGGTGGGCAGGAAGAGGAGGAGCAGGTGTCAATGGCTTTGCCGGGGCCCAGGGGAGGTGCTAATGCGTGTGTTCTTCCCTTGCAGAGAGGAGATGTACTACAAGGCTGTGCACAACACAGCTGTCCTCTTCCTGCAGAACAGCGCCGGCTTTGCCAAGTGGGAGCCCACACCGGAACGGCTGCAGGAGCTTGTTGCAGCCTACAAGCATTCGGGCCGGACCCTCAGCTCCTCGTCTTCCTCCTCCTCGTCCTCCTCCTCCTCGTCCTCCTCTACAGTGGACAAAGAGCGGGAGCTGGGCCGAGAGCAGAGCAGCAGCCGAGAGACTAATCCCAACTAAGGAGAGGTGTGAGGCAGCAGGGGAGGTGCCGGCGGCCCCGGGGCTGGCCGGGGCAGCAGAGACTGCTGAGTGTGCAGCACTGGCCCGGGACTCCTGCGCAGCAGCTCCACGGCACCTGCTCTCCCCTGCGAACTGCACGCCGGCCCCCAGGAGCTGGGAGTGCCCGGCCGCCAGTGGGAGAGGAGGCTCAGCCACGGCCCTCACCGGGGGCAAGGGAGCCCAGTGTGGCGCAGCAGGAGGAGCCGGGCAGCGCCACGACACCGGAGCGCCGAGGGAAGGGGCAGCCAGAGCAGGGCAGAAGGACAGTGGGACAGATGGAGGGACGGATGGCAAGCGCGAGTGCTGGGCGCTGAGCGCCGCGGCTGGAGGGGCCCTGGCAGGAGAGGGACGGGCAGAGCCCGGGGGCTCCTGCGGCCGGACTGGCCCCAGCACGGCTCCGTGTCCATAGTGTAAATAGTTCTGTCCGTGGCACCCACGCTCCTGGCGGGGCTGCTCCCATCGCATCTGTGTTTTTTTCCCATGTGTGAGTCCCGTGTTTGCCGACACTGTGTCCTGGAGAGGGGAGGAGCAGAGGAAAGGAGTTTCTTTGGTGTGTAAAAATGTCTTTGCAGCTGTTTTGTAGTCGTCGTGGTTTTTATGCGGAGCCTCCGGGCTTTATTTAACCTCCTTGGGTTTTGTTTTGTAAGGATTAATTTAACACCGCTAACCATTTTATTACTTTTATCAAGAAGAGCAAAGTCTATTTTTGATTTCTGTTTCCTAGTTCTTAGGAACATTAAAACCAGCATACAGCTCTGCCTGTGTCTATGCCTTTCCTTCTCTGGCATCCAGGGTCTGTGTTCACCCCATGTCCAGCCTCTGCCTGGGTGGAAGTTGAAAAAACATTGGGTTTTGGTTTTTCAGAACTATCTGGCATCTGTCCTGTTCTGTGCGGCCCTGACCTGGTGAGTTCTGTTTCCTGAAGACCAGTGTGAGCCCTTGAAGCAGAGTGATCATCCTCTGCTCCTGACTCTTGGCTGCTGCAGTGTGGTTTTGGTGCTCTCTCCTCAGAGAAACACAGGCAAGCTGGACTGCCCTCGGACCCCTTGGGGCACCTTTGGTGGGATGCCACAGCAGTGCTGGTGCTGTACTAGTGCCAGTGCCACAGCAGAGTCTGGGGTGGGCAGGAATTGCCCAGCCCCACATGCTGCCTTCTCCCAGAGGCTCTGCAGCTCTCCAAAGATGCCTTTGACAGAGGCAAGGGGATCGTTGATGTCCTTTAAGGACACTTGGGGCAGTTGGGAACTATGGCTGCAGAAGTGGCAGTTTGTAAAGCCTTTTTTCCCTTTTATTTGTTATTCTGAGCCAAGATTGGCTGTTCCTGAGGCACAGGTGAGCAGAGATGTGTTAATGCTGGGAGTGTCCCACTCCTAGGTCAGTCAGTCCACAGAGCCCTTTGCTGCTCCCTCGAGTGAGGGACAGTTACCTGATGAAGTGTCTTAAGGGCCGTGGTCTTACAGGGGAGGAGTAACATCAGTGGCCCAGTGGCATGGCTGCTTCTAGAACGTCTCTTTTATCCAAACAGAGCAAGAGACAGTCAAAGGAGTGTGTCTGTCAGGCTGAGTGCGTTTCAAAGGCAGGTAACTGGGACTGGGTGAAGGTATCTAAGGGTCTGCGGTGGAGGGGACAGCTGGGAGTGATGGGGTGGTGCAGGCAGGGCTGGGGTGAACGAGGCACACCAGGAGCTGGACCCTTGGTATAAAAGCCCTTTCAGACTGTGCCAAACCTGGAGGATTTGAACTGAAAGGCCCTCACTGTCACTGCCCCTGTGGTGAGTGGTGGTGCTTCTGCTCCTCTCCTGCCCCGGCTGGTGAAAGGTGCGGGTGCCCCCTGAGTGCTGCAGCCCCCCGGTGCCGCTGGAAACCTCTGGTAAAGAGCAGTCGCCTGGGGCCGGTCCGACCGGGCTGGGGGGTCACAACCTGCAGAGTGAGATGTGCCAGGGGCTCGGCCGTGCCCAGCCTGGACCTGCCGAGTGCTGCGTCCCCCGAGCGCCCACGACTCGACTCCCCGGGAGTGCCGGACCCCAGTGGCCGCTGCCGCAGTCCCCGGGCCGGGCCGGAGCATCCTCAGCGCCGACCGCAAAGCGGGGACGGGCGGCGCGCAGGGAGGGAGCTGATCCCGCACCAAGCCCCGCACCGACCGCTGCATACCGCACCGTCCTCCCGCAGCCCGGCGGGGCCCGGGTCTGCCCGGGGGGGGCTCTGCGGGGCCCCGTCCCGTCCGAGCCCGCCCCGTTCCCCGTTCCCCGCTCCCCGTTACCGGGCCAACGCCGCGGCGCTGCCGGCGGCCCCTGCGCCGCGCTCGCCCCCGCAGCGCTGCGGGCAGCGCCCCGCGCCTCCCCCCATGGGGCTGCCGGGCCCGAGCCCACCGGCACCACCGAGCCCGCCGGGGCCGGGCACCGACCCGCCGCTGTGTCCCCGCCGGGAGCCGCGGCGCGGAGCGCAGGTACGGCAGGCGGGGGATGCGGTGCGGTGCGGTGCGGGAGCGGGGGCGGCGGTGCGGACCGGGAGCTGCTCGCTCCGGAAGGGGGAGCGGGCTGTGGGGTAAGGGGGGTCCCCGCCGCCGGCAGAGCCGATGTCCGGAGCCGCCCCGACCTCGGGGCCCCGGGGAGCCGGCACGCACCGGGAGGGGCAGAGATGCGCCGGGAGCTGCATCCCCCCCACGCCGGCGCCCTCCCCGGGGAGCGATGTCATCCCCAGAATCGGCGACCAGAATGAGGGCCAGTGCTGCCCTGGTGGCACCGACCGAGGGATGCAGACCGGCCCGGGGGGGCCCCTGCGCTGCCACCGAGCCCGCGGGGCTCAGCGGGACACTGACCGTGCGATGCAGCGCGGCCGGGACCTGCCCCAGCCCTGCCTGACAGCATCTTCCCGCAGCCCGGGCAGCGCCCAGCACCCCTGCGGGAGGATGGCCCAGCCGGGCAGCGAGCCGGGGTCCCCGCCGGTGGCACCCGCGTCCCCAGAGCTGGAGTGCCAGATCTGCTACAGCCACTTCGACGTCCGCGCCCGCAGGCCCAAACTGCTCCACTGTGGCCATCGCGTCTGCACCCGCTGCCTGCGCAGGATGGTGTCCCCGGGGGATGCATCAGCCCCCCAGCTCCGCTGCCCCTTCTGCCGCCAGCACAGCCCGGTGCCCGCCGGGGACGTGCAGCAGCTGCAGGACGACAGCGAGGCACTGGCGCTGCTGACAGGCCGTGAACGGGCCAAGAAGTGGGGTCATCCCCGATCCCCGGAGGTCCTCCTTTGCCCTGGTGTGCTGGAGCCCACATCCAGCCCCGACTGCCTGGTTGTCACCATCCTGGAGGTGCCAGAGGACGTGGCCCCGCCGGAGAGCCTGGGCAGGCTGGAGGTGGTGCGGCTGTACCGCCCCTCCAGCCTGGGGGCACTGCCCTGCCACGGCCCCGGGCAGAAGTGCCGCTCCTGGGGGTGGCGAGCTGTCCCCCGCTTCATCCTGGGTGTCCTCTGCCTCCTTTACTTCAGCTCCCTGCCCTTTGGCATCTACCTCCTGCTCATTGAGCACCACAGCCTGGGCATCATCCTGGTGAGCCTCGTGCCCTCCACCCTCCTTCTCTGCATTGTCTACAGCCTCTGCCAGTGCCTGTGCCTGGAGGTCTTTGGGTTCCCCCACTCCTGACCCTGCACGACCAACCCCTGTGCCCGTGCCAGGGTGGATCTGGGTTCCTTGGAGTGTTGTCCCTTGGGGTACAGGTGTTCCCTGCCCCACAGCATGCTCTGCCCGGACCACGGGAGAAGATCAGCGCCTGGTGCCTTCCCATGCAGAACAGCACTGGAATTTCCATGTGGGACCCCACACCAGAGCGGCTGCAGGAGCTCGTTGCAGGCTACAAGCAGTTGGGCTGGACCCTCAGCTTCTCGTCCTCCTCCTCCACAGCAGACAAAGAGCAGGAGCAGGGCTGAGAGCAGAGCAGCAGCTGGGAGACTCATCCCAGCTGAGGAAGTGTGAGTGCTGGGCGCTGAGCGCCGCGGCTGGAGGGGCCTGGCAGGAGAGGGATGGGCAGAACCCGACGGCTCCTGTGGCCAGACTGGCCCCAGCACGGCTCCGTGTCCATAGTGTAAATAATTCTGTTGGTGGTGCTCAAGCTCCTGGCGGGGCTGCTCCCATCGCATCTGTGGTTTTTTCCCATGTGTGAGTCCTGTGTTTGCTGACATTGTGTCCCAGAGAGGGGAGGAGTGGAGGAAAGGAGTTTCTTTGGTGTGTAAAGATGTCTTTGCAGCTGTTTTGTAGTCCTTGTGGTTTTTATGCGGGGCCTCCAGGCTTTATTTAACCTCCTTGGTTTTTGTTTCATAAGGATTAATTTAACACCACTAACCATTTTATTACTTTTATCAAGAAGAGCAAAGTCTGTTTTTGATCTCTGCCTTGGACCTGCCCCAAGGGCTGCTTGCAGCACCACTGGCAGTGAAATTCTCCACATCCCTGTTGGCACACCCATGTCCCCACCAGCATCCCCACTGACACCCCACACCCCTGCCAGCACTGCACCAGCACCCCAACTGTAGACCAACAGCACCAGGAGGCCCAAGACAGAGTCACATTTATTACCACTCTCTGTCCCTTCCCACCCACATCTCCCTCTCTCCTTGGCCTGGCAGCTGCCAGGTCCCATGGTCATCTGTCCTGCCATGCCCTTGGAGACAGGACACAACCCCTCCAGTCCTATGCCTGCTCCAGCACCACTGGCACCCCTGGTGGGCACCCATCCTTGCTGGGGGGAGATGCCAGCATCGCCTCTACACTCCAGATTTTGGGTTTCTGGGGCTGTTTGTCCTGCCCAGGGCATGGCCCCACCTCAGGGCTGCCCCTGCACCCATCCTGCAGAGGGCTGGAGCTGGGAATGGGTATGGCAGCTGGTGGGACCCCCTCGCCCTCGCTGTCCTCCCCATCCGAGGCGCTGCGTGTGGCCCAGCCTGCCTTGTTCTCCTTCTTGAGGCGCCGGCGGGCGTTGGCGAACCAGGTGGAGACCTGGGTGAGGCTCATCCGGCTGACCACGGCCAGCATCACCTTCTCCCCCTTGCTGGGGTAGGGGTTCCTGGGGTGCCGTGCCAGCCAGGCCTTCAGTGCCCCAGTGCTCTCCCGTGCTGCCGCCGCCTTCGCCCGACCTGGCTCTGCAGGCAGCCCCAGCGGCACCTCGTAGGGTGGTGAAACCTGGAGGGGCAGAGCGGGGTCAGGGTGGGATGGGAATGGGGGGCATCACAGACAGAGGAGAGAGGCTGAGGGATGTAGGGGTTTCTACAACCCTTTGTGCGTGGGAGGGAGCAGAATTGTGTCCTTGCTGTCCTCACCCTTTCCGATTCCACACCCTGAAGTGCTGGGGTGCAGGAGGGTGTATGTGGAGGGCAGGGGAATGGTGGGGAGGCACAGAGGGCTCGGGACAGTAGGTTCCAAGCCCCCACCCCGACCACCCCACACAGACCCATCCTGGTCCTGGGAGGGTGCCACGTCCCAGCCCCCTAGATCTGCAGTGTGGTACTTACCAGGGGTGTCAGGAGGCTCACAGGGGGTGGCAGGAGGCTGTACCCAGCCAGCATGGGGCATGGGCAGGGGTAGGGGCAGGGCAGTAGGGCTTGGGGGGGTCCCCGCAGGGTCCCCCAAGGCCCCCCGCAGCTCCCCAGCTCTTGTCCTGGGCTCCTCTTGCCCCGAGGTGCTGCCATGCTGCAGGAGAGGAGCTGAGGAGCTGCTCCTGGATGCTTTATAGCTGCTGGGGTCCGCAGTGACTGACAGCTGATTAGGGGGTATTAGCACCCACGAGAGCAGCAGCAGGATCTGGGGCACCCAATATCCCTCCCCCGGCTACTGTTGGGCAGGGACTGGCAGGGACATTCTCTTTGCCTGCCTGCCACCAGCCAGGACTTTGTACCCTCCCAACCCCCCAGCTCTGCACAGCCTAAACAGCCCCCATGGATGGGGTGCAGTGGCACCCAGGGACTGGGGCATGAGGCCCATGTGAGCTCCACAACCATCCCTGGCCACAGGGACACAGCACACCTGGGGCTTTACTGCAGTGCCAGGAGCATTAGTCCTGTCCATGACCTCATCCCTGACCTGGTCCTGGGGCTGTAGAGGGCTGGGTTGAAGGACCAAGGGCTGGTGAACTCATGCCTGGTGGGAGAACAACATCCTGTGCTGCCCCATTCTTCTCCTCCTCTGGCTTGGCCAGAACCTCACCCAGGCCCCAGCACTGCCACACCTGCCGCTGGATTCCCGGCAGCAGAATGGTGAATGGGACGTGTCCCCCAGCCCCAGGGACAGCTGGGGATCCCTGCAGACATTGCAGAGGGTCCTGTGGCTGGCGCAGTGTGGGCAGTGGGTGGGCATGGCAGTGTTGGGCAGCTGTGCGAGGGGCCCCAAGAGCCCACGACTCCCGGAGCTGCTCGGTCCTGCTAAGACTGGGATTATCCCACAGGTTGTATCCGTCATTAAATACCGACTAATAACGCTCTCAGGATATTAAATATGTAACAAACCCGCTTAGCTCTGGCCAGGATGGGAAGGTGAAGGTCACCGGCGCTAATGAGCATGGTTGCATCCCTGGCTCCCTGGTGACAGCAGAAGGTCCCAAGGCTGAGGTGCCAACACTGAGGGGTCCCAAGCCCTTGCAGTGCCCCAGGCCCAGAGCCCCAGCAGCACCTGCAGCTCCCAACATGCAGCAGTAGAAGCTCTGGTCCTATCCATTCCACTGTACCTGGTGTTGTGCTCCAAGTACGCCCAGGTGTGGAAGCCACAGGGCAGCTGGAACACCAGTGCTACTGGCTGGGACCTGCCCTGGCCACAGCCCTGCAGTGGCCCCATAACCTTGTCCCCACAAGACTCCTCCAGCCCTATTCAGTGCCACAGATCTACTTGATTAGATAATGGGGCTGTAATCTAGGAAAGCGCCTGTGGATTGCTACGGTGCACCCTGACCCTGCACAGCACAGCTGGAGGGGGAGGGCCACGGCCACCCGACAGCACAGCTGACACAGCTGGACACCGACCCAGCCACAGCCAGGAAAGCACAGCCACACACCAGCACCATTGGGTATGCACAGGGCTGGTGCAAAGGCAGAGGAATGGAGCCACAGCCAGGGCTGTTCAGCCCAGGGAGGTGTGGGCCACACACACCTCGCTGCCCTGGCGGGCAGGGGGGCCAGTCCACACAAGCCCTTGTGCCACCCCTCTCCCCCACATGAGGACAGGGAGAGCCCATGAGAGTGCTCGGGGATGGCACTGTCCCTGTCCCCGAGCTGTGGGGCTTGGGCCACAGAGGCTCTCATGGAGGCTGGGTGGTTCCCGGCCTTTTTCCCCCTCCGCGGATAATCAGTTTAATGCAGGAGCAGAGAACTAAAACTCCGCGATTAGCTGTTATAATCGCATGTAAATACGCCCAGACAAGCCGCTCAGGAGGGCGGTGTGGGGCTCGGGACAGAGTTACACGGGATTTAGGCTGTTTACCACTTGATTAATTTCATGACTCCAGCCCCAAGCCCACCGCTGTCCCAGCTGCCCGGCTCACTTCCCAGAAGTCAAGGTCACTCGGGCGGGAGGCAGCTGATAGCCCAGCGTGTCTGTGAGCAGTGACATGCAGCACTGGGCTCTGGGATCCCCATGCCCCAGCCCCAGGGGCCATGCTAAGGAGGCTGGGCTGTCCCATCCCTACTGGCTGGAGCTCGGACCCCCAGGCAGGCACACACACAGGTCTCCATCCCTTTTTATTCATAAGCATAGTCAAAGCTTGAGAATGTCACAGCTGAACCCCTCCCACAACCACTGATGGACCAACACCAGCCCATCCCTCTTCAGAAGAAAAATAGAGCATCTTCCACCTCTGACTCCTCGGGTTTCTCCAGTCCAGAGCCCTGCTGCTGCCTGCCCGCAGGCCAGAGACACCATAGGAGGGCCAGCTGCTGGCACACCAGGACCACAGGCCCCATGGCCACGGGGAGCACGTGGCTGTGGCTGCACACACCTCACCCCTCACATCACATCGCACAGCTGTGCCCAGCCCCACGGCTCCCCCCAGACCCTCGTGTGCTGGGCAGACACAGATCTGTGGCTGCACAGACAGTTCAGGAAAAGGGATTCCAGACCATCAAGTGCAACAGGCAAAGGGAGCATCCACACGAGGGCTGCCCCTGTGGCTGCTGAGCAGTCTCTGAGGGGATGCACAGGATCCCATTGGCACAGGGCCGAGTGGCAGTGTGTCCATGTTCGTGTCTGTGCCGCTCCAGCAGCCTGTCCCTCGCAGCCCTGATGCAATAAGGCAACTGCTGGCTGGGCGGCTGCTGCCGCTGTGGCCGCCTGCCCAGCACGGTGTCCAGCCCTGGCCTGGTGCTAGTCTGCCAGCGTGATGACGTCGTAGTGGATGCCGGGCTGCAGCTGATGGATCTGCTCGGCTGCTGCCTCAGCGCTGAAGACACCCTGGGCCTGGGCCATCGCTGCATCTGCCACTGCTGCAGGGAGTCAGGGGAGGGGTGTCAGTGCCACCTAGCAGGGCCCCACCTCCTCCTGGGGAAGGGGGACAAGGCCACCTTGCTCATGTGGGACTCCTGCTCTGTGGAGCAGGGAGTCTGGCTCTGGTTAACTCTGTTCCAGAACTGAGAGGCTGTGATCAGCAAAGATCTGCCCTCAGACACCACAGCTGGCACCAAAACAGCAGTCCAGCCTCACCTTCCCAGCCATCCCTGCCCAGGGCCACTGCACGGCTCCCTGCCAGCCCCAACCACCAGGACTGGCCCCCCAAGTGCCGGGAGGACTGGCCCCTTCAGCCCAGAGCCCTGCTCCTACCTGAGACAGCCGAGTGTGCCGCTGCTTCCAGCTGTGCCTGGGTGACGAGCTGCTGCTCAGGTGACACAGGCATGTACTGGATCTGCAGAGGGAAGAGCAGAACCCTGAGGGGAGGGCCCCTCCTGGAGTCGCTCTGGCCACAGTCACTGCACCCACAGACCAGCCCAGGAGCACCCTCCGTTTCAAATTGCCCTCTCCAGGCCAGGCAGGCTCAGGGACCACCTCACAGCAGCCCCTCCAGCTCCTGCCTGGCCCTGTACCTGTGACTCTGGGAGGAACTGGCTGCCCTGCTCGTACTGGATGTGGGTGATCTGACCATCCTGTACCTGGGGACAAGCAGTGAGATGGCATTAGGGACTGCTAGTGGTCCAGGAGCCCAGCAAAGCTGTGACCTGAGCTGAGTAAGATGGAGGGGGCTGAAAGAGACTCAACCCCATCCATGGCAGCCCAGGAGCTCCACCTGCTGTGTGAAGGAAGTGGACAGTCTGAAGCTCACCTGGATGTGATGTCCCTCTGGGACAACAACATACTCCTGGGGGAGCAAGTGTGGGACGCCTTCCTGGGCGATAATGTACTGAACCTGCAAACATAGGAATTCAGACCCAGAGAAGACCACCACTGCCCACCCCTATCACCAAAGGGCTAGAGCTGTCTGTCTTCTGTGCCTGTTTTCACCACTCCACTGCCCCCAGCTCTCCCAGCTCCTACTGGGCAGTCCCCTCACCTGGTTGTCAGCAGTCACTAAGTGCTGTACTGTCTGTCCATCAGCAGTTGTGATCTCCTGGATATAGGCTGCCTCCTCCTGCAAGGTCAGTAAGTGTCCTGTGTGCTCAGCAGGGCTAGGCCACAGCCCCAAGGGAGGGAAGCTGAGGCTGAGGGGCCCAACTCACCTGGCTGGTGACACTCTGCTCCTGTGCAACAAGGATGTGCTCCTGTCCCAGAGCCTGCTGCAGCTGCTCAGGAGCCAGCACGGCCTGGCCAGCCTGCAGAGCCGCTGCAATGCAGAGAGAGCTGGTGGGGACACCAGTGGGGACAATGCTGATGGCCCCGCTTTCCCAGAGGCCACTGCCTGGCACTCACCCCAGCGAGGAGCATAGGGCAGTCCCTTGGCTCTGCTCACACAATTAGTCAGAGCTAAACCAAACTCTCTCAACAGGAGAGATTGCTGTGGGCAGAATACACCCTCCACATCAGACTCTGAACTCTGCTTTCCAGTGTGAGCTGCTCCCGCACACACTGATCTACCAGGACCTGCTTGGAGGGAATATAGGACTCCTTATTCTGCACAACTGCCTATGCCCAGCCCCGTGATCTCTGTCCCCACCAGCAACCCCAAGTGCAGCAGGATCCTCCAGGCCCTGACCCCAATCCAGCCCAGCCTGGCCCATGGGCTGGGTGAATACTGCACAGGGCTCTGGCTGCAGTACACCCTGGTCATAGGGACACGCCTTACTGTGCAGGGTGGCCAGGGTGTCCTCATCACTATTCAGGATGATGGTCTGCTGGGCAGCAGCAGGCCCTGGCCTCTTCCCCTCGGAGCTGTGCAAACGCTGCGTGTGGAACTTGAGGTGCCCATTGCGATTGAACCTACGGGAGAAGCAGAGCAAGGTGGAGTTTGCCACAGGACCCTGTGCTCTCTGCAGAGACACAGGCCACTGGCACCACAAGTACATCCTACAACACTGCCCATTCCAGGTCCCAACGTGTTCCCATCAGTGCCCTGGTACTGAACCTCCCCCTGCAGAGCTTCCTTGGAGATGAAGCTGGGTCCACCTGTAGCAGGAATTGTTCCCAAGGGCAGAGTCCCTCTAACAGGGGCTGCTGCTGGAAAAGGGCTGGGGCAGTGAGCTCTACCAAGATCCTGTCTGCTCTTGAGTCTTGCAGAGCTCTGTGGGATCTCCCAAAGCAGGAACAGCCCTGCTGCATCACTCACCTCTGCCCACAGACCTGGCAGGCAAAGGGCTTCTCATTGGTGTGGGTCAGCATGTGCCTGCGCAGGTCCTTCTTGTTCTTGGAGGCAAAGCTGCAGTGGGGGCACTTGTGTGGCCGGAGACTGGCATGCTGGACCATGTGGCTCTGGGGTAGGAGAACAACGGCCAGGTCAGAAACCCCTTGTTTCTCCAAACCCTCTGTTCCCAGGGCTGCTCTGTGCCAGGGAACCTACCCGGACCTCCGGCCAGAGCGTGGCAGTGAAGGTACAGTCGGGACACTTGAAGGTGCTGGGCCCAATGTGGGCTCTCTTGTGACTCTCCATCTCTGCTCTCCCTGTGAACATGGCTGTGCAAATCTTGCATGAAAACTTTTTGGCTGTGGAAATCTTGCATGAGATCTTCTTGGCTGTGGAAACTTTGCATGAGAGCTTCTTGGCCATGCCTTGGAGAGCAGGCCACTTGACCTTTGGGGATGAGACTTCCTGCCCCTCGGAGGCTGGGGATAAAGATGAGTCCTTCTGGAGCTGCCTGGTGACACACTGCACCAGGGGCCACTTGACGCCGGCGGGCTGTGCCTCCTGGCCCTCCGCGGGCGAGGGAAAGGCAGCATCCCCGCTGAGGGGCTGCGAGAGAAACACCAGTCACACCTGCTCACACTGCTGCCCAGGACGGGGAGAAGGCTCAGCTCCTTACCTCCATGGTCTGGAACTGGCTCCTCGGCACACTGGACGACATGATGTAATGATTGCTATGGTCCTTCAGAGCCTCCTCTGTCATCACAGCTCCGCTCACCACAACTGCATGGGAGGTCTCCACAGAGCTCTCCTCCTCACGGCTAGAGAGGACAGGATCAGGGAGGATCTGCCTCCTCTCTCAACACTCAAAGCCTCCTCACTGGAGAGAAGTGCCTCCCCCTCCCTGCTCCTCCCCTAGAGCTGACCTGTACAGTGTGCCAGGGGCCTGGATCTCCTCGCTGATGGGTGCGATAATGCTGTACTCCGCTGTCCCACCAAAGGGGATGGTGATCTGCTGCAGCTCTGAGCCACCCAGGCTTGCCTCCCCGTAAGCCTCCTGCACCAGTGTCTGCCCAGGCTCTGCCATGTGCAGCATCACCAACTTCTGCTGCTGCTGCTCCTTAGAGTCCACCTTTGCCTCCTCCTCCTGTGCCGGTGACTCACAGGGGCCTGGCGTCTCTCCTGGGTCATCTGGCTTCACCACTGCCACCTGTGTGAGGCAGCAGCTCAGTTGAGAGGTGCAAGGCTCTGCAAGACACCCCTGAAGTGGAACAGGGTTGGGAAGACTCCCTCTGCCACCCTCTGGCCCCCCCAGCCCTGCTCACCTGCAGTGAGCCTGTGGCCAGCTCTCGCTGGGCACTCATGTTCAGCAGGAGATCCAGGGCCGTCTGTGTGGCCAGCTCTGCTGATCCAGCCACATCTGGGGGGTTGGATGGAGAGCGTCAGGCAGGTGCTTGCCCTCCTCTTCCACATCCCACCCCCTTCCTTGAAGCTCACTAACCTTGTTCATAGATGATGGTGGCCCCTTCCAGGGAACTCTGTGAGATGACAGGGGGCTCTGCTCCTGTGACAGTCTGGACCGTGTGGCAGGTGATGGGGCCAAGAGGTGTCTGCATGAGAGGGAGAGTCGACAGCATGGCAGGCAACGAGCACTGGGAGGAACTGGGGCTGGGCATGGCACTCACCGGCGGGCTGGCCTCTGGCTCAGCTGGTGCCTGCACCTGGCTGTGCTGCTGCTTCAGCTCCTCGATCTGCTGCAGGGTGAAGAAGGGGCGGCGGCGGCAGGGGGGCTCCTCAGGGTGCCTCTGTGCCCACTCCTCAAAGGAGTCAGCGTGGCGACACTGCACGTGCAGGCGCAGGTTCTTCTTGTGCTTGGTGGTGAAGTGACAGAACTCGCAAGCAAATGGCTTCCCTCCTGCAGGGCCCAGGAGAGGGAGTCAGGCAGAGGGTCCCCGAGGGATGGCAGGGAGAGCAGGCAGGCTCTGATCTTCTCTGGGAAAAGCAGGCTCCTCTCACCTGTGTGTTTGACTGCCATGTGTGAGACCAGGAAGTCCTCCCGGAAGGTGGAATACTTGCAGACACTGCACTTGTAGGGCTTGTCATTCATGTGTGACAGCTGGTGGTTCAGCAGGACCTTCTTGTCCTCACACACGTAGTCACAGAACTCACACTTGAACCTGCCAGGACAAAGCCACCCATCACAGGGACTGAAGGGGAGCAGGATAAGAGCTCTGCCCAGGCACGCTGAGGGCTGCACTGGGCTCGTACCTGCGGTTGGCGATGGCCTGGATGTGTGTCAGCAGGTGCATCTTGAAGGTGTAGCGCTTCTTAAAGGACTTCCCGCACTGTGGTGAAACAAAGCGAAGCACTGTTCACCCCCTGCCCAGCCCCACTTGCCACCAGCCCCTCTCCAGGCTGTGTCCCCCTCACCTTGTCGCACATGTGAGGTTTCTCTGTGCTGTGTGTCTTCATGTGCTGTGTAAGCCTCTTCTGCATGGGGTAGACACGGTTGCAGACGGGGCACGGGAAGGAGTTCAGCTTTGGTGGCTGGATGGAGAGCATGAAGATGAGCTCACCTGGACGGGCTCACCAGTTGCCTTACCCTCTCCCCACTGCAGGACCTAGGCTGCCTTTCCTCAAGAGATCCAGAAACAATGCCCTCAACGAGACACCAAGAATTTGTGGAAGACCCAGATGTGTCTCTTCCCATATAAATGTTGACAGACAAACCAACAGAGTTCTCAAACTCACCGGATCAGCTCTCTTCTTCCTGAAAAAGAAAGAAGAAAAGCCCCATGTGTGAGCCATACCCTAAGTCTGAGCTGCCTTGTACCCAGACACCAAAACCCCCTGATTTGGAAAGGGCCAGAAGTCAGGGAAAGGACAGCCAGAGCCGCTCTCTCAGGGTAGGAACAGCGCCAGAGCTGTTCAGTCCTCAGGACTGCGCTTCCCTCACCTGTCCCGGTTGTGCACCGTGGAGTGCCGGATGACATCCTTCTTGTACACGCTGGTGTAATTGCACTCCTCACACTTGTAGGGCTTGCTGCCCACGTGGTTGAACATGTGCTCCTGTGAGAAGCAGAGCAGGGCCATGAGACCTGGGGTTGCTGGGCACCCTTATTAGTTCGGGGCGGGGCAGACAGAGCTCACCTTGAGGGAGGACCAGCGCCGGGAGCGGTAGCTGCACTGCAGACACTTGAAGAGCTGTGGGTCATTGGCCTCGTGGGAGTTGACATGGAAACGCAGATCGTCGTGCGTGAGGAACCGCGAGCCGCAGATCCGGCACAGGTATGGCCGCATCAGGGGCTTGGGGGACTTGTAGTAGTACCTGCAGAAACAGGAGCAGGACTCAGTACTGCAGTGGCCAATGGGCTGGACCGGCCCTGGGCAGAGGCCAGAGGGCCCAGCACAAACCCCTCACCTGCGCCCCATGTACTTGCGGTATTTCTTGCCCAGGAAGCGGCGAGAGGGCCGCCCGCGGCGCCGAGGGATCACGTCTGCTTCCTCAGCACCCGTGTTGGAGGAAGGGTCCTTGTTCTCAGAGTCGGACTGGCTGATGCTTGGTTCTGCCAGGCTCTCACCCGTCCCATTCTCCAGGCCAGAGGAACTGGCTGCTTCCGAGTTCTGCAGCTCAAGGCTCGGTGTGCTTTGGGATGTCACCAGGGGCTCCACCTCCCCTCCTGCTCCACAGAGCACAGCACAGCTCTGTCATACTCCTGCTGTGGGCTCTGGGAGCTTGTGTGCCACTCCCTTCTCCAGCCCCACATGGGGCTGCTGCCTCCCTCCTGCCTCACCTTCTGGCATGTCCTGAGGCATGTCCTCCAGACGAGGGAGCTTGCGGGGTCTCCCTGGCCGTCGACGTGGCCTCTCCTCGCTGGACGTGGGGACAGTGCGGCCGTACTTGGGCTGTCGCCCTCGGGGCTCATCCTCAGCTGGGTTGTAGTCACTGTCCTCTGCAGGAAAGTGCCCCAAAACGTCAGACTCAGAACAGACTAAGCTATGCAAGATGTGGGGAGAGCAAGTCCTACCTTCAGGGTCATCAATAGCACCAGCATCCATGATATCATCATCTTCTTCTTCTGGGGCTTCCTCCTCCTCTGACTTTGGAGCAGCTCCCCCCTTTCGGGGCCGTCCTTTCTTCAAAGCCAGAGCTGAACCCACTGCCACAGAAAATGGGATAAAAGCTATTTACCAGACTGTGTACCATACCAGGTCTTTATGTTCCAACTCCTCCCTTGCTCCTTCCCCAGAGAGACCAGAGCCCGTCTGCAGTGAGGTAAATTTCCCTCAACCTTCGGCACACACCTGGCTGGAAGTGACGTTCTTTCATGTGGTTAATCAGCGTTTTCTTGGAGACACTCTTGTACTGACACATCTTGCACTTGAACTGCTGCACCACCACCACCTCCATCATCTCTTCCAGGGTCTCCATGTCTGGCTGGTCCAACTCCTCCCCACCATCTGCTTCTGGAGCCTGGTCTGGCTGTGCAGGCAGGTCCAGCACTTCCAACTGTTTGGAAGGGTCTGAAGGGCCAGGCTGGTCAAGGCACGTGGAGGTAGGTCCATCAGCAACAGCTTCTATCACCAAACTATTGGCCAGAGCAGATGTGGCCATCTGGGACACCATGGGAGCACCTGAAACACCAAAACCCACTCAGACAAGGGGCACACCCTCACCTGCACGCCAAAGGCTGCACCCACACCAGAGGCACAGGCCTGAACACAAGCTCAAGAACAGAATCCCAGCAGGACTGTGGTACAGGTGCTGTGGCTGATCCAGCTGGCACAGGCTCAGATGCAGACCCAGCCCCCCCAGACAGCCCAGGGTGCTCCCTCACCATCATCAGGGCCTTGCAGGATGAGGTACTGGGTCGTCTCTGCCCCTCCATCCTCAGCGCTGGTCACGGCGATGCAGCCTGGCAGGGAGAGTAGAGCAGAGTGGTGACTGCAGGACCTGGGGGCTGCAGAGCCACTGGGGCTCTCCCAGCTCACACACAAGTGAAAGGTGTGAGGAGGGTCTGGCTCCAGGGATGGAGCCTGCCTGGGCTGAAGGAGCAGCTGGACAGAGGGAAGGCTGTCCAGCAGCATGAGCTCCTTGTCAAATGCTCCAGCCACTGCAGCAAGGCAAGAAAACCCTGCTGATCTTTTGGACTGGATGATCTTAGATGTTTTTTCCAACCCTAATGACTCCATGTCTGTATTTCCCCCCACCTCCCGAGTTCTGGCACAACAGCAGCTCCCTCCCAGTCCCCTGAACCATCTCCAAGTGGGAACACACACTCACTCTGGATGATATCAGGCCCAATCGTGGACTCAATGATTTTGTCAATGGCAGAGCCCAGGTCCGAGGAAGTGGATGCAGTGGAGTCTGACACGACTGTGGCTCCATCAGTAACAACACTGGAGTGGACCAGGACTTGTGGGGATTCTGACACCATGATGGACTGGCTCACAGTGGAGACACTGGAGACCAAGGTGGATTGGGCGATGGAGGATGAGTCTGGCAGGTAAATCCGGGGAATGGCATCTGTGCTGGAGCTACTCTCCGAGACCTCTTCCTGACAGGAAAAAAAAAAGCCTAGGTCAGCTGAGACACCTTTGCCAGACCAAGCCCTTGGGTCACCCAACATATACAAACAACTCAGTGTATCACTGCAGAACTGCCAGGAAAGGCACCAGGGCAAATCCTTTGGTGCTGACAAGGACCTGGATCTCCAGGGCTGCTCTTAAGACCAAGGGGAGTTCTGCTCCTCACGCTCCTCACACTGGACCAGAGCTCAGTCTGCCAGCAACACCCAGAGAAGCCCCCAGGAACCAGACCCACGGCTGCCCTCCCAGCCTCCCCATCGCCCCCAGGGGCACCTACCAAGGAGACGGCGCTGCTGTCGGAGCTCTGCCCCACGCCGGAGTCATCGGCGCGGCAGAGGCGCCCGGGCCCCGCGGCGGCGTCGCTGCTGTCCGCCGACACGGCCTCGGAGCTCCCGACGCCCAGCCCGCTCTCGGTGGGCTCCTCCCGCGCCGCCTGCGGGGCCGCGTCGCTGCTGCTCTCCACCGCATTCTCCTCCATGCCCGCCCTGCCGGGGCCCGCTACGCTCGACCTGCGGGGGCACCGCCGCCGTCAGGGCCTCCGCCGCACTCTGCCCGCTCACCGCCGACCCGGGCGGCCGCAGCAGCGGCGGGGGTGCCGGCCGGGCGGGCCCGAGGCCCCGGCACCGCCGCGGGCCCATCCCCGCTGTGTGCCCCGGGGTGTGCCCGGGGTGTCCCGGCGCCCTCGGGGGGGTCCCGGTGTGTGCCCGGTGTATGCCCGGTGTGTGCCCAGTGTGTCCCGGCGTGTCCGGGGTGTGCCCAGTGTATCC
>JAWWEE010000051.1:6362047-6377748 GCA_035221455.1 Xenops minutus | reverse complement strand
CATGGCCCCCCGCCCTCGCGCCGCGCAGCGATACAGCCCCGCCGGCCCCCTCCGCGCCGGGACTACTTACGGCCGCCCGGTCCCCGCCCCGCCTGCGGCGCTGGCCGCCGTGGGGACGCGCTCCTCGCCCCGGCCGGCGCCACCGTCGCCTCCCGGCGGCGAGCAGCGCCGCCCGCCGCCCGCGAGAGGCGAGGAGGCCTCGGCGCGCCGCCGGGGACTACTTTTCCCGCGGAGGGCTCCCGGCGGCGCTGCGCCCGTGCGTCATGGCGTCAGGAAGCGGCGCCCGGGCCCTGAGCGTCGGCGTCGCGCCGGGTTGCGCCGGTCACGTGACGGGGACGCGGAAGTGGCGGCGGCGGGTCCGGGGCTCGGTCCGCCCGGGCTGGGCCGGGCCGGGCCCCCAGCGCGGCCCCTGCGGTACCGACCGGCCCCGCCACAGCCGGCACCTGCGCCCCGCCCGGGCCGTGCAGCACCGGCGTGCCGGTTGCCGTCCCGCAGCGGGCACGGGGACCGGCGCGCCTCGTGGGCCGGGACCGCCCCTTCCCGGAGCGAGCCTGGCGGGGCCCGGGGCCTCGCCGCGTTCATTCCCGGCCGCCGCGCAGCCTCGGCGTGCCGAGCGCTGTGTCCCTCGTTCCCCGGCGGGGGAGCGGCCCCTGCGCTCGGTTCGCTCCGTCTTGCAGGGGCCAGGCCTGCCTCTTTCGGTGGCGGCTCCGCAGCTGAACAGCGGCCAATCTTCGGCTGGGCTCTCGCTCACCCAGTTCCGCCCCCCGGGGTGGTTTCCCCTGCCCAGTTGCTCTGCGCTCGGGGTGCCCAGGCTGGGGGGCTGCTCTCGACTGGCCGGGGGCCCCCAGCACGGTGGGGCTTTGCCCTCTGGCACCTCCTGATGCCAGAGCATTCCCGCAGGGATGCGCTCAGAGCGCCCCCCGGCTCCTCCCAGCGCTGCTGGGACCCTCCAGCTGAGCTCAGCCATGGGTGGCCTGGGCTCGGCCTCTGCGCCAGGCCCTGCTCCCTGCCCGTGTCTTTAACATGTGTAACGAGCGTGTTTCTCAGGTTGCAGCACTCCACTGAGGGCGGCTCCATCCCGGGGTTTTCCTGGAAGGAAGGCAGCCGTGCTGTGCCTGTGTTCCGCTAGGGCCGAGCCTGGCTGCGGGGTGCCCGCGGGAGGGACACGCGGGCTGAGGGGGCTCAGGAGCCGCTGGGACGGAGCCAGCCCGCAGTGCGGGCCGGGGTGGGCAGTGCCACCGTGTCGCTGGCCAGGACGGCCGGTGCTGAGGTGGTGCCAGCTGCAGGAGGACAGACAGTGTCTAGTCTGGCGCTGGAGGCGAGCGCACGCACAGCCTGCCAGGAATCCGAGCCGGGGGGTGCTGGGCTGGATCAGCACTCTGGATCAGCGCTCTGCAGCGTTTGGCCATGGTGCCTCTGCTCCCGGGTGAGGCAGGCAGTGTCCCTGGGTCCAGCCGCCCTCCCCAGCCCGGGGCTACTCTGGGGAGCTCTGCGAGTCCCTTGTGTCCTGCCCCGAGGCACCCTGTGCCCGGCAGAGGCAGCAGAGGAGCTGCTCTGCCAGCTGCCGCGCGTGCACCTTCCGGCTCTTTTTCAAGCTAATTAAATGCATCCTTGGAAGGTTTATGCCCTCATCCATCACCGGCAGACAGCAGCGGTGAGAGCTGTCTCCCGGGCTGGCTGTGTGAGTGCTCCTGCTGCCGCAGCGCTGCTCCCGGTGCCTTGGGGCCAAGTCCCCGCGTGCTGCTGCCGTCACCAACACGCCAGAAGCTGAGGGGTTGGGGATTTTTTTTTTCTCCATTTCTGCTCTTTAAAGCAGCCCTGTTTAGCTCTGTAGGGAAAGCAGAGCTGAGGAGGACGTGGGGGGCTCCTGTTCCTGATGTCCCCTCTCTGGAGTTCCATGGCTCACCCTGACAAGCTGGCAGTGCCTGTGACCAGCCATGGCCTGGCTCTGTTTGGGCTTGGGGTGTCCCTGTGCTCCCTGTTGGGAGAAGCTCTCTGTTTCTGTCAGGGAGGGGGGAGTGGTGTCAGAGGAACCCCTGGGAAAAGCTGCCTCCCAGGCAGAGGAAACAGGATGGATTTGTGTCAGACCAGCAGGTTTCCTCTTTCTGCCTTCAGTCAGCTGCTGTGCGAGACAAATAAAGGATTTTCCCAATGGGTGATGACTCCAGGACAAAGCAACCTGAGCTCTGGGGGCCTCAGGGGTTCATATGGACCCTCCTGGTGCTGGCTGGGCTGATGGAAAGTTGCATCAGGCTTCCCTGTTGCCCTTCAGAGGTGCCCCATGTCCTCTGTCTCGGAGCATTGTCCCAGCAGAGCTTTGCTGCAATTGGTAACCTGCTATTTTTAAAAATGCCGTGTGCCCCCGAGCTGGGTGAGCGGGGGATTTCCAGGCCAGGCAGAGCACGCTCCCATCCCTGGCTCTGGAGGCACAGCCCCTCACTGATAATGCTCTGCAGTTGCAGCTCCGAGCCTGAAATCACTTCAGAGCCAAAGAAAACACAAAGAAATCTCAGCAAGAGGCTTAAGAGAATCCAGAAATGGCTGCGGCACGCGTTGGATGTGCGTCCAAATACCTTAGCGGGGGGAGCAGCAGGTTAAAGGCCTTTTGGGAACAGGCTGAGGAGACAACACAGCGCTTGTGCCTGGAGGACAAAGCTCTCAGGCTCGGGCAGGGTATGAGGCTGGTTTTAGTGAGCTTGGTTGATGGGCTGCACTGACAGGCTGTCCCAGGCCCTGGGAGGGTTCATAGCTCTGTTCTCTCCAGCCTAGATGTGGAACTGGGAAGGAGATACAGCCAGAGAAGCTGCTGCTCGGGCAGGGTGAGAGTGGCTGATGGGTGACCCTGGTTGGGATCTGGCTCTTGCTGGTGCTCTGTGGCTGCACCAAGCTGCCCCTCCCCAGATTAGTTTGCTGACCCTCTCCCATAATAGCTCCTCCATGAGCTCATGGCCTCGGTCACCATCCCAGAATAGGAGGTGATTGTGCTGAGCACAGTGCCCAGGGCAGAGCCTCAGCCTCTCCCCCTCCTGCAAAGTGAACCCCCGACTTCCACCACCAGTGATTTTGTCATCTGCTCTTGTTTGTTCCTTCTTGTTTCCTTTTTTTCTTTTGAAAGAAAACATTGCTGCGATGTTTGTGTAGCTGCAGGGCACAAATCCACATCAAGGCTTATATTTATATCCCACCTGGGAAGGGCGGTTGCATCAGCACATTTTGTAAAATGTTGAGCAAAGCAGCCATTGCTGCAGGAAATGGTTTTTCTTCACACCAGATTGCCTCACTGCTCTGTGCCTTCCCAGCAATGCCGGCTCATGGAGAAGGCTCCTGGGGCACTCCTGGGGGATCTCTGCATGCAGGGGTGGCAGTGACCTGATAGGATCCCACCAGGAACCTCTCTGCCCTGCTCCAGGGTTTGCTGGGCCACTGGCACCTATGCAAGGAGCAGCATCCCTCCAATACTAGCTGTTTCTGTTGGGATCCCCACTTCCCAGAGTGCTGGCATGAGTGGGAGTGCCATAGAGTAACACCTGTGTTCTGTGGCCACCAAGACTGTGGCTGAACTTATGGCCTCAGCCATAATGCCACCCTTGGGCTCTGGCAGGGCACTCCTGGGACAGGCAGAAGCCACTCCCAGCAGCTCCTGAGAGGCTGGAGGAGCCCGTGGAAGCCTGTGGTGAGGCCATTACATTCTCACATGGTTCCCTTGGCAGGGGGCTCCAGCTCTGCCCCCAGGCTGGGAGGTGCTGCTGATGGCTGTGCCCTGGGCATGCAGGGGCTTTCCCTGTGTGTCCTGTCCCGCTGCCCCCTGCACCATCAGTGCCTGCCCTGCCCACAGGCAGGAGCCATGGCAGTGCCAAGCCATGCGCTTCCTCTCCCGTGTGTATTGTCTTGCTCCCATGTGGGAGCCATGGCTGCCATTCCCGGAAGGCTTTGGGACCATCAACAGCCTTTCCAGGATGTGTTTGGAGCTGCTGAATGCAAACAGCTGGCTCCTCCGTGCCTGCCAGAACTGCTTCTCCTGCCTCTGGGTGTTTTTTTTCCTCTTCTGGAGGGAACCTGTGGCTTCCTTCCCAGACCCTGAGACCTCGGAGCCACGGTCCAAGGCCACTGGCTTCCACCCTCTCGCATGCTGCTGATTCATCACTGCTGGTTAGTTAAAAAATGGTAATCAGCAAATTACTGAAATATAAGTAAAATAAACAAGGTGGGCAGAGAACTGTGTGTGTAGCAGGGCCCCAGAAGCCTTGGGTATGTGCTGTGCTGAGCTCTTCCCGTTCCCTGTGCTCACCCCCTGTCCAGAGCTTTGCCTGGATGAGCTCCCCTGGAATGGAGGGTCAGTACCTGGTGCTGCCTTTGGGCTCCTGGGCTCTGCCAGCCCTGTAGTCCTGCCCATGACTGGTCCTGTGGGGCTGCTTGGCTCAGTCACCCTCCATCCTGCCCCAAGGGAGGGAGTCACTAGACCCCATGGCCGAGCAGGCAAGCTCTGGGGTGACTGCCCACCCTGTGGGGGCATGGCAGCTCTCACAGGGCCAGTGGCTCCCATCCAGGTGCTCTCCAGCCCTTCTCCTCCCCTGGCAGCACAGCAGCTCTCTCCGTCCTGGTGCTCCCATAGCCTGGGGGCTGCCTTCCTCCCCTCCTGATACCTGGTTTTGAAAGGTCGTGTGGCCACGGCAGCTCCCAGAGGACAGCCAGGCCATGTGCCATTCCTGGGCTGCCTGGGCTTTGTCCATATGCCTGTGTTGACAACCGAGCCTCTCTGAGTTAATTTGGCAGCAAGCTGTAGAACAGTTGTCAAATGTTTTACTGAAACCCGAGCGTGTTGCATCTACAGCCCTTCCTTCTGCTTTGCACAGTTTACAATTAAATACCACCAGTTTTGCCCATATTCCACCTTCCACAAACCCCCGCTTCTTATTCCTGAGCCTCTCCACTGCTGATGGCTGCGGGTTCCTGGCGCCACGTTGTCCCCTCACACATGGACATGGACAGAGGCAGGTTCCCTGTCATTGTCACAACTGCTGCTCTTCCTGTTTTAGCAGGCAGCTGCTGTGCCTGTGTCACAGTCAGGAACAAAGCGCTGCCCACCCATGCTGTGTTGTGCCACTGATGGTCCAGCACAGCAGCTGTGCCCTCCAGAGCTGGCAGCCACCCAGCCGTGTCCTGCTCAGCTCATCTCCCAGCCCCTGCCTCATCCCCATGAAGCACAGGAGATGCCTCCACGGGGCTGATCCTGCAGGTTACCCCAGAGGGGATGCTGAGGGGATGACGGTCACGGGGGTGCCCATGGACCCTCCTTTCCAAAGGTACTGTGGGTGACCTGGACCCTGCACCCCTCTCACCTGCCTGAACACCCTGTGCTCCTGCTCCCAGCAGGCGGGAAAGTTTGGTAGAACAAAGGTTGATCAAAGCTGGAGGCAGGAGCTGAGACAGGAGAAGGGTGAAGGGATGGGATGGAGTTTACAACAATGCAAGTCCTGAAGCACAAGAACCCTGCAGTGTTTGGCTGCTGGCGGCCTCGGCACGGGTGTGCCACTGTGCTGGCTGCTGGCCCCCGTGCCTGCTAAATGGAGCTCTGCATGGGACCTCAAGAGACAGAGGGGGTTCCCGGGGTGTGCACGGGCTGGGGAGGGCACGGAGGGCGATGTTCCAGCCCAACACAGGGAGGTGACTGTGCCACCCACCTGTGTGCCAGGAGGTGGTGTGGCAGCCAGGGGATCCGTCATGTGTGTTTTGCAGGTGGGAGGGGTGGTGACACGGCAGTGTTGGTTTCAGTGCCTGCAGGGAGGGGTGAGCCACCCGGTGACACCGGGCACACGTCATCCTCACCCAGACGAGAGGCTGTGGGAGCAGCAGCACTGGGGCTGGGGGGCAGGAGGACTGAGGGGGCAGAACATCACACCGCCTGCCCTGAGAAAACAGGGATGAAAGGCTGGCAAGAAGCCGGCGCTGAGGGTTGGGGAGTTCCCCAGGTGAGGCAAGGGACAGACAAGGACAGGCAAGGAGCTGAGCAGGTGCATCCACAGAGCTTGGGGCAGGGAGGAAAGGGATGCGAGGCTGGGGACTGGTGGTGCTGGAGCGCTGCAGGACCACGGCACACGGGGTGGTTTGCCAGGAAGGGTCCTGGACCCAGCTGGAGGCTGCAGTCCCAGCCCACGCAGGGCCCTGCGCCGGGGCAGCAGATGCGGGAAGTATGTGCAGGAATGTTGTTTCTGTCTGGAGCCCTTGAGCAGGAGCAGCAGGGCTCCAAGTCTCTGACGCAGAGCTGCTCCCCGTGCCCTGTCCTGCTCCTGTGCCAAGCATCCCCATGCATGGGTCACCATGCACACCGCAGGCCAGTTCAGCCAGTGCTGGGGTGTCAGCTCTGCTCCCTGGGCATGGGGTGCTGCAGAGTCCCTGGGACAGGAGCAGGGGTGGGCTCGGGGCACTGTAGCTCAGGGTAGTGGGGCTGGCAGCTGCCTGGCTTCTCTGGGGGCATGCACTGGTGCCCTGCCTGCTGTCTGGGGAGTCTGGCTGTGCTATGACAGCCATAGCACTGACTCTCCCTGCGGCATCTGCCAAGTCTAAGTGCTCCCTTTCCTCTGCACAGGTTGTGTTCCCTGTGTGACCAGCGCTTGGTCTTCCTGACCCGCTGCTGTCTCACCCGCACAAGATGCTGACTCTCTCCCACCCGACTTCCCCTTGCCACTGTGCTCTTTCCCAGCCCCTTGCACTGGGAGGGCACCTGATGCCATCCACACGCCTGGGCCTGTCCTTCGCTCCTGTGTCCCCCTGTCCCCTGCTCAGGGTGCCTAGGTGTGAGGCAGTGACTGTGGTGGCCACATGACCCCTCACCCCCAGCTCCTCAGTTCTACAATACCTTTGTCATCCTGGTGCACCCCATGGCTGTGGCTGTTCAACCTCTCCCCTGGCCAGCTGATGCCACATTCCCTCCCTGGCTGACCCCCACCCTGCTCACCTGCACAAGAGGAATAGAGCTGGGGAGGGTCCAGGCCCTACCTCCATACAATTCCCCCAGACCTCACTGCTGGCACAACCAGCTTCTCCCAGTAGGAGACCTGCAGCCTTGCAGAGGTGTCACTGTGTCCTATCAGCTTCTGCCCCAGGCAGGGATCCAAGCAGGGAACCAGCCCCCTCTGGGGTCCCAGACCAGTTTTCCCACAGAGGGTCTACATGAGGGTAGCCATGAGTAAAGGCGTGGGAAGGGGCTGCGGTGGCTGTTCCTTCCCCTTTTGGGAGAAACAGTGGTGACAGGCAACCTCGTGGCTCCAGCAGTGTCTGGGATGGAGGATGTCTATGTAGTTTTTTCCATCTCACCCATCCTTTTGGGGGTTCTGGGAGTAAATAGGGTCACAGGCAGCCCGGGCTGGGCACAGCTCCTGAGGTCCCTGCCAGGCACAGCCTGTAGCACTGCCCCTGGTCACCACTGCCCTCTTCTCTTTCTTGCCAGCCACAGTGCCTGCCCCAAGAATCCCTCCACATATGTACCCAATGCCGAGGGACCTGTGCCTTGCCCCAGCTCCCAGAGCCAAGCTGGCCCAGACAGCCTTGCATGGGGATCATGCCAGCAGTGCCAAGCCCATCCCAAGAGTTCCCTGCCTGGTGTGGAGGCTGCCGGCAGTGCCAGACATGGGGGTTTCCTTGCTGCCCTTGCCTTGCTCCCTGACAAGCCTCCAGAGAGTCACCAGAAAATCCCCCGGGATGGTGCCAGGAGGAAGCTGGTGAGCAGGACCGTGAGTCAGTGGGAGCGGCCAGGCCAAGGGCAGAGCTGCGGTCAGCAACCCTGCACTGGAGCTCCCACTGCCCAGCTCGAGAGCTGGCCAGGACAGGGTACATGGCATGTGGGGCACTGGCTCTTGGCTCCTCCTGCCATCTCTTGCTCCAAACCCCCACTCCCCTCCCAGCCCTGTTCCTGCCAGAGCTGCTCTGTGCTGTGGGGCTGTGGCTCTGCCCTCAGGATGTCACTGGCAGCACAGTACAGTGATGTGCCGTGGGGGTGCCGTAACAGTGTGCCCAGGCTGTGGGAGCTGTGGCTCCTGCACGTGGTGGAAACGAAGGATGAGAATAGCATGGGAAAGGCCCAGGGATCTGCCACAGCACTGGAGAGGCCAGAGCCGGATCTGACTCTCTGGCTGCATCAGGGAGCTGGCATCAGATGTCTCCTTGCCTGAGCTGCCCTGGGGGTTCTTTAGCACACAGCTCCATCAACAGCTCTGCGCTGCAGGCTGAGGTCCTGGCATCCTGGAGAGTGGAGGATGTGGAGCAGTGCCTGCTCCCCACATGCCTCAGGATCCATCAGCTGCCAAGGGTTATTGGAGCACCTCGACAGAGCCCTCTCCTTGCCTCAGCTGCTGGCCAGGCAGGGAGCACAGGGAGCCGCTGCCTCCTGCCTGGCAAAGAGCTGGGCCATGCATAGGGGCAAGACAGGCAGGCTGGACCATGGGATGAAGGCAATGGGGTGGCCTTGCTGTGGGGTCCCTGGGCTGTGTTCCACCATGAGGGGTGCCTGGCTGGATGTGTTTGTTACACCGGCACAGGACGGTGGCTGCTTGTGGAGCAACTTCCTGCACCAGGGAACAGGGGCTGCTCTTGCAGGACTGTGGTGGGGTGTGAGGCAACCCCCTGATTTCTCACCATTGCTTCCTCCTGGCAGGGCTCACGCTGCCGGTGACCTCCCCGTGCCCAGCCAGCTGTGACCCTGGGCTATATCCTGCCACACCAGGCATCTGGCAGGTGATACTGCCCCAGGGATGATCCCTCCCTTGGGCATGGGAGTTCCTCTGCAAGGGCACAGGGAGCGTGGCCCCCTTCTCTCACCATCCACAGCTATGCTGGGTGCAAATATAACCAGCTTGTCCACTGGCTGGGCCAGGAACTGCTGGTTTGGCTAAGCCAGAGCCAGGGTGATAGTGGGAAGGGGTGACTGCTGGGACACAGTCTGGGTCTGTTGGGAGCCAGGAGGGTAGGCACCAACAGGAATGGGGTGAACTGCAAGATCCTCCTGACAAAGCCAGCCAAGGACCCCACGGAGCCCTGTGTGCCCGGGTTAGTAGGAGTTGGAGCAGGGGATCCAGCCTGGGACCTGTGTCTTAGGCAGCGTTGCTGGGCTGCAGCAGCCCTCCCTCCCCCCCGCTGACGCTGCGCCTTGTTCTCTGCCATCTGTTTTCCCCTCGCTCCTCATCCCTGTTTGCTTTCCCCTTCACCGCTCCCGTTCCCACAAGCGTCGGCACTTTGGGAGAAGCAGGAAAACACCATCCCATGGCGATGTCTGTGCTGTGCTGGGTGGGAATCTGAGTCAGCAGCACCCTGCAGAGCGGGGCAGGGAGGATATGGCACCCTCATGTCCCACACAACCAGGTGGAGCATCCCCATGCCCAGAGCTGCTCCCAGGCAGGCACTGCCCCTGGTCCCGTGGGGTTCTGCCGGTCAACTTCTGGCATGTGGGCTTAGAGGTACCATAGGGTGAGGAGCCATGGGGATCTCCAGTGCTGGAAACACTCTGACCCACTGGGATGATGCAGCGGTAGTGGCGACATGGGGACAGATGCAGTGTCCTGGTGGGGGTCCAAGCTCTTGGCTCTTGGGCAGGTGGGTTGTAAGTGCTGGGGCTCAGACGGAAGTTCTGCTGTTGGCTCTGCCCCCATGCCCACCCAGGCCCCCACAAGTCTGGCTTTGTCACCAGCAGCCTTTGGCCAGTTAAGCTCAGCATCAGCCAGTGTGATGACACAGCTTCAGGGTCCTGAGTGCCCAGTGAATCCTCAGTGATCCTCTGCTGTCTCCACAGCCACCAGAGTCTCGGGGCCAGCAGGGCAGTGCCCCTGGCTGCTGGCTGCGCTGTGCAGGGCAGCCCCAGGGTGGCCGTGCCATGCTGTGCCATGGCCCGGTGCAGCTGCCCAGCCACTCTCCCTGGATCCGGTCCTTGCGTGGCCACAGGATGTAGTGTGTTTAGTAAACAAGGTGATGAAACAGTTAAGGCAGGATCGGAGGAGCCTGAGTGTGTGTTTCGTCACGGTGGGAAGGGAGAAGGGAGTGTGAATCGGCGCTGAGGGGTCTGAGGGTGACTCATTGCCCTCCTGCCCCATAAATAGGAGCGGGGAGCCCGGCAGCACCCAGAGCAGACAGCGGGGACCAGCACAGCCACAGCCCTCCGACACACCATGGCACTCCTCCTCCTGGCCCCGCTTGCCGTGGGGCTGCTGGCTGTCTCCTGCTGTGCAGCCCCTCTCCAGGGCAAGCCGCAGGCAGTTGTCACCTTCCCGGGGGATCTGGTCAGCACCCTGCCGGATCTGCAGCTGGCAGAGGTGAGGGGAGCGTGGCCCCGTGGTCCCCTCCCGGCATCCAGCATCCCGAGGGGCTCCCGGAGTGGCAGCGAGGGGCTGCAGGCAGAGCCTGAGAGCTGTCTGTGTCCTTGAGCTCTGGGAGGTGCCCAGGCTGGGATGGGTACCTGGGGCTACTGGAGTCCCCTCCTGCCTGTCTCACGACCTCGGGCCACCTTTCCTCCCCAGCGTTACCTGCTGCAGTTTGGCTACACCACGGAGGCAGAGGCAAAGACGGGCAACAGGCACGTGTCCCTGGGCAAGGCGCTGCGCAAGATGCAGAAGCAGCTGGGCCTGGAGGAGACTGGGGAGCTGGATGCTGCCACGTTGGAGGCCATGCGAGCTCCCCGCTGCGGTGTCCCTGACGTGGGAACCTTCCTCACCTTTGAGGGGGACCTCAAGTGGGACCACATGGACCTGACTTACCGGTGAGTCTGCCCTGGAGGTGAACCTTTCTGCCCCCAGGGCAATGGTCCCAGGGGGATGGAGACAGCCTGAGGAACCAGGTGGGCAGCAGCCTCTGCTCAGCCCTTTTCTGGCCTTGGTGCTGCCGGCACAGCTGGGTCTTGGCACTGCCAGGATCAAGCTGGTACAGTGGCAGCATCTGCTCCGTGGTGCCTGGGAGAGCATCTGAGGCCCGGACCGAGAGTGGTGGTGGCTGCTTTGGCCAGCCATGCCAATGGGCTGTCCCCTCCCGGGGTGGGCACACATCCCTGCCCAGAGCAGGGTCACTTCTGCATGAGAAGGGGACCTGGCAGAACTGACCCACTTTGCCCCTGGCAGGGTGATTAACTATTCCCCCGACCTGGACCGTGCTGTGATCGATGACGCCTTCAGGCGGGCGTTTCAAGTGTGGAGTGATGTGACTCCCCTCACCTTCACCCAGATATACAGCGGCGAGGCAGACATCATGATCATGTTTGGCAGCAAAGGTGATGTCCCGTGGGCAGGCAGAGAGTGAGAAAGGGGCTCGTGACGCACCCTTCCTGTGGGATCCTTGCCTCATGACTCCTTACAGAGGGTCTCTCTGCCCCCACATGTGTCAGCAGGGCATGAGGGATCCTCTGGCAGGGCCAGCTCTGAGGGTGCTTTTCCCTGCAGAGCACGGAGATGGATACCCCTTTGATGGCAAGGATGGGCTTCTGGCCCATGCTTTTCCTCCAGGCCAGGGCATCCAGGGTGATGCCCACTTTGATGATGATGAGTTCTGGACGCTGGGAACTGGCTTAGGTAAGGGCAGGGTGTGGTGGGTCAGGGGGTCTCATGGCACCAGCCTCAGCCCTGGCATTGAGCCGCCCCTCTCTGAGCAGTGGTGAAGACCCGTCATGGGAATGCCAATGGTGCCGAATGCCACTTCCCCTTCGTCTTCGAGGGCCGCTCCTACTCCCACTGCACCACGGAGGGGCGCAAGGACGGGTTGCCCTGGTGTGCCACCACTGCCAGCTATGACCGGGACAAGAAGTATGGCTTCTGCCCCAGCGAGCGTGAGTAGCAGTGGCCACAGCCCCTGCCCAGCCCCACAGTGCCTGGGTTCCTCCTCACTCCTCCTTGCCCCACAGTCCTCTACACCAACGGTGGCAACAGTGATGGGGCTCCCTGTGTCTTCCCCTTCATCTTTGAGGGCACCTCCTACGATACCTGCACCACAGACGGGCGCTCCGACGGCTACCGCTGGTGTGCCACCACTGCCAACTTTGACCAGGACAAGAAATACGGCTTCTGCCCCAACCGAGGTGCCAGCAGGGAGGGAGGGGTGCACAGGGAGGGGGAGTGCAGGGTGGGCACATGAGGGATCTCTGGGCTGTCCCTGGTTGTGGCTGGGGTCAGCCCCTCTGACATTGCACTGCAGACACGGCGGTGATCGGCGGAAACTCCCAGGGGGACCCGTGTGTCTTCCCCTTCACCTTCCTGGGGCAGTCCTACAGCGCCTGCACCAGCCAGGGCCGGCAGGATGGCAAGCTGTGGTGTGCCACCACAAGCAACTATGACACCGACAAGAAGTGGGGCTTCTGCCCTGACAGAGGTACTGCCCCCTGTGCCTGCATTTCTCTTTGTGCCCCCCAGACCCACACCATGCCGCCACACTCCCTGTGGGGCCTGTGGCATCTAGACAGCATGTCCTGTCCCATTGTGGCCTGCTGGGCACTGAGGCCAGTGCTTTACCCCAGGTTACAGCATCTTCCTGGTGGCTGCCCATGAGTTTGGGCACTCACTGGGACTGGACCACTCCAGTGTGCGTGAGGCCCTGATGTACCCCATGTACAGTTACATCCAGGACTTCCAGCTGCACCCAGATGATGTCCAGGGCATCCAGTACCTCTACGGTGAGCAGCTGCACTGCAGCTGGACACATCGGGGGGCCCATAGTAGCAGGCTGGCCACAGCCTCACACTCTCCCCTGTATTCACTCAGGTCGTGGCTCTGGCCCTGAGCCCACTGCACCTGCACCTGCTCCCACTGAGGAGCCCCAGCCCGTGCCCACAGAGGAGCCCCAGCCCCTGCCCACAGAGGAGCCCCAGCCCCTGCCCACAGAGGCTGGCAGCACCTCCACCACTGAGGAGGAAGAGGAGGAGACACCAGAGCCCACAGCTGGGCTCATTCCTGTGGACCCCAGCCGGGACGCCTGCATGGAGAGGAACTTCGATGCTATCACAGAGATCAATGGGGAGCTGTATTTCTTCAAGGATGGGTGAGTGGCAGCACCTGACACCTCCTTCCCTGGCAATTCCTGGGCTGATGAAGGGATGTGGGGGAACAGGAGGCTGTTCTGGGGGTGTGGGGAGACATTGGGCTATGCCAGACTGAGGTGATCAGGACAGCTAACCTTTCCCATCAGGAAATACTGGACTCATTCATCCTTCTGGAAATCGGGCATCCAGGGTGCCTTCTCTGTTGCTGACACCTGGCCTGGCCTTCCAGCCACCATCGATGCTGTTTTCCAGGACTTGCTCACCAAGAGAGTCTTCTTTTTTGCCGGTGAGCTCTGCCCCCGCAGCCCTCAGCACCGGTGCCACCAGCTATGGGAGGAGCCTGGTGCAGCCAGGGCACCCTCGGGACTGGCTGACACCAGCTATCTCCCACCGCAGGTCGGCAGTTCTGGGTGTTTTCTGGGAAAAGTGTGCTGGGCCCCCGAGGTATCGAGAAGCTGGGTATAGGGAAGGAAGCTGGCCGCATTTCGGGGGCCCTGCAGCGGGGCCGTGGTAAAGTGCTGCTCTTCAGTGGGGAGAACTACTGGAGGTGAGCAGGACCAGAGAGCGGTAGTGCCTGCCCATGCCCCTGGCAAGGGGCTGGGAAGGGGATTCCTGGCAGCCCTGGGCACAGCTCTGCTCTCCCACAGACTGGATGTGAAGGTCCAGAGGGTGGACAAGGGCTATCCCCGTGCCATTGACGACGTCTTCACTGGTGTCCCCCTTGACTCACGCAACGTGTTCCTCTACCAAGGTAAGTGGAACCTGGTGTGTGGGTGTCATGTGGACACCCCCAGGCTGTCCCAAGCCTCCTGTGAGCAGGGGCTGAATTGTCCGGGTACCAGACTCAGAATGCTCAGGTGTGTGGGGAATAGCCTTGGGGTAGGATGTATCATCAGCTGCGGTGGGTCCTTGCGGTGGGGCTGGCAGGATCCCAGCAAGGTGCATGGTGCCAGGTGCTTCTGCTGCTTGGGCAGCCACTCATGGGTCCCCACACGGCCAGCCTTCCACTGACTCTTCATTCCCTCTGCCCCCCTCCTTGCCCAGACAAATACCACTTCTGCCGGGGCGACTTCTACTGGAGGATGACACCGCGCTACCAGGTGGACCGGGTGGGCTACGTCAAGTATGACATCCTGCAGTGTCCCCAGCACTGAGGGACTGACCAGCTGCTGGCTCAGCCAGTGCTACTCCCTGCCCACCGCTCCCAACCCATGGGCTCCCATCTCGCAGGCTGACTCCTGGGGGCCTCGTGGCTGTGGGCAGTCCCAGCTGAGGAGGGGGCTTCACCATCTCCCTGGCAGGGAGGGACAGGGGGTTCTGGGGTCACCGCTTGGGAGCTGCCCAGCCCAGGGAGCCCCAGCTGGGGAGCAGGACTCTTGCCACAGCTGGCATCGTGCCACCCCTGCCAGCGCTGGCTCCATCGCACAGAGGCGTTTGCCTGGTGCAAACCGCACACAAATTTGAGACAAATTTGTCTTTTTCCTGAGCCAGCGATGCCAGGTCGGGCTGAGCCCCACTGGGAGCTGGCGCCTGGAGATGTGCTGGGGCGGGACACAGAGGTCTGACTGCTCCTGCTCCTGCCCACTCCATCAACCACCCGCTGTGCCAAACACCCGCTCATTTGTAATAAAGACAGTTCTTTGGACACAGTCTCGAGTAGTCCATCAGCGACTGGGACCACGGTGCAGAGAACCCTCTTCTTCCGGAGGCATCGCCCTGCCCTAGACTGGGGTGTGCCAGCACCTGTAGGAAGGGGGCACTGGGTGTAGGGCTGCCACCAATTCCCCCTTTGCTAAGGACTCTGGATCTCTCAGGGACACTGGGTCCCACCGGGGAGGATATCCCTTGGCCCCAGCATCACCCGCCACTAGCCCTACTCCAGGCGTGGCCCCCCCGCATCTCTCTAACCCCAGGTCCCCCCGGCCATATTTCCACGTATTCCCCCACGCGCTGCCCTTCCCTGCGCTCCGGCTTTGCACCGCGATGAGGAGCGGGCGGTTGTCACCGGCTGGGACACAGCATGTGACCGGACTACCCGCTGCAGCCGGGACCCCACCGCGGGCTGGCCCTACAGAAACCCCCAAGCCCCGGCCTGTGACTGCGCGGCCGCAGAGCCCGGCGGCGGGGCCAGGGCCGGAGCCGGGGCCGTGCCCGGGTCCGCGGCAGGGTGGGGCGGCCGCAGCCCCAGGGCTGTAATTAGCTGTAATTAGCGGCCGAAGCTCCGGGCAGGGCGGGGGCAGAGCGCGGTCGATCCCGTCCCCTCCCGTCCCGCGGGGGCACGGTCCCAGCACCCCCAGTCCGGCGGCGGCTGCGGGACGGACCGGGCGCGGCGGAGCGGTCCGGTCCGGTCCCGTCCCGTCGAGTCGAGCCTGGGCGGGCCGAACCGAACCGGGCTAAACCGATCCGGAGGGAGCGGGGCCGGGCCGATCCGGTCGGACCGGAGCCAGCCCCGCGGCCGCGGGGGCGGCGCGGCGGGTGGTGCCGCGGGCACTAGGACCCCGGTCAGCGCCCGGCGGGGCCGCGCTCGGCGGCAGCCTCGGCCGGAGACACTTGTGGCGGCGGCGGGGCCATGAGCGGGCGGTTCACCGTCACCGGCGGCGGGGGTGAGCGAAGGGGCAGAGGGGGGCCGGGGCGGGGGGCTCCGGGGGCGGGGCAGGGTCCGTGGGGAAGGTCTGCGGGGTAGGGCAGGGTCCTTGGA
>JAWWEE010000051.1:6311623-6352770 GCA_035221455.1 Xenops minutus | reverse complement strand
ATCCTCCTTACCCCCCCACCGCGCGGCAGCAGGAGCCGGCACTGCTGTGACGCTGCCAGCACGAGCCAGCGCTGCTCGGGCCTCCAGTAGTCTCTGCCTCAGTGGGGCTGCAGGGGCTGCATGGCCTCTCCAAGGGTCACCCTCCGCAGGGCAGCTGTCAGACACCCTTGTGCAGGGGAGAAGGAAGCCTGAGTGGGTGCAGAGGTACCACTGTCACGAGGCCCTTTGGTCATCCCCATCTGCCTTAGGCCCCTCAGGCCGGCATCCCATGGCCACGCGGTGTGCAGCCAAGTCCCCTTGATAGCTGGGAGTGACAGAATAGCAGCGTGGCCTCCCTGGCCAGCAGCTCCTGCAAAACGGCAGCAGTTGGGGACATCAGCCAGGGCCACGTGCTTGCACATGTGTTCTCCGGGCCGCTGGGGTCACCCTGGGGTGCTCCTTGCTGCAGGCAGAGCCCCGGGAGTCAAGGTGTCCTGTGGCAAAAGTCAAGGTGTCCTGTGCGCCTCCAGGGGAGCCCCGAGGCGTCCCCAGTGCTGCGAGCAGCCGTCGCACTGCTGCTGCCCCTGGGGCTGCGGGGACCGGGGCTGGGAGTGGCACAAGGGGCTCCGGAGCTGTCAGCGGCCCTGTGCAGGAGCACAGACGAAGGCGCAGGGGGTATGGGGCCAGGGCTGTCCCCGCCACGTCTCTCTTGACCCAGTGCTCCTCCCGGCCAGTGCCGCAGCCCCGCTGCCCAATGTCCCTGGCTGGGACTGATCGTGCTCTGGATGCTGCGGAGGGGACCGGCCGGCCGCGGTCGGACAGGAGCAGGCAGCAGCCCCGGCAGCAGCTCTAGTTAATTAGCCCATGGGGGGTGGCTGCTGGGGCTCCCCTAGCCAGTGGTCGGTGCCCTGCGCCGTGTAAAGCGATTAGGGAGGATTTGGGATAAGGGACATGACGCTTCCCAACCCAATTTAGGGCTAAGTAAAAAGCCATTAGAAGATCAAATTGTGGCTTCTGCCCGAGCGCTGCCCTGGGGGGCTCCGGGAGTGCAGTGACGGTCCCTCGGCGCTGGGGCCCCGGGCTGCGGGCGTCAGCTCTGGGCTGCCCTAGGCAGGCAGGTTGGTGGGAACCCTGCCGCGAGCAGGGCTGAGTGGTGCCCACGGCGGGGCTGCGGGTTCCTGCCAGCGATCCCGCCGCCAGCCCTTCCAGCCGCCGCAGCAAATTAAAAGGCCGATTCATGTTGAATGATCCCTGGGGAGGGGGGCGGCTGAGCGCCGGGATCGAAGCCTGGCACGGCTCGGCTCTGCTCCGCTCACACTGTCTCTCCTGGATGGGCTGCTGGCCTTGGTGCTGCCAGCCCCGTCCAGCGCTCCGGTGCTGCTGCTGCTCAGCCCTGGCTGCGCTGGGGGAGCGGGACAGGGTAGGCCAGCGGGCGCTGGTGGGGCTGGCAGCGTCCCACGTTGCCAGGGCTGGGATGCAGCAGCCCCTTGGTGCCACCGGGCAGGGCTGGCCGTGGCGGTGGCAGGTGGGGGACGGGTGCAGTGCCCCGCCTGCCCTTCTTGCCCTGCCTGCCCTTTCTGCCCTGCCTGCTCCTGCCTACCCTTGCCTGCTCCTGCCTGCCCTGCCTGCCCCTGCCTGCAGACCACGGGTCTGTGGCAGCTGCCGGGAAGAGGCTGCACCAGCCCCGCTGCGGCAAAATGGTCTCCGGCAGGAGCAGGAGCAGGAGCGGGAGCGCTTTGTCACCTGGGACCCCGCGTCCTGGTGCTTAACTCCTTCCAGCCTGCGGGGCCGGGGCTCGGGTTCCCCCGAGCCGTGCTGCATCCTCATTCCCACCAGCCCGGGGCCTCTCCCGGTGCCAGTCCTCCCAGCGGCATCACCAGGCGAGGGGCGTCTGAGCCCCAGGCCGGCCCTGGCAACCTGGGTGATGCCAGCACGGGCCGCGGTCCCGGCGCCAGGAGCGGTGGCCAGGGGTGGGGATGGAGGGACTCGAGAGTTGTGGGTGCTGTTGTGGCGCCGTGGGTTGGAGCGTGGGCACCCCAGGGTGCTGCTGGCGCCTGTCGTGTGTAGCCAGGCAGGGCCAGTCCCAAGGGGTCGTGGTGGGCGGGGGCCGGGGGTCCGGCTGCGCCATCCGTCGGGTGCCATGTGGGGCCGGGGCGCGGGTGCCATGTGGGGCCAGAGTCCGGCTGCCTGCGCCGTTACATAAGAGCGGGAGCCGAGGCGGCCGTGGCTCGCCGTTGCCATGGAAACCTGCACGGTGATGTCGTCGGCTGGGTACCAGGCGGCGAGGCGAGGCCCCCGCGGGCTCCGCTCCCCCGGAGGGGTCCCAGAGCCTTGCCAGGCTGCGAACACATCTCCCTGCCAGGCTGCCCATGCCCCCTTGGTGCCACCCAGCCCCACTCAGTCCTGAGTGGGAGGTGGGCTCCAGCCAGCCCGATCCTCTGCTCTTGTGCCCCGACGCTGGGGATGGCCTCAGCATTAGCCTGAAGGGTGTCCTGTTGGCACGGTGGATGTCTCACGTCAACGCAGTCCCCGGAGCTGGTGCGGGTGGGCGAGAGCTGTGGCAAGCGGATGGGTGCCAACCCACACTGTTGCTGTTACCTAATGAGCGTTGGGACTTTAGATGAAATCTGGAGCAAGGAGCACACTGGGTTCATGCTGAGACCCTCTGTGGGGGATATGGGACAGGACATGTGCCACTGGTGCAGCCTGGGGTGTGTGTCCAAGGGGACTTCAGAGTGAGGCTGGCAGGACACATGGGCTGGAGTGTCCTGCTGCCACTGCCATGGCCATTCCTGTGCAGAAGAAGCCTGTGGGCTGTGCCCTGTGTTTTGGCTGTGCCCTTAGTGACACTGTTGCCCTGCTGCCCCACACTGGAGGAGCACAGGGATAGCGGGAGATGGGGGCCAGCCCACGGGTTGGTGACACCTGTGGCACTTGGGGTTTCACCTCCTGGTCAGCCAGGAGCTCTGTGTTTGCTGGAGAATTGCAGATGGTGAATCACCGCTGCACGCTGGCTCCCAGGATCCCGAATATGAGTCAATTGGCAGGAGGCTGGCTGTCTTCAAAGGACCAGACTGCTCCAAATGGTCGCGGGGTCTGTCTTGGGTCTGCCACTGTGAGTGGGTGGCTGCACTGCCCTAGCACTGTCGCACTGCCCCCAGGTCCTCACAGGCTCCATGCTGAAGGATGGTGGAGGGACATCTCTAGCCTTGGCCCCAAGGTGTGGAGCTGGTCTGTCACCCTGCCCATGCAGGCAGCCTGCCCAGTGGTGCGGTGGCCACTGGCAGTGTGACTGCTCTGGCTGTGGGGCTGTGGTGGTGGGATGGTTGTGTGGCAGGGATTCCTTCTCCCCACACCCAGGGCCAGGGACCCCATGCCATGGGGACCATTGTCCACCCAGCCACTCTGCCCAGCACTGTGTCCTTTGGTTCCTGTCTCCTGTGCCCCAGCTCCTCTCCACTTTGGGCCTCTACTCAGGGCTGTGCTGCTCCAGCAACGCCATCCTCACTGCTGCTCCATTTCCAGCCTGATTTATTTCTGCTGCTCTGTAGCTCAGCTGTTTTCCTCACTACTAAGCCAACCCTGGGTTTCTTCTGCACTAGGTCATTAATGCAGTGAGTGGCCATGGTCCCATCCTGGCAGCTCTGTGAGCCCTGCACCGCTGTGGGTGCCTCTGCTGCCCTGGGCACCACCTGCCCTCGGTGGCAGCACTGCTGGATGCCTTCCTGCCCTGTGGCCCCCACTCCTGTGGTGCATGTCTGAGAGCAGGACCAGACACCTGGCCACTTGCCTCACTCCCAGGCACTGTGCCGGGACCATCCCCTCTGCTCTGGTGCTGAGCAGCCAGCCAGATCCTGCCCCTGCAGACGCAGCGCTGTGGGCAGCACCGGTGTGCTCACCCACGAGCACCTGGTGCCATGAGTTATTGCTGCCAGCTGTCCCGCCGGAGGATTCCCCCTGGATCCAGTCCGCTTGCCTCACTGCGTGGATGCGCTCCGGCGGGTCTGTGCGTCAGCACAGCTGGGCAGGGCGGCACGTGGCTCCTGGAGACGGTGGCCCCTGCCAGTGTGTGGTGTTAGAGAGGATGCTGGAGGCTGGGATGCTGGGGCTGCCATTGCCCGCACTGGGACTGGGTGCAAACATGGTGCCCGCAGCCTTGGCAGCCCTCCTGGGGGAGCTGATGGCAGCCGTGACCTCTTGCAGTGGTGACCATTGTGTGGTGGATGTTCTCCTGGTGTGGGCAGGGGCAGGGTCTGCCTGACTGACCTGGTGGTGTCTCCACAGGCGATGGCAATCCCAAGGAGAGCAGCCCCTTCATCAACAGCACGGACCTGGAGAAGGGCAAAGAATATGATGGCAAGAACATGGCACTCTTCGAGGTAGGGTGTCCAGGCAGTGGAGCAGGGAGGGTCCTGGGGAGGGGGACAAGCTGGGCAGCTGTCCCGCAGTGCTCTGACCTGCACTCTGGCACTGGGACATGCCAAAGCCCTAGGCCAGGATCATCCTGCTGCCATAGCTGTTTCTGGAGTGGAGAGCGGTGGGGTGGCATCTGGTAAGGTGTCCGGGTCCTGAGGCTGGCTGGGGTCCTGGGGAGCTGTTCTCATGGCTTGGGGCTCTGTTCTCCACAGGAGGAGATGGACACCAGTCCCATGGTCTCGTCCCTGCTGAGTGGGCTAGCCAACTACACCAACCTGCCACAGGGTAGTCGGGAGCATGAGGAGGCCGAGAACAATGATGGGGGCAAGAAGAAGCCGGTACAGGTGAGGACTAAGGTACAATCCCTTCCCCAGCCCCTGCCTGTGCAGTGCTGGGTCATGGGCTGCCCTGAGGACAGGGGTTGCTTGGCCTCAACCAAGGGGCAGTTTCACCTGGGGTCCTTGGCTGCTTTGCAGGAGGAGCAGGACTCTTTGCTCCTCTGCCAGCCAGGCCCATGAGCCCTGACGGCTGCTGTTTCCTCAACAGGCGCCGCGGATGGGCACCTTCATGGGCGTCTACCTGCCCTGCCTCCAGAACATCTTTGGTGTCATCCTCTTCCTGCGCCTCACCTGGGTGGTGGGGATTGCTGGCATCATGGAGTCCTTCTGCATGGTCTTCCTTTGCTGTTCATGCGTGAGTTTCAGAGCCAGATGTGCCCCCATTGGCCTCACCTATGGTCTGATGGCCACCAGTCTGTCTGTCTGGACTGTGAAGAGGTGCACTAGCTGCCAGCCCACTCTGCCCTGCCCTGCCCTGCCCCAGCCCTGCCCCTTCCCCTGCTCTAGCTCCTGCCCCACTTAGAGCAAGGAGAAGCCTTCAGCTTCCCAGAGGAATCAGCAGTGGAACAGTGCTCAAATGGTGACCCAGATCACAGCTGCCATGCAGAGGGATGTGCTGGGGGTCCCCTGCTCTGGCACCTTGCTGTGCAGCAGTGAGCCATCCTGCCAGGACAGTCACCCCAGGGCAGAGGCTGAGGGGGTTGACCTTGGGCAGTGTCCTGTGGAGACTGAGGCCCCCACGGCGCTGTCTCTCCAAGGGGCTTAGCCCCTGCAGCCGTGCTGACAGCCAGCAGCCCTGACTGCTCATCCACCCATGCATCTATTCATCATCCTCCCTGGGCATCCCCACCCTGTGGCACATCTCATCGTGTCCCCAGGGGACCCTCATGTCCCAGCACGGCCCCATCTCTCCCTTCCACTCCCCGGTCCCTCGGCCCAGCTCTGCCGGGTGCCTACACCGTGTTTCTTCCCGCAGACGATGCTGACGGCCATTTCCATGAGCGCGATCGCCACCAACGGCGTGGTGCCAGGTAGAGTCAAGCCCGTGCCCGTGCATGTGCTGTGCGTGCGGGGAGCTTCTCCCTTTCGGGTCGGGTGCCTGCAGGGACTTTTCCCAGAGGGCATCCCCCGGGGCCGCCAGCCGCTCCGCAGCCTCCTGCCACCATCCCGCGCGGGATCCCCACGGCCCGGGGGGAGCGCAGCGCTGGAGCCGCCACCCGTCCCCAGAGCCGCGAGGTGCAGATGGCACCGAGAGCCGCCAGCCGCGGCTCCTCCCTCCGCCAGACTGGCGACATCGGGATACACGCGGCAGGAGGATGGGAGCCGGGCGTGCTGGGTGCCATGGGCTGGGCGGTGGGGTGGTGTGTCCCACCGTGGGACACGGGGATGCTGCCGGGTGTGGGTTCTGCCCCCCGGGAGGCACGGCTGGGTCCGTCCGACGAGTGCCCTGGATGGCTGCCCCAGAGCACGGCCAGCCCTGCAGATCCCTGGGGAGCCGGGAGCTGCGCCGGGCTGGGCACGGCACTGACAGCCCAGCGCAGGGTGTAATTAAAGCTATTTATCATCCTGCCGCCGCAGCGGGACCATCGATCCCGGCAGCCCAGCTCTAAGAGCTCCTCTGGGAGAACGGAGCAGGGCACGGCCCAGGTCTCTGGGGGCTCCAGTTCTTGTCTGGTGTTCGGGGGACAGATGTCCCCCTGGCCATTGCATCTGGCTGCTGGGCTCCTGGGAAATGACTCTGCCACTGTGGTCATTCTCACTGCTCTGCATCCTGCTCAGTGCTGGAGTGGGGGCCAGGGCTGTCCTGGCTCCAGTCTGCCCTCCAAAATATCTGACAGGGCTGGGGGTACCACTGGGGTCTGGCTGGGACCCACTGGGGTCTGGCTGGGACCCACTGTTTTTCTCTCTGGCAGCGGGTGGCTCCTACTACATGATCTCACGCTCCCTGGGACCTGAGTTTGGTGGAGCTGTGGGGCTCTGCTTCTACTTGGGCACCACCTTTGCCGGCGCCATGTACATCCTGGGCACCATCGAAATCCTGCTGGTAGGTGCCTGGTCCTTGCCCTGCACGGTGCCAAGGTCTCAGCTCCTGGCAGGGTGGCTTTGCCCCTGCTTGCCCATGCTGCCCCCTCCTCATGGCCTTTCAGGGTACTGAGGCTTTGCAGAGGGGTTGAGGGACACTTCCCCAGGGTCCCCTCTGCAGGCTGTTAGCCAAGTGGTGATGCCGTGACTCTCTCCCAGGCCTACATCTTCCCGGCCATGGCCATCTTCAAGGCAGAGGATGCCAGCGGGGAGGCGGCTGCGATGCTCAACAACATGCGTGTGTATGGCACCTGTGTGCTGACCTGCATGGCCACCGTTGTGTTTGTGGGCGTCAAGTACGTCAACAAGTTTGCCCTGGTCTTCCTGGGCTGTGTCATCCTCTCCATCCTTGCCATCTATGCTGGTGTCATCAAATCTGCCTTTGATCCCCCAAGCTTTCCGTGAGTACAGGGTCCCATAGGGCTGCAGTGGGGCTGGGGCATGCAGGTGCATGGCTGAGTGCCTGTGTCCCCCCAGGATCTGCCTCCTGGGCAACAGGACCCTCTCACGCCACGGCTTCGACCTCTGCACCAAGATGGTTGTGGAGGGGAATGAGACAGTGGGTTCCAAGCTCTGGGAGCTCTTCTGCACCTCCCGCTTCCTCAATGCCACCTGTGATGAATATTTTACCATGAACAACGTCACTGAGATTGAGGGCATCCCCGGCGCTGCCAGTGGCCTCATTCAAGGTGAGCATGGCACAGGGACAGAGGCATGGGGACGTGGGCATGGGAATGGGGTCACGAGGGTGGGAGCATGGAGAAGGAAGCACAGGACAAGCTGTGGTGGGGCAATGGCTGTACCTGCTGGGCATGTCTGCTGGCAGGCTGGTGGAGGGGTCTGTGCTGCTGGGGGCTGTTGTGAGGGCGTGAGGGCAACCACTGTGCAATGCCAAGCGTTGTGTGGGCAGGCAGTGCTAGGTCCAGGTGAGGGCATGTGTGGGCGATCTCTGCCAGAGGCTGCTCTGCCCCTGGGGCACAGTGAGCTGTGCTTGTGCTATGCCGGGCAGTGGGACAGACTCCTGCACTGGGTGACAGAACAGGGCACTGCAGCCACCCGCGTGCAGTCTGTGTCAGCCAGCGGGGTGGCTCTGAATGATGCCCAAAGGCTGGAGAGGAATAAATCCTCCCTCTCGTTTCTCTTGGCCTTTGGAAAGGCTGTTATTGATCTGAGGTTTTGCAAGAAGTGATTGCCCCTCAGGGGCAATTCGCTGCTGCAGCCACAGCCGCTCTGGGAGAGTGGCCAGAGCTGAAGAAAGAGTCTGAATTTGCTGGGAGGAGCCACTTCTGACCTGTTTTTCTGAAGATGCTGGTACATCTGCCAGGTGCTCATGCTTGGCAGAGTGGCAAAGGCCAATGCTTTGTGCCACACTCAGAGGGTGTCTGCAGACCCCCATGCCACAGTGGTTGTTAGGACTCAGGAGAGCAGTGGTGCCATGAGCAGGATCAGTGCTTCTTGGCAGCTGTGGGGCTGCTTCAGGCGTCCTGCCATGGTGGCTGTGTGGACACAGGCAGGGGAGCTCAGACTTGACTATGTATGTGGTGCTTGGGCCTGTGACTGTCACGGGTTGGTGGAGAGCAGTTGCTGGGTGGCCAGGAGCCTCTGGATGTTGTCCCACGGTGAGGTCTTATAGGGCAGATAAGGTGTCCCTGGCTGCTGGATACAGTCTGCTTCTGCTGGTGACAGTGGTGCCAGGGAGAGGGCATGGACGGCCACCCACCTGGCCAGTCTCTGTCAGGGCAGCAAGCAGCAAATGCGTCTGCATTGGGGGCATCGGGGCAGAGCCAGGACCCTGCTCTGGGGCGGCTGGTGGTGAGGGTGACCAGGCTGGCAGCATCTCGAGATGAGTGACACTGTGTGGCCCTGGCAGAGGTGGCAGAGGCTTGCTGTGCCCCAGGTGAGGGTTCTCTCTGCAGAGGGAAGCATGCATTTCTGGGGGCTGCCAGCCCTGTTTGTCATCTGAGAGCAGCCAGGGAGGGAGGCTCAGGGCCTCTTTGCCCCTCTCAGCAGCACCCCAGCAGTGCTGTGCCAAGGGCAGTTGCCTCTGCCCGCCATGCCTGGTGCTGGCTGCTCTCCACTGCTCCAGTTTCTCCCCACAACCTGCGGCCAAGGCAGCACACGGAGGGACACTAAGCCTGTTACATCAGCCCTGCACTCGTAATCCCATCAAAAACATTATCAAGTTACTTTGACACGATCCACTTCCCTTAAACCTGTGTTGATCAGCATTAATTATATTACCCTCTTAATTATTTGCTACTGCAATCCATGTCAGCTGCTCCGGTATCTTGTGGGGATGCTGCCAGCAGCAGCACAGACCTGCTCTGGTTGCCCACCTTTGCTGCCAAGCCTTGTCCCTCGCCTGCTGGATGCCCGTGGCCCCAGCTGCTGACTGTGCTGACTGCTCAGCAAGGCCTCGGAGATGGAGGCAGCACTGGATGTCTCCCAGCTCCATCCCTGCGGGGTTGGGGGTGCTGTGCAGGGTGGGGGCTTGTGGGCATCTCTACGCCGGTGGCACTGCCTGGTCTCCTGCCTCCTCACAGAGAACCTCTGGAGCTCGTACCTGACCAAGGGTGTGATCGTGGAGAAGCGAGGGCTGCCCTCGGTGAGCCCCCCGGACACCCCAGTGGACATGGACCAGCCCTACGTCTTCAGCGACATGACCTCCTACTTTACCCTGCTTGTCGGCATCTACTTCCCCTCAGTCACAGGTGGGAACCGCCCCCAGACCTGCTCCGTGCTGCTGGGCGCTGTCGGGCACAGTGATCCGTGGGGCACACAGCACACCCTTGGGCACACAATACACTGTGGGGCACACAGCACATCGTGGGGCACACGGGGCACCGTGGGGCACACCATGCACCGTGGGGCACACGGGGCACCGTGGGGCACACGGGGCACCGTGGGGCACCTTCGGGCACACTGTGGGGCACTGTCGGGCACACAGCGCACCGTGGGCACACAATGCACCGTCGGGCACACGGGGCACCCTCGGGCACACAATGCACCGTGGGGCACACAATGCACCGTGGGGCACACCATGCACCGTGGGGCACACGTGCCGCCGGGCGCGCTCCCCGGGGCCCCGCGTGTGCCACCCCCGCGGTGTGTGCGGCGGTGGCGGCGGTGACAGCGCCGTCGCGGGGGCGGGTGGCCGCCACCGCCTCCCACGCACCGCCCGCGCTCCAGATCTGACGGTGCCGCGCTGACGTCCCGCCGCTCCGGTATTTTTAGCTCCCCGGGGGCGGAGGAGCCCCCCCCGCCCCGCCCCAGTCCCGCTGCGGCGCCGAGCGGGGCCCCTCCGGAGCTCCACCGGGGCCGGCGGGACCCCCACGGGCTGCCCCGGCGTGGGGAGCACCGGAGGGTCCGGCGCCGCGGGGTCCCTCGGCAGCCGCTCAGAACTCCCTCCCGCTGCCCTCCCTCCCGCTGCCCTCCCTCCCGGTGCCCACTGAGCGGCAGGTCCCGGTTTCTGCGGGGAGCGTGTCCCCCCGTGTCGCGGGCTGTGGGGTCCTGCCCTGCCCTGCCCTGGCTCCCTCTGCGGCTGCAGCACGGAGCATCTCCCGGGCTGTGCCCGACCCGCCGGCACGGCCGTGTCCCTGCCTGACCTCCTGCCCTGCCAGGGCAGCGCCGGCGCTGGACCCCGTCCCTGCCCCTGCTGCAGTCACCGTCCCTGCTTGAGCTAATTAAGGGCTAATGAGACAAGGCACTTGAGAGCTTTTGAACCTAATCCTTGAGTGGCCTCAGACTGCGGTTTGGGGTGAGGGGAGGAAGTGCTGGGGGAATCAGAGGAGCAGGCTGGGGGTCCCAAGCCACAGCAGCGCCTTCTCTGCTGCCCGCCATGCCTGCTCCCCATCCTGGCACACACCAAGCCGTGTCCTGCTGTAGCCGGGGTTCGCACAGTGTTTGGCACAAGCCATGCTGCCGTCTAGGCTGCAGCTCTGCTCCCGCTGATACCATCTCCTCTTTCCTCAGGCATCATGGCTGGCTCCAACCGCTCTGGAGACCTGCGGGATGCCCAGAAGTCCATCCCCACCGGCACCATCCTGGCCATTGCCACCACCTCTGCGGTCTGTATCCTTCAGGGCTTGTCTGAGCCTGAGCCATGGGGCCGAGGGTGGGTGGGCACACTCTGCAGGGCTGGGATGGGGTTCTGGTGCCCGAGTTGTGGGGGCAGGTGGGCAGGCAGGTAGCGCTCTGCATCCTCTTGGCTCTCCTTGACCACCTGGCAGATATCAGCTCCGTTGTCCTATTTGGAGCATGCATCGAGGGGGTCGTCCTGCGTGACAAGTGAGTGTCCCAGGGCCATGGAGGGCATGGGGAGAGGCCGGCAGCCCCCAGGAACAGGCTGGGACAGGGTTAGGGTTAGGGTTAGGGTCAGGGCCAGGTGGGGGTGTGGAGGAGGCTGCAACCAGGACACACTGGGCAGACGTGGTGGCACTGGAGGGTTCGTGGGTGTCTTGAGGTGGGACTCAAGCTTGTAACAGGCACTGGGGTCTTGTGTGTGCCCTGACCCTGCAAGTTTTGCTGCATCCCTCATGCTCCAGGGCTGCAGGCAGCTGCTTATTTGTCAACAGCCAGGGCTGCCCGTACTCGTGCTCCTTCCTATCTGGGGCAGTCCTGCTTGCTGCACGCTGCAGGTGACACTTCTGGGTCGCCAGCACCAACACAAACATGATCCAACTGCACGCAGCCATCATCGGCCCCCTCTGGCAAAGGGACAGGGAGTCCTGTTCCACACCTCCCCTTGTTCTTGGCCATGCTTACGGGTGCAGGGATGGGGATAGCCCCTGGCAACTTCAGACCCTGCTCCCTTGCTTGCCCCTCATGGGGAGTGGGTCCTTCCCTGGTCCTGTCACAACCTCCCAAGGTGGTGTCATTGCGGGGGACTGGGTTGTGCTGCTGTGGTTCTGGTGCATTTGGGACTCAGTCATGGGATGGAGCAGCAGGTGATGCTGGTGCCCTGCAGGTTTGGTGAGGCCGTCAATGGGAACCTGGTGGTTGGCACCCTGGCATGGCCATCCCCGTGGGTCATTGTCATCGGCTCCTTCTTCTCCACCTGTGGGGCTGGGCTGCAGAGCCTCACCGGAGCCCCCCGCCTCCTGCAAGCCATCTCCAGGGATGGGATCGTGCCCTTCCTCAGGGTAGGTGTCCCCCGAGTCGGTGCTACCCGCCCCGACCTCCCACCGTGGCCGTGGCTCCCACCAGTATGAGGGACCAGTGGGCACCCACACTACCTTCTCCCAGCCCCGCCGGTGCCGGAGCAGCCCCGCAGCCCTGCCCTCGTCCCACCTGCACCGGCGCGGCCGTGGGCGGCCGTGGTGGCTCTGGCTGCGGTGTCGGTGGGAGGAGAGTGCCGGGAAAGGTCAGGTTCCCTTCCCCCATGCTGCCGCGCCGCTTCATATTTTATCTGCTCTCTGAAGACGCGTTCCCACAACCTCATCTCTCCAAATCCAACCCGACAGCTCCCCCCAGGGAAGAGCGGGCTAATTTTATCCTCATTCCTTCGCCCTGCCAGCCCCAGCCCGAGCTCTCACTCGCACCGCCCGCACCCTCTAATGCGTCCGGACACGCGCCCCCGGCCCCCCCGCATCCCCGCATCCTCGCATCCGCAGGAGGGGCCACTCTCCCCCGGCACCGTGTCCGTCCCAGACACGGGGTGCCCTACACTGCACTGGATGTGGCCAGGCTGAGCTGGGGCTCATCCCTGGTGGGGGTCCCGAGGCGACAGGGGCTGCACTGGGTGCGGGGAGGGCCATGGGGGACTGACGAGAATGGAGCTGTACTGTCAGTGAGAGTCAGTCCCGCCAGCACTGGGACTGCTGCCCTGGCAGGATCCAGCTCGGGGTATGTGCCAGCTTGTGGCACCCAGTGCTCTCAGTCCCTGCTCCCACCAGGGATGGGTGTATGGGAGGGTCCAGCGTTACTGGGCTGTGCTGAGGACCCTTTCCCAGGACTGCAGAGTGCTGCAGAGCCCTGACATGCCCCTCTCTCCCTGCTTCCAGGTCTTCGGTCACGGCAAAGCCAACGGGGAGCCGACATGGGCCCTGCTGCTAACAGCCTGCATCTGCGAGATTGGGATCCTGATCGCCTCCCTGGACGAGGTGGCTCCCATCCTCTCCATGTAGGCAGCGTGCTGTCCCACCCGCACCTTCACAAGCAGCGGGTGTTGCGTGCGGGTCTCTGCTCCTCAGGGTGGGGGGATGCACCTACTGCCTTGGCCCCTGCCTGGAAGAGGAGGGCCCTAGGAGGACTTCAGGGTCCCCTTCTTGGCCAGCACTGGGGCCTGGCTGCTCCTTGGCCCTGCTCCCCTGTCCATCAGTGGGACCCACTTTGGCATTGGCCACCCTGGGACTGGGAAGTGCAGAGGGCCCAGCTGCAGCTCCAGTCCCTCAGTGCACCCACTCAGCCCTGTCTTTCTCCTGCAGGTTCTTCCTCATGTGCTACATGTTTGTTAACCTGGCATGTGCAGTGCAGACACTGCTACGGACGCCCAACTGGCGGCCCCGCTTCCGCTACTACCACTGGTGAGCTGGGGTGGGATGAAATGGGACAGGGACCTCCCAGGACACCCCATGGCACACTGACAGTGCTGTGCTCTCTGCAGGACCCTGTCCTTCCTGGGCATGAGCCTCTGCCTGGCGCTGATGTTCATCTGCTCCTGGTATTATGCGCTGGTGGCCATGCTGATTGCTGGCCTCATCTACAAATACATCGAATATCGTGGGTAAGGATGGCCACGGTGCCGCAGACTCTGGACAGCCTGCCATGGCCCCTCGGTGTGGGCTGCTCAGCTTCCTCAGCCTGCTCATCTTGGGATGCTCCAGGATGCTAGCGGGGTTCTTTGTGGCTGGAGCTGTGGCCACCCCTTATGTGCTGCTGGTTCCTGCAGGGCGGAGAAGGAGTGGGGCGATGGGATCCGTGGGCTGTCCCTGAGTGCAGCCCGCTATGCCCTGCTGCGGCTGGAGGAAGGGCCCCCGCACACCAAGAACTGGAGGTGAGGCTGGGTAGGGGGACAGTGATCTGGGGGTGCTGGGGCAGGGACCAGCTGGGTGCAGGCACTGACTGCAGGATCCTCCTTACAGACCGCAGCTGCTGGTCCTGGTCCGCGGGGATCAGGAGCAGAATGTGGTGCACCCGCAGCTCCTGTCCTTCACATCACAGCTCAAGGCTGGGAAGGGCCTCACCATTGTGGCCTCTGTGCTGGAAGGGACCTTCCTGGACAACCACCCACAGGCACAGAGGGCGGAGGAGGTGAGAGCTGCCTGCACCAGGATGGGCACTGCCAGCAGCAGGTGCCCATGATCTTCAGGTGCCCAGGGCCATTCTGGCTCTGTGACCAGGACTGGTGGCCCGGGATGGCCTGGAGAGCCTTGGAGTGGCACTGGGCAGTCCCGACTCCATGCTTCACTGGTGCTTGGAGCACTGCAGGGATCTCCACACCCCTCTCCCCCTCCAAAAAACCAGAGACGCTGGCAGCAGCCAGACACTGGTCCCAGTCTTGGCCAGCTGCTGCAGGGCTTGGCACAGCATGGCAGAGCACGGAACAGCACAGTGCCTGGCCAGGGGCTGCTGTGCTGCCGGGCTGAGCAGACCCTGCAGCCTCAACCATCCCCACAGTCTCTGTGGTCCTGGTGTCAGGCAGGGTGGGAGACAGGAGCATTTCCCTGTCAGAGTGAGAGCCCTCCCTATCCCCCGCACCCGCCGGGCGGCACATTAATGAGATTAAGCCCTCGGAAGCAAACAGTTTCTCTCCCATGCAGACATGTTATAATTTCCCTGAGTAAATAACTCTAATTGCTGCTCCGCCGCCCGTCAGAGCCCTGGCACGGGGACACCCTCGGCTCTGCACGGCACAGAGCCGCGTGCCAGCTCCACGCACCGCTGGGCATCACCCCCCTGGCCCGGAGCCACCAGCCTGCTGTGGGGCATGGAGACCTGGGCACCCTGTGGGGACCTGCACCACACAGCATGCACCCTGCACCCCACACTCTGTGCCCTCTACCCTAGAGCCTGCACCCCGTATCCCACACCCTGGCACCTCACCTGGCCAGGGTGCCACTCCCACACCCTGGCACCTCACCTGGCCAGGGTGCCACTGCTGGGGCTGGCAGCTGCTGTGCCTCTGGCCCGTGTCCATTCCTGGACCCTGTGGTCTCTGAATTCCCTCTCCCTCACAGTCCATCCGGCGCCTGATGGAAGCAGAGAAGGTGAAGGGCTTTTGCCAGGTGGTGATCTCCTCCAACCTGCGGGATGGCATGTCCCACCTCATCCAGTCCAGTGGGCTGGGGGGCCTGCAGCACAACACGGTGCTGGTGGGCTGGCCCCGCAGCTGGCGCCAGAAGGAGGACCACCAGACCTGGAGGAACTTCATCGGTAGGCATCGTGGAGGGCGAGCGCTGACGGGCTGGGGGGCTCCGAACCGCCCTGGCTGACGTGGCCCTTCCCCTCCCAGAGCTGGTGCGAGAGACCACGGCTGGGCACCTGGCCTTGCTGGTGGCCAAGAATGTTGCCATGTTCCCGGGCAACCAGGAGCGGTTCTCGGAGGGCCACATTGACGTCTGGTGGATTGTCCATGATGGGGGGATGCTGATGCTGCTGCCCTTCCTCCTGCGGCAGCACAAGGTAGGCTGGGCCACACAGTGTGGGGCAGGAGCTGGGATCCCTGTCGAGCTGTGCCCATGACTTCTCCCTCCCTCGCAGGTCTGGCGCAAGTGCAAGATGCGCATCTTCACGGTGGCACAAATGGATGACAACAGCATCCAGATGAAGAAGGACCTCACCACGTTCCTGTACCACCTGCGCATCACTGCAGAGGTGGAGGTGGTGGAGATGGTGAGTGCTGGCATAGGGTGCGTGCTGCAGTCAGGAATGTTGTGCATGGGAGAGCCAGACAGACCCTGCCATGGGGATATGGCACTGCGGGTGGACACACAACTCTGTGGGAACATGCAGCTCCCCAGTGGGGCACAGCACCATGGGAGGACCCAGCACCATGTGAGAACACACAGCTCCACAGGGGAACATAGCACTATGGGAGGGCACAGCACCCCGTGGACATGCTAGGCCATGCTGGAAGCAGTCAGTGCAGCTCACCCTGCCCCACATTTCTCCTCTTCCCTCCACAGCATGAGAGTGACATCTCTGCTTACACCTATGAGAAGACATTGGTGATGGAGCAGCGTTCCCAGATCCTCAAGCAGATGCACCTCACCAAGAATGAGCGTGAGCGGGAGGTGAGGCTGCGGGACAGGCTGGGTGTGCTCTGACCCCTGTGGTGGCTCTGCTGCCATCTGAGCTGTCCTGCAGCTCTGTATGTTCCTCCTGCCAGGGAGCAGGGCTGCCAGGCTGGGCTGAGCCCAGCCAAACTTTCTTCCCCACTCCCCTGGCTGACCCCATCCTACACAGATCCAGAGCATCACAGATGAGTCCCGTGGCTCCATCCGGCGCAAGAACCCGGCCAACACGCGCCTGCGCCTGAACGTCCCTGAGGAGCAGGCTGGTGATGGTGAGGAGAAGCCAGAGGAGGAGGTGAGGAGCTGCACCGGGACAAGGTCAGGCAGGTGGTTGCCCTGGCTCCTGCCCACCATCCCCTTCTGTTCCCTGCAGGTCCAGCTTATCCATGACAAGAATGCCACCACCTTCTCCAGCAGCTCCCAGTCCCCTGGTGATGAGGTAGAGGCAGCCCCTGAGAAGGTGCATCTCACCTGGACGAAGGAGAAGTCTGTTGCTGAGAAGAACAAGAGCAAGAGCCCTGTCAGCCCTGAGGGCATCAAGGACTTCTTCAACATGAAGCCGTACGGCCCTCCATGCTGCCACGCCATCCCACCCATGCCCTGTGTTCCCTGGCTGTCCCTGCCTGCCCCAGCTGGATGGGTGAAGGCAGGGTCATGACAACACTAGCTCAGTCCTTGCCCTGAGGAGAGGTTGGGCAGTCTGGGTGCCCTGAGCACAGCCCTGCAGAGGGGCTGGGGAATGTGGCAAGGGGTCTCTGTGCAGGTCACAGCAAGGGATAGGATATGCAGGCTGCATGTGCTGTGGGGACTTGGGGTGCACACCCAGCGCTCACCTCTTCTCTCTCTCTCTCTCTCTCTCTCTCTTTCTCTCTCCTGGCCCCGTTGTGCTCCTGGCAGAGAGTGGGAGAACCTGTAAGTCTGGGTTTGGCTGGGTGCCGAGGCTGGGACAGGGCGGGGAGGTTGGGTTGTGCTCAGGGTGGGGAGCCATCGGGGTTGCCCCCATGCAGGAGGATGGCTCAGTGAGCCGTGACATCTGCCGTGCCAGACGGCTCACCCGGGCGGCACGCGGGGGCTGTGGCTGCCAGCCCCATGCACTGCACCCTGCCCGTGCTGCGTGCTCCCCGTCTGCCCTGTTACACTGCCGGCAGCTCCCTGCGAGCCTGGGCTTGGGCACCCACCCTGACACTGAGCTGTCTGCTCCTGCTCACACACCCATGGCTTGGCCCCGAGCAGTCATGGTGTGCCACTGCCCGTGGGCCCTGTGAGTGGCCCTGCAGCTCATGGCCACTGATGAAGGCTCAGAGTCGCTAGCACTGTGCCCAGCAAAGCTTGCTGCACGCAGACCTTGTGCCACAGCCCAGCTTGGACCCCTCTGGGGCAGGATGCCAGCCTGCCCTGTAGCCTCACAGGTCTGGTGTGGGGTTGGAGGTTGGCTGTGCCTGTCCTGTGCCCACTTGTGCTGTCACCCATAGGAACCAGTCCAACGTGAGGAGGATGCACACGGCTGTGAAGCTCAATGAGGTGATTGTGAAGAAGTCCCAGGACGCCAAGCTGGTCCTGCTGAACATGCCGGGACCACCCCGTAACCGGAAAGGGGATGAGAACTGTATCCTTGCTGTGGGGCCAGGCTCCAAGACCTCTCTCCGCAGGAGGGGTTGGGTCCATGACTCCCCCAAAGCTGGTGGGTTTTGCAGGCAAGTGCCAAGAGGCACAGGTTGAGTGCCTGAGCCAGGACTCCCCCCCACCCCCCTGCCCCTTCCTGCTCCTGGCTTGGTCCAACAAGCATCATTGGCACCATCCTGTCCCTCCAGCAGCGTTGGCACACACGCCTTGGGTGATGGGGCTATGCCACATTGCACCTGCATGCATGAGTGCAGTGGCACATTACAGGGGCCTGGACAGAGATCCAGGGGGCTCAGCTGTCTGCTGGCTCAGCCACCACCCCTATTGTGTGGCACCAGCACAGGTGGGCTCCCCTGACCCCTCAGCGTGGGACTGACCCCACCAGCTCCTGCTCTGGTGTGGGGGTGTTGGTGCTGCCGGGAAGGGATGGCGCCGGTCTGTCCCCATGCTCCAATGGGGAGTTCTTCTTCCTTGACGGCCATGCAGACATGGAGTTCCTGGAGGTGCTGACGGAGCACCTGGACCGAGTGCTCCTGGTGCGTGGTGGGGGCCGGGAGGTCATCACCATCTACTCCTGAAAGACGCACGAGAGAGGTTTGTCTGCACACTGAGAGCCCCGCCACCCCTTTGCACCGTGCTCCCGGAGGGGAGGAGGGAAGGCAGGATGGCAGCCGGTGCGCAGAACCTTCACCTGGCTTTGGCCGTGCCCCTGATCTCTCCATTCGAACTGCAGCACCAGATCTTCCGGGAGCATCCAGCACCAGAGCAGCTGTTCCTCATTGCAACACCACAGCACTGCTGTCCTTGTTTATATATAAATATATACAGTGAACCGCGGACTGAGCACCAGAGCCCGGCGCTGCCGCCACCGCCAGCCCCAGCACTGCCGCCGCAGCCCCGGACGGGCAGGAGGGCGGCTGTGCCGAGACGGACCTCGGCCCCACCGTGCTGCTACCCCTGCGCGGAGCTCGGCTGGACTGCGCCCTGTGCCCGCCGTCTGTGCCGCTCCTCCCTGCGAGGCGCCGGGAGAAGACAGAGCCCACCACCGCGCTGCCCTCGCCGGACGCTTCTCTGCCCACCTCCAGCGGCGCCCGGGGCTGCCTCCCACGGCACTGTTCGCCCCCCTGCTGCCCCTCCCCGTCATGGGCTCGGACGGCCCCTGCTCGCCGCTGCCTCGGTACTGCCGTCTGCGGCTTGTGGAGATGCGGCGTGATGGTTTGGAGGGGGCAGAGGGTGGCGGGTGGCTGCGAGGGGTCGGGGGCTGGAGCGCAGCAATGCCGCTCTGGGGTGGCTCTGGGGTGCGCCCCGTCCCAACCCTGCCGGCTCCAAGGCTCTCCCTGCCCTGGCGCTCTCCAGGTGCTCGCGCAGCAGTCGGGATGTGGAGCTGTGGGAGCCGTCCAGAGCTCCCGTCATGTGCAGCGTGAGCCGGGGCCACTCTCCGGCGGCTGGAGCCGCGTGGGTGCTGCGGACCCCCGAGGCACCAGCGCCTCTTCCTGGGCTGGTACAGGGGCATCCCCACCCCGCTGCCCTGCCGCACTGCACCGCGGGCTCTCGGGGCCCAGCACCAGCCAGCCCGGCTGGCCCCAGCACCTTACGTGTGTCCAGGTCCCCCGGTACCCCGCTGTGCTCCCTGCTGCTCCCCAGGGCTTCGCTGCTAACCCAGCCCCGGTCCCAGGCAGACACAGATGCTGCCGGGGGCTGTAGGACAGTCTGGATCTGTGTGTATTTTTAACATATGCAAAGGCTGTTTTCTGGTCTGACCGGCCAGACCCCGCAGCGAGGTGGGGGCTGTAGGGGTCCCACCACCTCCCAGCATCTCTGCACTCCCCCACAGGGCTGTCCTGGGCAGCCCAGGCACCGGCCACGCCACAGCCGTCAGCCCCCGTGCGCAGGCAGCAGGGCCCACTGGGGCAGATCAAACACCTCTTATCTTTGGCAGCAGCTGCAGGGTCGCCCCCGTCGCCGTCCCCTCCCAGCATCTCTCACAGCAGAGAAACTGAGGCGCTTTTAAACAAATGTGAACGGTTCCAGGAACCACGCAGGAAGCGGTGCGAGGGCAGCAGGGTGCCGCCGGCGCCCGCCCCAGCCCCATGTACATAGTGTACATAATACAGTACGTGTATTTTTAAAGTGATCATATTTATGTTAATAGAACCAGATGAAGTCTATATATAGAGATCTATATCTATTCTGAGAGATGCAGGGCTCTGCTAGCACCAGGCCGCAGGGACAGGGAGCTGAGCCGGGCTGCTCCTGCACGAACCAGGAGCCCGTCATTGCACTGAGTGCTCCAGAGTGGTGGTGGAGGCTGCAGCCTTCCCCAGCCACCAGCAGCCCCTGGGAAAGGGCCAGGTCGCAGGTTCATTCTCTTCTCAATTTAGCTTCTTAAGAGTTTTCAGGGAAAAGAAGTCACAGACTTTTCTGAACTTGTTTCACAGCAGATTTGAGCTTCCACTCAAAGTGCAGCCTGCTAAGAGTTGCCCTCTCCCGGCAGTGCTGGTGGCTTTGTGCCAGCCTGGCCCCTGAGGCAGCACTTTGTCCATGGCCAGAGCTGAAGCACTCTCCTCCAGGCTGAAGCACTCTCCCCCTCAGCGCCCCCAGACAGCTCCCCAGTGCTGCCCTGCACTGCAGCAGGTGCAGAGGGAGTGAGTGCTGCAGCAGCATCCCCACAGGTGGCTGTCCAGGCAGCTGCCTCCTGCCTGGCACTGCCAGCCCTGACTAGTCTCAGCCCCCTGCCCACCTGCCCCCCTTGCCAACCTTGGTTCCTGCCTCCCTGAGAGCAGGAAACCCCCTCTGCACCAGACACTCCAGCCCCTGCTCCCTCTGCAGAGCTCCTCTACTTCTCCAGGTCCAGGCCAAAGCTATTTGGGGATGCTTGGATAAAAAGCAGTGGGTTGAGGTTGGATTTTTTTCTTTTTTTTTGCTTTAAGTTAGTACTTGGACACACTCCTAGACCAAAACCAGGCCCCAGCTGCACATCTGTGCCTGCTCATACCTTGCTCCTACATTTCCATCACTCCCAAAGTGCCTCCCTTGTCTCCAGCAGCAGTCCCAGCCACAGCCAGACTTTCTGCCAAGGTAGCTTGGCTGCCTGCATGGCTGCAGGTCTGTGTCACAGATGCTGCTGTGGAAATCAGTCCCACGGGCATGGGGAACTCAGCGTTTACAGGGGGACTGTCAGGCTGAGCTGCGACCTGGTGTCAGCACAGGAGCTCAGGGCTGACACACAGTGCAGATGCACAGGGCAGCACTCTCTGGTCCTGCCACTGCCTCAGCCATGGGAAGAGCAGGCAGGAGTCTGCAAGCGAATAGTTCCTTTACTTTTGGGAAGGGCAGCCCATGGGAACCAGAATCTGCCAGTGTCTAGCTGCTCTACCCCTTGGAACTGGCCCTACACCACCACACACAAGCTCACGTGCTGTTTCCAGCCTTCCAAAATTATTTGAGGCACTTTGGCAGCAGCGGGGGAGGCACAGCAGCCTGCCCACGCAGCTCATGTGCTAGCACCTCGTTGTTGGGCCTCGAAGGCTTGCCAGCTGCTCTGCCTCTTCACAAGATGCCACCACGCTCCCTTCAGTTGCCCTCTAATTGCAGCTTGGCTGCTGCCCTGCTGGCCCGAGGCAGCGAGCCCGGTCCCCTCCTGCCCCAGCAGGTCAGTGCCGAGGGCAGAGCGCAGAGGCAGGTTACACGCAGCCTCTGCCGAGGCCAAAGACAGCACCCACCCTCGCAGCAGCATCATGTGAGGGGCTTTTCCATCGGCCACAGGTACAGGGCAGCTGGGAATGACATGAGAGCAGCCAGGGCACACTTCTCTGCTGAGAGGTTTGCTTCATCCCCCCAGCATTGCCAGTGGATCCCATTCCCCTTAGCACTGCTTCCATCCTCCCTGATGGCAAAGCCATGGTCCCGGCTCTGCCAGGGAGAAGGAAGGCCAGCCCTTTCCATCACTACTTCTGAAAAAAAAGCGTTCCCCTTCCCCATCCTCCAGCAAGAGCAGGGGCACAGCTCTGGACAGAGCCAGGCAGTTTGGCTGTGGCAAGACAGGAGCTGGTTTCCACAGCGTGTCCCCTCGCTGTTGGCTGGAGAGGGCCAGTTTTAGCAGACAGCACTGCATGTTAGTTTACAAACCCAGCCCTGCACGTTTGGCCTCTGTGAGTGTTCAGTTTCCCCATGGAGCACCCTTCTGCCGCTCCACCGTGGTGAAGACAGTGTCCTCCTCTGGTAGACATGCAAGTTCCTCCTTGGCACATGCGCAGACACGGTCCGGTTTTTGTTCCAGACAGGAAGGTCTTGACCCCCCAGTTTGTTTCACAGGCAGGCTGCTTGCTGCTGGGAGCAGCACTGATCAGCACGACCCACGGGAGGGTGGGCTGGAGCGTGGCCGCAGCAGGCAGGGCACATTGGGCCAGTGCACAGCACTGCTGGTGTGTGCTCCAGCCCCTGCTGTGGGAGTGCCAAGCAGCCCTGGCCCCCACGAGTGGCAGTGGCAGCTCAGGTCGCTGTGGCCACCACACAGCACAGGCAGCGAGCCACAGGACAACAGGGACAGGAGGCACAGGCAGCATCCAGCCTGGGCGGGTGCTGGTCCGTGGCTGGACGAGAGGAAGGACAAGAGATCGCACAAGGGCAAGAGTTGCACTAGAAGAGTCAAGACCCTCCTCTGTGTAGCAGGACTAAAAACTAGCAGAAAGACCAAAAGGTCTGAGATTTGCTGGTTACAACACTTTCTGTGCTACATGTGCAATATATTTGTTATGAATGTTATCACGAAGTCGGTTCATTCAATACTCTTTTAATCACTGTAGCTAGATGTTCTCCGTCCATTCAAGTGACTTTTATTCGAGTGCAATATTTCAATAGACATGTAGTGACCTAGAATGCTTTGTGTTTTAGAAAATCTGTGTGCAGAGCAATGCAATTAAGTTTAAAACCTTGTAAATAAAACAGGTTGCAAACCAAAAAACAAATTATTAGGCTTGCATTTAATTTCTGTGCGTGTTTCAGTGTTGTGCATTAGGCTGCCTCTGTGCAGACCCTGTGTTCTCTGTGCAGGTGTTCATGGAGGAGTGGCTCCTCAGCTGTTGAATGCTCCCTGTTACTGCTTTATTGCTTTACCTGTATTCATTTTTCTAGACTCCTGTCTGCACAAAATGCAATAAATGATTTTATTACACCCTTCACTACTTGCACGGGGACTTTTCACTTGCTTCCAGGTCTCCACTGCTGTTTTGCACCATTTCCGTATCAAGGAGCAGCAGACGGCAGAGGAAGCACAAGGAACAGCCTCTCCCAAGGGCTGCAGTTGCCACATTTCACCTCATGCAGATTTCTGATCACCTCGGCAAAGGTGCTTTACCTGGCTGTGGGGTTGTAGAGGCAGAGAAAAGGATCTAACACACAGGAGGAGGAGAGAGGGCAGACACACTGCCATCCAGATTCAGGCTGTGTGGTGACAGCAGCATGAAGTCACGGGATGCCAGTGCTGAAGGCACAGGGACTTGCAGACCCTGACTTCTCGCAGCAGCTGCGGCACAGACACAGCCACCCCTCCCAGCACCGGCTGCTGGGGAGGCTCTGCACCTCTCCTGCCAGCCCTGCCACATGCTGCTCCCTGACCTGACACACTGACCAGGATCACCCCAGTCCTGCTCGAGAGCAACTACCTGTGAGGTCCCTCAAAAGAAACTGTTATAAACTGAGACAGCACCAACACTCTCACAGCAGGTCACAGTGAGGTCCGCACATGTTCCACTCAGCATCCAGCACAGAGCAACATTCAGCACAGCTTAGCCAAAAGAGAAGAGTAACAGCAAACACAGCAGAATAACGTATTCCAGGAGTATTTAAGTGTCAAAAAATGCAACAAATAATTTTTCTGGCCTTTTATTAGAAAGTAACGTCCTCTTGTTAACAGCACAGAGAGAAAAGAAATGCTACAACACAAACCACCTGGGACAAAGTAAATCCTCTGCTTCCACAGTGTCTCTTGGTTCCCTGCAGGAGGCCCACAGACTCCAAGAACAACATGACCAGGAGGACCACACAGTTAAGAGATGTTTTGTGTTCTGGTATCAAGGTATTTTACTGGTTAAAAACATGGTGAAGAATCACTGCCTGATTTTCCACTCCACTGTCTGCTGCAGCTACCAAAGCATTGAAAAAACGTATAAAATTATGGTATTGCATCTTGGCACTGCCTCTCCTCCTCCTCAGATGGTCAAACACCCATCAACAGTAAGGTGAGGTTTCAGAGAGCAGCATTCCTCCCTGGTCTGTTGGTGTCAGGTATTCCCAAGGGAGGGCCAGCAGCGTATCAGAATGGCTGCAGCTGAACTACACTAACAACCGTCCCAAAGACTGTAAGAAAAGGAAATTAATACACCAAATTTAACAGATCAATCTTAACACTGATTACTCGGTGTAGGAAAACTGACAAACCATTTGAAATCTCTGCCTTGGCTGGAAGCTCTTGTGTTGCAGATCTGTGCTCAGCCCAGGGCGAGCACCTGCCCCCCTGCTGGGACAGGGCCGGCCAGCTGCTGATGGACCACACAGCACAGTTCTGAGTACTGAGCAGTGGTCAGGCATGTGCCTCACGATTTTGGCTGCTAGTGCTATCACTGTACTTTCCAGCTGGCTTATACACCATTAAAAAAAAGAAGAAAAAGAAATCCAAAGAAAAATAGTGCCCATTCCGCAACAGTGGGTATCCCAAGGCCCATCAGCACGACGCTCTGTTCAGTCCCCTAATTCCTCAAAACCACAGACCCAAAACTACACTGAGACCATTCAGTGAGCCCAGACTGCACCTCAGTGGGAAGGACCACCAGGTGCTGGGAGTGAGGAAATGCAGCAGGACTGATACTGCGACAACTTCTGGGATGGGACAAGACAACCAATGATCCAACGTGGCTCAGCACACTGTGCTGCAAAGAAAACCGAGCATTCTGCTCAAACACTGCTAACCAGATCAAGGAGAGGGAGGGCAGCACCAGCAACCGTCGACAGCAATGCTGTGGGGGGTACGCTCTCACCAGAGTGGAGAGGACATGCATGTCCAGGGCATCTGTCCCGGGTCAAGGATGGGAGACTCCTTAAACAGCTATAAGTATGGAATGGCAAAGGGAAGGGGAACAGGCCTGACAGCTCAGCTCTAATAGTGTCGCTGGTAGGAACCCATCGGTTGCTGGGCTGAGGACCCTGCTCGCCCCTGGGCCACAGTTTGGCTCACTAGGTGGGAGAGCGCAGGACCACTCTGGATAAGGGTGTCCAAGGCTTTCTGTACACTGGGGTTGTCAAAGTTGATACCAGAAGACACTGGCCTTTGAGCGGGCACATTGCCAGGCGCAGGGAGGCGGGTTTGGTGCTGACCATAGAGCGGCTGAGGTTGTGGAGGAGCCCCAGGCCTCGGACCCGCATTTCTCGAAGGGCCCGGGAGAGCAGGAATCTGAGTGCTTGGAGTCTGCAATCTCTGCTGAGCCTGGTTTAAATTCCCAGCACTCATCTGTGCTGGCCGGGGCTGCCCACCAGCCAGGTTGGCAAAGTTCTGGTTGGGAGTGCTGCCTGAAGAGCCTGCAGAGGCCGCAGGGCTGCTGTTTGCCACAGCAGCTGCCGCTGCTGCTGCCCCACTGTTGAACAGACTGAGGATTTTTGCTTGAAGCTCCTGCTGAGGATTAGAAGAGGACACTGGAACAGAAGGAGTAGAGACCAGAGGCTGTGAACCCTGATGAGCCTGAGAGCTTGGAAGGCTGGACTGACTACCCAGTGATGATCCTGAAGGTGCCCCCAAGGACTGTCTTGTCATGGGTGCTGGGAAAGAAAGGAAAGATGGTTAAAGCTCTGCAAATGCCCTGGAAGGGACATCTAAAGAAAACTAGTGAAACAGCTACCAAAAACACATCAGTGAACACCCCCGCTCTGATCAGAGCTGCACAGCTCTGGGAACCCAAACCACGGTGCAGAATTGAGTGTAGCAGTCCAACCAGTTATGGCAGTCCCATGGCTGCCCTGAGAGAATCCAGTATAAAAGGTCCTCCGCATGAAAACTTTGAATCGTCTCAGGACTCCCAAGGACATGTCCATCTCAGTAAAATTACACTCCCAGATTCCTCTGTGGTCCCGGGACTCTTCTGTGCCAGCCTCGAGGGCCACAAACCACATGATAAACCTCGTCTGGGACCAAGAGACTCACCCTGCAGAGATTCAGTGCTGCCCCGCAGTAACCGTTCCTTCCGGTCTCTCAGGTAATTAATGACTTTATCTATCTCCTCAGCAGTCAGGTAACGATTGTCTGCCAGCAGGTTCAAGAGAGCCTGGATCCCGGGAGGGTGACCTCCTCTGACACCCTCCTCCATGGGGGGTGGGCGCTCCCGCTCCTGCAGAACAGCTTCATCTGCCATCTTGGCAGCCTGCCGGGCGATCTCCTCCCGCTCCTTCTCCCGGGACTCTGTTTTGTAGCGCTCGTAATTCCTTGCCACCAGCACCATGGCATCAGCCTGGGGCATGTTGCGGTGTTCTGCACAAGGAAAGAGATGCTCTGAGTGACCTGGAGTGACACCGATGGAGGTGCTGCTCCTCCTGCCTGCCAGCACAGCACAGTAAGCAGCAGGCAGTGCCCAGGGAGTGCAGGTTTGGGAACTCCCCGGGCATACAGAAACAGTTACGTTTCCAAAGCCAACAAAAGGCTCACGGCTCTCACCCAGCAAGGCCAGCCTTTTCTTCCACGGCTGAAGACTCTAAGCAAACATCCTGTCATCCCAGAAACGTCTTTCTTGCCTCTCACCAGTTAAAAGGGAAACCAGCTCCCTCTACCTCTCACATAAATCCTTGGTGCTCCAAGAGGAGACTTTCTCAGTCATTTTACTGCTAAACCCTTGGACAGATACAAAACTTGAGTACAGCCATGGGAATACTTTTATTTCTGTACTGCCAATGCCTTAACATCACACGTGCACGTGCAGCTGGGGAGGAAGCAGCACTGGCTTAGTGTCAAATGGCTGCTCAGTTTCACCACTCTGGGGCAACAAGCAGCAATCGAATTCTTCTGTGATACAATGAATAATGGCCAATTCTAGCAGTGGGTTTTGAGGCCATTACTTCCACCTCCCAAAGCACACAGGCAAACATTCTCCTGAATACAGATTTAAACATGGAGATCAAAAGAGCCTTTAGGTTCCAAAAAGTGCCCAAAGCTCTGAGCAGGACAATTTTCACACCTGCAGAACACCAAATGCTGCCAGCCTTTTCCACCTAACAGGAAATTGGGGGTTCATTTTAACATTATGCTTCACACAAGTTGTGAAAGAGTTGCCTGAAACAAACATGCAGGGCAAGGTGGCCACGTGATTGAAGGGAGTATATTTAATCTCTGGAATGAGCTAATGACTGGGGTTCCCATCAGGTCTAATACACTAGCAGATCCAGTACAGAAAAGAAGCTTTGGCCTCCTGCCAGAGGTTTAACAGGCGTTAAACCAAAGGAGTTAAGAGTTAAACCCAAGGGCAGTGGAAAGATCAGTGACAGTGTGCATGAGCTGTGTTCCTTCAGGAAATGAGGGAACCCCCCTATCACAGCTGCCTCTGATGTTAAAAGAAACTGGGCTTCTCCAGTCAGTGAGCACACACCAAATACTGACTGTGCACTCAGATATTTCCTCTCCCAGATGAACTTAGAGAACATTACTTGGGAAAACAGTATGGGAGATATAGACCTTAAAAAGTTCAACTTCGGTCAAAGCAGTCACTTGTGCAGCCAGAGTATATGAACAGGTCTGTGATCAGAGCAATGTCTGCTTTCCCAGATCACATTCTGACAAGGCATTTTTAATACCTACACCCTCCCTCATGCAACAACCAAGTCACCCTCTGAGATGGAAAGTGATGTGACAAGTGTAATGGCTTTAAAGAGGTGGGGCATATATACCCAAACACTTTGTAGTTCTATCTTTTTACAACTCTTCCCAGTTTCATTATCAGATCTTTACTTTGACCAAATCTTTATTAAAACACATTTGGGTTTAACATCTGTTCTGTAATTTGTCTTATACCAAACAGGCTCTCTTTGAGAGCAGCAAGTGATAGACTGAGGCTCGGCTGGTACTACTCAGAGATCTCCCAGAGCAGTGAAGCCATTTCTAGCACCAGTCCATGACTTGCCCTGAGACAGGAAGGCTGGCAGTGTCAGGATCCAAGAACACAGCTGAGATTCCCTCTTGGCAGAAATCAGATAACCCTTTTGACAAAGGGCAGATAGAGTATTATAGGAGCTTGTAAGTAATGATATTCACATTTATGACACCATGTCAAATCATTAATAACTACACAAGGATGAACTTTGTCCTGTGTGATTCTGCCTGAAAGAAAGGTTCAGTGACCACGCAGTTCCCAGCCTATCGAAACCTCATACCTTGTGGGGTGCCAAACATGATATTAACAGTGCAAGAGCGGTGAACTTGATGCTGCTGGGTGATGACAATGGCAAAAGGAGACCCTCCTCTGCTCACATCGTCCAGGGCTTGCGTCAGTGACATCTCTGTGTTGAGGAAGATCAGGTCCACTACCATGCCCAGATCCCGCACCTTCCGCCCCACTGACTCTGCGTACTCCCTATCACAAAGCAAAGACAGCAGTTTAACATGTCAGTCACGTTCAGAAACAGAAACCTTGGCACATTCACCATCTCAGATTCGCTTTTCTGATGACTTGCCCAACTTCATCATGTTTACCAGGACATTACTAAAGCAATCCCATTACAGTAATACAAAAGCCCTTATTGTGATGTGAATCAGTCATTTCAGTTTAACTGAAATAAATTACAAATCAAGCTTTAGCCTAGCTGAGAAAGAGTGTTTGTAAAGGGATTTACACTATTCTATATTTGTTCACACATACACATGTTTAAACTGCACTCATTAAGAAAGGAAATTTATGCCTGCAGAGGTCCAAGGGGTACAGAGCAGAATAGCCAACCTCCAGAGCTCAGTTACTCCTGCTAAGTTCTGTACTTCAGCTGTTCAAACACGCCTCATTCCTTATTGCCCCACTTTCTTCCACTAGCTGCTTTGTGCTCTCACTGACTGTCAACACAGCATGTCTGGATCCACTGCTCCTGTATCCCCTATCCTGCAGACTTCCCCTTCCAAGCACAAACCACAGGCCAAAAGGCTCGGCTTAAAATTGCCAAGGTTTTTTTTAAGCTTACTATACTCTGTACTAAAGCTTCAATACTGACTGCACACGCAGCCTGAGGAATTCAGTCTGCATGCACCCACACCTTGGGAAAGAGCAACCTGTAAGACAAATAGCCTCAAGGCAGGACTAAGTTTAAATCCATTCTCTTCTACCATGCAATAATAAAACTGGTCGTAACTATTTTCTTACTTTGTCTGTTTATTCACCACTATCACAGAACAATCCACAGGTCTCTCTGCATCAAAACGTCTCTTGATTTCCTCGTAGTACTGACGGTACAGCTCCTCCCGGCGCCGCTCCTCGCGCTTCAGGCGGTCTGAAATGAGCCGCAGAGACAGAACATGTGATGCCCTTTAGTCCTGCTCAGAGGGGCACAGAACACCACGAGGTCGGCCCTGTGGCACCCCTGCACCCTCCCATTAAAGTGTTACAGGTACTCACCCTCTGAATTCACTGGTGCTCTATCAAAATGGTCCTTGTAGCGGTCGTAGTAAGAGTCGTCTTTGCGCCGATAATAGTCGTCAAGGCGCAGGTAACGGTCGTAAGATTCATCTCGTCTGCAATGTTCACAGAAAAAGAGAAAGTTTTCATGCTCCAGCACAATCTCAGTCAGTGACATTGGCCAGTGTACCACACAGAGACGTTCCTCAAGTTTAGTATCAGAGGTATCCACCCACTCCCCACAGGACAACTCTCTTCCAGCAGGGCAATTTCCTCAAACACATGACAGCACTCAAACCAGCGCAGCCATTGTGGCAGAAACACCAATAAAAACGTGGTGTTGGCAAATACAATCCCGTGGAGTTTACCTGTACAAAGGGTCTCTCGGGTCTCTCATATCCCGTGGATCCCTCACATCTCGTGCATTTCTCATATCCCGCGGATCCCTGTATCGATCATACAGCGGCTCCCGTGGGTCACGAAGATCTCTAACATCACGCGGGTCCCGCAAGTCCCTTGGATCCCTGATATCCCGTGGGTCTCGCAGGTCCCGTGGGTCCCTGTGGTCTCTGGCATCACGCATGTCTCTAGCTCGAATGTCTCGAGCGTCTCTGGCATCCCGGCCATTCCTGCCATCCCTGCCATCTCTGGGGTCTCTCCGTGGGCTCCCCCGAAGAGGGGAGCGGTCGCGTCTGGCATCTCGGCCATCCCCGTAGGCATATGGCTCTCTGAGGAAAACACCAGGGAAATTCCATTAGCCTGCTAACAACACTGGTACAGTTACCCCTAAATCTCTTACCTGAGGTGCCAAATTGACCCATCTCTCAGCAGCTGAATCCTCCCTCCTATCCCACAACAGCAAAAATTGCCCAAAATTTGTTTTTTTTGAAGTAGTGTGGAGAAGGTTCTTCCAAAAAGAAAGCTCCTTAATGGAGCATCACTATAAGTGTAGAGCACCTGTAGAAGAAGTAAACAGGCACTTCAGAAACCACAATTTCAAGGTCTCTGTTCTTCAGTGTCAGCCACAGATCACCCTTCAAACACGTTTTGCAAATTCTTTGAGAGAATTTAAGGTGATGTAGGCTGCTACCTACAAATAGGTGATAGCCAGGAGCATTGAAGGGATCCATTATATTAATCTGTAAATGATAGCAGAATGCCTGAAATAACGTTATTGGTATATAACTAAAAAAGCAGCTTGTGACCAAAGACACCGCAGGTTCCATGTTGTAGCTGGGTTTGTGCTGCTGACAGAAAGCAATGACAGCTACTGTCATGTCTTGGATTTGAGGGATAATTCTGTAGAAAGTCTTATGTTTACGATGCCCTGTGTTAAGAGGGTACTAAACCCAAGCAGCACCACATCCTCAGCAGCCGCAAGAGGCTTCTCTGTTGGATCTGAATGATTCATCTCATTCAGACTTTGTACTGCACTGTCTTCAGAGGCAAGGAAGAATAATGTTCCAGTCTTCATCGTTTTCCCAAAACAGTAGGGTTTTTTCCATGTTGTATTCCATTTTCCAGAGAAAAACATAACTTCATTGTAGTCAAAGCCAAACATAAAAAAAACTTGCAGAGAAACTACTGAGCTTCATGTGTTTCAAATATTCTTTCCCCAAAATACTGACAACCATCAGGAAAAAAAACCCAGCTTTTTGAATCTTTTTATTTCCCGAACTTGACGGACTTTTACAGTTCTCAACCAGCCTAATCTAGTTTATGAAAGACAAGCAGAATGTAAGTCTGTGCCCACTGCAGTGCAATCACATAGTGCTCACCTGGAGAGAACAGTGAGTTGGATGTGCCCAAGTTCAGTGTTAGGCAGAGCGGATGGGAACGAGATGAAGAAGGAAGAGTCTGTGTGTGAACTTTGATGACAGACACCCAGCTGTGCTGGGGGCACATAGGAATGCTGGTGTTCTGTTTGCATGTCAGATACAAGCCAGATTTTAGGATAAACTACAATTGCCACCAATAGCCTCTGCCCATAAGAGACACACTATTTGCAGACAAACAAGTACAAACTCCCTCAGCCTCTTGGACAGGCAAATTTGCTTTTTGTTTGTGACCTGCACTGAAACCACATCCCATGAAAGTAATGGTCCCCTTCCTCCCAAATCTACAATGAATGATGGCAGAAGCTCTGGGGAAACTTCTGACTTACTCTAAAGGATATTGAGCAACTGATCTTTCTGTAGCTGTGAGACCATTTAGCAAAACAGCCAGATGCAGGGGAATTGTTTGGTACATGATGTTTATTCCGCTGGAGTGGAGGTGACCAGAACAGGCCACATTCGTTATCCACAGAGACAAAAAGATCCGGAATGAACAACACACAACTGTGACAAAAGTAGAGATGTAGCACAAGGTCCCCTTGGCTCTTGCGCCCGCGTGGCTGCCCTGCTTGAGGGAGGTGCCAGCACAAAGGCACAGCTCCTTACATTTCCACACCTCAGTCACCAGGATCTGACTCCTCCAGTGTCAGCACCACCGCCCACATCTGCTCAGGACTCGGCTCCACGGGCTCGGCAGCGCTGCCTGTGGCGCAGCGTGGGGCTCTGCACCCCGGCATTGGCAGCTGTTGTTCCCAGGCTACAGCATGGTCCAGAGTCCATGGTCCACAGCCATGCCCACCACTTGATGACCATGAGCTCATTGCCGCCGGTGGTGCTGCTTGGGACCTGGTGCTAAACACACAGGATGCCCATGGTGTCTGCAGTGTCAGCTGGAATTCAGTGCCTGTCACAGCGGCACCAAAGCCTTTGGCAGCTCTGGCAGCAGTTCATGGCCTGGTGCCCAGAGCACCATGGCTCATGCACCTCCAGTGCTCCTTGGGGTCATGACATGGGCATCTCACACACGCAGGATGACACAGGTTCTGATGCCCACGGCATCAGTGCCTGCGGCTTATTCCTCGGCAGCGTGGTCAGAGGACCAACATGCTTGGCACAGGCACCTGCCCCTCACCCCTGCAGTGCTGCATGGTGCCGTTGGTGGCACTGAGGCCAAGGACATACCATCAGTGCCTATTGCTCACATACTCCCAGAGTACACCTGATGCTGTGTGCCCAAAGCACTTCCTGGGCCTGACACCCACCCACTGGTTTCTACAGGCACATTTGGCCCTGTGCAACACATAAAAAACCTAGATGGTGTCAAGAATTGAAGCTACTCATTCTCTGGGCTTTTTCATGGGTGCAGATTTCTTGCTAGTTGCACTTGTTTCTTCTTTTTGGTAATTTAACAGGTCAAGTTAGTAAAGCATACCAGATGCAGGGGAAATTGATTAACAAGAACCACTCCTTTATGTGGAAAGCTTTACAGTACAGGCACACAGGGTGGATGCCTTATACCAAACTACACCACAGTACATCTTTGTGCACTCCCTAGTGATGCTGTGGAAAGGAAACTGAAGTAGTCTTCCTGTGGCAGGTCAGTCCACGTCTTCTCCCCTTGCCTGAGATGATCCACACTGAGAAGGTACAAGAGCTGCACATGCTGTGCCTATCAAGTGGTGGGAAACCAGGAGAAGCTGGAGGGTACACATCAGTGACTGCACAGAGGGGGCTCTGGGGGTTCCAAGCACAGACAACACAGGTCCAAGTGCAGGCAGGACCATGAAAGAGACATTTTGCTCTGTCTTGTGTTTCGTTCGAGTGCTCTTTTCCAGCCTCGTTCCAGCACTGGAAGCTTTCAACATCAGAAGAGGCGCAATCCCGAAGTCCTCTGCTGTGCTGCAGTCCCTTGGCACTCTTTAGATATGCCTCGGCTTTTCCGATCTGGAGGCAGAAGCAAACATCAAGTGTACTCTTCCTCACAAGTCTCTTACAGCTTGTGATGCAAAAACTAACACTTGGCTGCAGTAACAGCAGCAGACACGAGGTTTCCCTCGTGCCTCCCGAGGTGTGAGAGCCAGAAGGGCTCCCAAAGGTGGAGTGGCCACATCCCAACTGTCTCACTGGAGCATCGCTGTTTGGCTGGGGAAGTGGCAGTAGGGAGGAGACACAGACATTTAGCACAGACCGCTGGGCTCAAGCCCTGAAGGCCTGAATTCCTAGTATAACTCACTGCTTCCAGGTACTTTACCTTCGTGTCGGACTGGACCTTGATGAAGCCTTATTCATATTTCTTCTTTCCACTGCTTTATTAATATCTGTAAAGAATAATCAACCCATCTGTTCAATGCTATGAAACAAAAAAAAGATCATCAACACAATTCAAATGAAAGCAACTTAAGCTCAACAACATCCAGATGGTGCAAGAAAATCCATTCAGCAGAGAGACATTGTCACTTTGACAATTTTTTTATTAAGTTTAGATAGTACAACATAACGGAAATTTCATGGATTTCTCTGACTTCAAAATAGGGAGGACAGTTTTGGGTGAAGTTTTAACCCTGCATGTTCAGGCCTACATCCAGACTCTTCATTCCATAAGAGAACCTCTTTCTTCTGCAGTCTATGAGCGAGCAGAAAGCGACTCATGGACTCTAGGAGAAAAAGCAGAGTCTGAAAACCTCCAAGAAAGGTATGATGGCCAACACAGTCTTAAGTTCACAGCCAGTCCTGTTCAACGGAGCATGCAGCTACCCTTGTCAGAAATAATCCAAGGGTTCTCAAGTGGCACGTACAACTGCCTTCCAAGGGACTGCTGCAGTTAAGGTGCACAGCCCCCACCACTGGGAAACAGGATTCGGGAGCCTGGAGCACAAGCTCCTTATGAAGTCAACACGGTGCATGCAAAAACACCACCGTTAACATGATGCAAACTGAGGCAACAGATCAGAAATTTGAAAACTGGTTGGCTTCTGAACATCTCCATGAAAAACACCATGAAGTGAAACACAAAGAAGTAAGAGCTGAAGAAACAGAGTCTTGTTCTCAACCAGCAAAAGTGAAGTTGCCCAGAACTGGCAGGGACCCATACTGTTCTACTGTTAAGAAACAAAGTCTCCCATGACAGCTGACTGGAGATGAAAGAATGCACTGGAGTGGGGCAAGAGCAAACAGAAGTGACTTTGGACACTTTATGGAGAGCCTTTTAAGGAAAAGAACAAACCAAACCTAGGCCTATCTGCTCCCCCTGAATCTATTAACATTTCTGATGAGTTATTTGCATTAACTACTTTCAAAGCCCTTGCAAAAGAATAAGAATGCCACAATGTCTTTAGGAAGACTCAGTCTTAATATCTTCTGTAACTTCCCAAACTATTCTCCATTATTTTCAAGATTGCAATTGGAATTAAGGGATCAGGTCTAATTTCTGCTTTTGATGTCAATGAAACAGCAGCATATTCTCTTTCTATGTGGGAAGAGAAACAAGTACAATCTGAACACTAAATACAACTGCCACATTACAACGTTCACAGGACCCGAAAGTATCTCTCCAGGATCAAACACAGCTGGAGCTTCTACTATCACAAGCTACATCTGAAGGAGATTTATTCTCTATATAGTTTTACTCGTTAAAGGTATGAAAACACTTCTGTGCATTTGTGGAAATACTTGTACAATTCTACATTGGAGTTAAACTTTCCCAAAACCTTTTACCTTATTGTGTTATTAGCAATTATATTTAACACTTGGGCTGCACAGCTCAAGTAACTATTCTCCTTGCATTTATTTTTTAGTTGATAATTTTTTCACCTTCGAGTCAAATGTTCTTTTCAATCAAGACACTAGCTGCTTTCTTTGGTTTAAGATTATTTTTATTTTCTGTTTTAAGATGCCATTGCAGAAACCTATTATGATTTTACACTCAATACCATACATTTCTTTAAAAAAAAAGTATTTAAATCTGCACAAAAATATTTTACTAGACAAAAAAACCCCCAAGCCTTTAAAAGGGATCCCTCTTTTGTGCAAAATGAACAGATTTAATAATACTTTATTTAATGCAAATAGAATTTACAAGTATTTGAACACTGACAAAACTTCAGGAAAAAACCCCAAACAAAAAGTCTTCTATCCTGAAGGATTCTGAGATGACAAGGCCACTGTAATCACAGTGCAACCTTCTGAACAAACACAGGTGACAGGAGCTTCTGGAATCACATTCCTATCTCAAGCGCAGCAGTGGCATTGAACTAGTGCTTATCTTTTAGCAAAACGTCCAATTCCAATTTAGAAGTTTTCAGAGCACAGAAATCAACACAACTCCAGTAAGTTACTCCAGAAGCCAATTACTCTGCTGTTAAAGAAAACTCTTTATCCCTATTTAAGGAATTGTCCCACCTATGCCTATTAGATTAAAACTCTCTGATCTCCAGGTCTGTCTAACACACAGATCACATCACTCCTTTCTCTCTTGAGGCTTTTACTAGTTTTGTTCTTTAAAGCTCTTTCACGTTTTTCCAAGGCTTCCACAATTTAGCATTATCCTTTTTTGAACCAGGCAAAGCAGAATTGAACATCATACTCCTGCAGCAAAAACCCAAAGGTACCAAAACCTCCCTATTCACACTCCTGTGTTTTGTATGGCCAAGGATGTCCAAAGCATTGTCTGGGCACAAACCTTCCCTTTCTGCTTGACTGAATGCTCAGGTCTGTCTGCATCCAGATAAGAAGATCAGGTCCTTTCAAAATGAGTGACTCAATCTTCATTATTTCATCTTTTTTGAAGATATTATTTTCTTTCCAAGTCACTTACAAAAGCACTGTATGGACAGGAATAAGTTTTTCCAGACCACAACTCAAAGCACTGAGAAATTCCATCTATTTTACACTGAGATTCACATGAAATCCATTTAACTGGGTTTTTTTTCCAGTTTCTTATCAAATCAAAAACCTTACAGCAACCTCTACCTCTGCTACTTCCAGCCATAGTTCTTGCAGTACCATATGAGTAAGTTAGACAATAATTATTTTGATTGACATTAATCAATTCCCTTCTCACCAGTGTCAGGTGAATGAATCCCCGTTTCCAGGCACTGATGCCAAACTCAACCCATTTACATTGCCTATTGGCTCACCTGCAGCACTCTACTAGCTCCCTGGAAACTCCCTAGTTTTCCAAGGCTTGTGGAAAAACACCAGTAACAGCCTAGGCAGGTCTGCATTTCACCGAGCCTCACAGATGTTAAATTCTTTTGAGAGGTCTAGTTTTGGTATCTGCAATTTTACATTTTTTGTTTTGCTACTGAAATGGTATATTAAACACACCTCCTGCCTCTTCAAAAACTGAGTGCAGAAACATTAACTGATTCCAGTTAGAAATTTTATCATTTCCAGTCAGTTATCCCTTACCTTCTAAAACAGCCACGGCTGTTCCTATTTAAGCCTCTACACTTGGACAATGCTGGACATTGTTTCTTCTTATATCCTTCTACCCTCCTTGTCTATTTGCTTCCATTTCCATCTCCAGGCTCCTATTTGTCACTCTACACACACCTTCCCACAGGATACTATTTATTGCTCCTTTCACTCTTTTCTAAGGCAAACTGCTTTTCTTCAAATTAGCATAGGCTTACTTCAAAGTAATTTTTTTCCTTCCATTTAGAAGATTACTCGTGGATTTCTAACCATTCACTTCCACTTAAGTCTGCTCCCAGCACATTTAGCAGAATTATCTTCATCTTTATGAAAATGTCCTTTTTAAAGTACTCAGTATTTATAGCACTGCTTAGCAGGCTGGTTCCACATGGGCAAAAATCCGAGTTAAGGTTACTTATCCAACCAGTCGCTAAGTGCTGTGACCAATTTCTCTGAGCATGTCAAGATGAAGCCCAGTTTTGGTTTACAAGCGTTATTAAACTCTGTGCTGGAGGTTTCAGTGATTGCTTTCCAGGGCTTACTTGTTGCACAGTTTCTTACACAGGTAAACAGAGCTTCCCAAACAGTAACACATAAAAATTCAGAGTAAGACCCAGGCAGCAAGGTGAGCCACACTGCAGGTGAAGCACACAGCAGGAACTCAGGATGCAAATCCATACTGAGTAAAAGTGATTTGAGATTAACGCCAGGCAAGTTTCAGAGAGCTTCAAAACAAAAGCACTCTTTCTTTCTCCCGAACGCATGCTGGGGTCAGGAGAGCGCGGAGCAGTTTTCCTTACCTAATCTATACCCTTTATAAAGGCGACCCTTCTCACCGTCCAGAGCGGCCTGGACATCTTCTAGACGGTCATACTGCACGAACCCATAGCCATGGTACATGCTGAGGGCTGCAAGAGTTAACAGCAGGGCAAGACCAGTTACAACCAGGAGACAGTGCTGACCCACACCTAACCCCACCAGCTGAACTCCCAAAGGGGCCCTGCCCAGAAACCACTATGGCAAGCTTCCTGGGAAAAATCAAATCCAGCAGGATCAAAAGGCAGAGCTCAAAGGCTCTGATCAACTCCCTTCTGACAAGGCAGTGACCAAAATACAGCCCATGAAGTGACCGAGATTCGATTAAGAGGCTATGAAGTCACTTGAAAGAGCATTGTAACATCATACTGCGACCCCAAAAGCTAAAACACAGCTGATATATTTGCATTATGTTTGAGCTGTACTGAAGGAATCGCTTTTCCAGAGAAAATGCAGGCAGAGAAAATTAGTATTAAAAGGTCACTTTTTAGGAACAACATTAGTCACTCCTCTCATCATCATCAAATAGCATTTGACAAGCATGAAGTGATATGTCTCACTGAAATCCCTGCCACAAAAAGCCATAAGATAATATACTAACCCCTGATTTTGCCATATTTTGAAAATATCTCTTCCATTTCTTCACGAGTCATGTGGTCTGTGGGCAAATTGCCGACAAAAAGTCTTCTCTCTAAATCCTGAGGATTGGTGCTGTTAGTGAAGTCGCTCTGTTTGATGCTATTGCTCTTGCGTCCTCGAGCCATTTTGCTTTCGTTCCAAATCCAACTCTTCGCAAAAAAGAAAAATGGCCATGCATATAATTTCAATCCATGACATTAAAATTAAACTGGAACAAGATTAAACTTAACAGCTTTGCAGACTAGAAGCCCAACTGGGTCTGCTTGACGCAAACTTCACTCCAGAGAAATCTTAATACGAGGGACACAGAGGTCAGGCAGAAACGTTCACTGCAGCATTTTGGTTGAGCTTTTCTGTAATACTGAAAGGTAGCAAACCTAATTATTTTGCAGTTAGGTTTTAATGGTTTAACTCCAAACTAAGATACAAATAAAAACTAATTTTCCACTAAAACGCCTTAACTTTAAGCTTTTCTATACACCCATTGTTGTCACATCTAGTTCTTCAATTCACTGGTAAGAACTGTTGACATTTATGCAATATTTTAATAAGCAGAAAGGAAACACTCATTGTAACATTCCATAACAGCACCCAAAAATTCCAATAAGGCTTGGAATGAGGCATCAAGAAGTGCTGCTCAAATGCTCCTAAGAGACCATACCTGGATCACTCCACTAAATGTGAAATCTCAGCTTTCCAACTCCAGAAAGCACAGTTTCTCACCCATACCCCTATTAGACAGCATATCCTTGTCCCCATGGAGATGTCAGCTCCCACAGCAGGCGGGTCCACAGCTGGCAATTTAACCACCCCCAGGTAAATGCTGCACCCTTCTTCACCTCCCCCATGCAGCAAAAGCACATTCCCTTAGCCCACACCCCTGCACACAGCTGGAGCAGTCAGCAACATTCATTGCACAAACTCACCCAAAATAAAAAAAAAAAGCCCCAACAAACAAAAAGTAACAAACACTACCAAGCTAATAAAAACCACCCCCCCCACCAATTCAGACTTTCTAGTTTAAAATTCACCATCAAACAAAGCTTAAAGAAATTAATAACCCCGAAACTTTCAAGATGAACTTGAAAGTTTGAAAACTATTTAATAAAGTTGTTCTACTTCCTAAACATTCACCTAGAGGAATGCAGGATGGGATTTTCTGTTTGCAGCATGCAAGGAGCCTGGAAAAAGAAAGCTGATGAAACTGAGTGTACCAACAGAAACTTCTATTAATCATGTGATGCCTTTAACCAACACACTCCCTAGCAGCAACCTAGAGGATATAATTTAAAAGTCATCTCCAAATAAACAAATGTCCAAAAATATAAACCCAGTTTAAATAACACTTTTACAACACTTAACTGGCATGAAAAATACATGTACTCCAGATTTGAGACATAAAATTTATTTATTCTTTAAAGATCAATCCACTCCACATTTGCATCGCTCTTTCCCTTTTTTAGGAAACCCTGCAGAGAGGGGAGGCAGAGAATGGCTTCCTGTCTAATAAACTTCCTAAAATGAACTACCAGAATGGGGAGGAAGAAAATACCCCAACACCCAACCCAAAATCCAACAAAATTCATTCTCTCTATCACTTTTGCCCCAATCCTCCTGCAAGTTTGCCCCCCCACACACTATTTTACCTTCCCCATCAGAAGTACCAAATCCCATCACATTTTTCTGTATGGAATGACTGGATTTCTATTCCACTACTGCAGCTCAAGCTCTCAACAGTTGAGGGGAAAGAAGCTTTCAATATTCCCCCAAAATGATAAAGTGGCAATAAAACACGGAAGGACCCATCTAGCCCAAGTTTCCATTTGGAGCAGGATGCAGTGGTTATGGCCTTCTCCAGCTGTGAGCACCACCAGGGACAGGAACACAGCACCTGCTCGAGCCACACCTGTGCGGGCAGTCTTGGGATGTGACAGACACACAGAGCAAACATGTGTCAAACAGGCCCATAACTGCTAGTGGGATATCTCGTTTTCAATATAAAAACGTGTAAGAAATTCCCTTTTCCTTAAGTGGAGACACAGTTGAGGGAGAGGGTGCAAGAGCTTTCCACTTGAAGAAAAACAGGGAGTTATTTTCCCCACTTCAAAACAATCAGTCAATCAATCCCAAACACTTAGACGAGTTGAGTTACCCCAGAACTTCCATCTAAGAGCATTTCCTGGCTCTTACCATTTCCCACTCAGCCCATCACATAATTAAGGGCCATTCAGTGATCATAAGACCAGAATAAATGAACGTTGTCCCAGCCCTGGCCACGCTACACCAGGCGAACAACTAATTCCCACATCAAACCTTTTTGTATGAGTGCAGCCAGAGAGGCACCAGGGCATCTTAAAGGTGCCAATTCCCCGCGCAGTAACCGCGGCTCCCACGACAGGACAGCCCACGGCACCTCATGTGCCAACAAATCCTCCGGAAGTTAATTAAAGCCACATCTCTAAAAACCTCATATTTAAAACCAAAGTTGTTTATTAATAGCGCTACAGCTTCAGGAAGCAAGACTCTGCTGGAGCGGGATGTTGGAACTAATTCGCCCCAAGCGAAACGCGACACAACTTTGCGAGGAGTCCGCGGGCACGGCAGAAACAGCGGGCACCGGGAGCTGAAGGCAGCGGTGCCGAGGAGCTGGGGGATTCCCTCGGGGCCGGGGGCTTCCCTGGGGGCCGATCCCCGCCCTCCCAAAACCCAGGAGGGCCGACCCTCCGCGGCCCCCGCCCCGGAGACACACGGTAACGCGGGCAGCGCCTCCGCCTTCCCCCCGCCTCCAGAACCCGAGCGGCCTGCGCTGCCCCGGGCCCTCCGCAGCTGCCCCGCGACCCCCGCCCCCCTGCACCGGCGGCCGCCGCTCCTACCCGGGCCGGGGCCGCTCTCCCCGCGGCTCCCGCACCCCCGCCGGGGCCCGGGCGCTGCCAGCGCCGCTCACCGGCTGCCCCGGGAGGGTGTGGGACCCTCCCCGAGCCCCGGCGGCCCCGCCGGGAGGGTGCGGGCCCCCCCGATCCCCGCACGGCCCACACGCGAGGCGGAGGCGCGGCCCGCCCGCAGGCCGCGGGGCGCGCCCGGCCCAGCCCCAGCCGGCGGCCTGGAGGGACCGGGCCGGCCGCGGGGCTCGCCTGTCGCTCG
>JAWWEE010000051.1:6137111-6308118 GCA_035221455.1 Xenops minutus | reverse complement strand
CCCCGGGGGTCGGCAGTGTCCCGTCGGGGCCGCTCCGGGGACCCCCCCGGGGGGTCGGCAGTGTCCCGTCGGGGCCGCTCCGGGGACCCCCCCGGGGGTCGGCAGTGTCCCGTCGGGGCTGCTCCGGGGACCCCTCCGGGGGTCGGCAGCGCCCGGCCGTGCTGGCTGCTCGTCCAAGGCACCCTCGGCCCGGCTCTCCCTTGCCTGCTGCCCCCTGCCCGCAGCCCTCTTGCTCCCGAGCCCCTGTCCCGCCAGGAATTGCCGGGATGCTGGGCGTGGGCAGCGAGGGGCTGGCTCTGTACGAGGGATGGTGCTGTGGATGCCCTCCTGCTGGCCCAAGGGCTCATTCCCTGCTCCCTCTCCACTCTTCCTTGTGCGGGCAGTCCCCTGCCAGGAGGCGCAAGGCCAGGCGCTGGCAGACTTTGCATGGATGATGCGCTTGCCTGGGGCTTTCCTGTCCCTCAGGGGCGGTGCATCAGCCTTGGGAAGGGTCTGTCAGTGCTCTGGGCACGGAAGCGCCGTGAACGCTGCTCCCTCAGCCTGGGACTACAGCACTCTTGGCAGGGGCACAGGGTGATGTGCAATCACCATCTGGTAGGAAATCTGTGGAATGGTGGGGCCACCCCACCGGAATCTCTGCCACCCCACTTCAAAGAGAGCAGTGATGGCATCAGGCAGTGGGTGACTGCTGTGGTCTGTGGTTACTGCAGGCGTGGGAAGAGTGATGTGAGGAAACCCTCACCTCGGGGTGCAGGTTAGCACACACAGTGCCTATGGAAGCGCGGTAGCGAGGAAGTGATGGATATGAATTCACAGGTCTTGTTTCTTCCAGTGCTGGGAGCCTGGTGATGCCTTAACATGCTCTGATAAGCAGTACGAGTACAAGGGCAGGTGCTGCAACCGGTGTCCGCCAGGTATGGAAACCCCTTCCTGAGGACCTTGTGGCTGGGCTGTGCCAGGGCGTGCTGCCTGGCCACAGGAGGGGAAGCCCAGGTCGGCGTGACCGAGCCCATCCACCCCATTGCCAGCAGTCCTGACAGCTTCCCCTCCCTGTGTCATCTCAGTGCTAGAACAGCTGGGACCTCATGGGTGCTCTAGGAGGCCCTCTGGACCTTACCAAATCTGCCACAGTTCTCTTGGGACTGTCTGTGCTCTTGCAGCCGCAGGACCTCATGGTGAAGGCAGCTTGCTGGCAGAGTTCTGCCACTGGCACTAGCAAATTGTGATGGCATTTGCCAGCTCCTACTGTCACTGTCAGGTTGTTTCCCAGTCCCTGGAGTACTGGAGTGCCTCCACAGCCCTCCCTCCCTTCCTGGGCCCTGTGTGCAGCCAGCAGGCAAGCTGGCCCGTGCAGTCCTCGGTACCCAGCAGAATGCTGGAGTCCCAGTGCCCACAGCCGCAAGTGCTCCCCTCTTCTGCTGGCAAAGATGCTACCTGGAGAGAGGGTAAACCCCTTTGCCCCCTCCTCACTGGTCTCTATTGCAGGGCAAAAGCTGGTCTCCGTGTGTGATAAAACAGAACACTCCATCTGCACCCCCTGTGAAAGCGGGCACTACCAACAGAGCTGGACCAAGGAGAAACACTGTGCTCCTCATGACATCTGTGAAGACAGTAAGTGCTCTCTGTGCCCTCTGGCCCCAGCCCATGGAGATCGTGGCAGCTGGCATCCCCCCCAGGTTCACCTGCTGGCTGTCTCACCTTGCCTGTGCTCCCTTTGCCCAGATGCTGGCCTCATGGTGAAGATGCAAGGAAATGCAACTCACAACACAGTGTGCCAGTGCCAGGCTGGCATGCACTGCTCGGACGCCAGCTGCCAGACCTGTGTGGAGAACCAGCCCTGCAGGCCTGGCTCTGGCTTCGTGGCAGGTAAGTCTAACAAGCTGTTGCCTCTCAACGGGACTGATGCCCTGGCAGCACTGATCTCAGGGGGTCCAGGGTACAGGGGCTGCCCCAGCAAGGTGCCCCTGGTACGGCTTTGGGAGAGCTGTGCCTGCTGCTGCCTGACAGCATTGCCACAGGGCGTGCTGCCCTCCTGGCCTCAGCAGCTGCTTGCCCCTCACAGCCCCTACTGACCTTCCTGCCACCTCTGCTCCCCTCCAGCCAAGGCCATGGAAAGGAAGTCATCCCCCTGTGAACCCTGTGCAGAGGGCACCTTCTCCAACATCTCGTCTAAAACTGAGCCATGCCATCCCTGGACAAGGTATTGTCTGAGTGCTGACCATATCCTTCTCCCAGCCCCAGTGAGAACATCCTCTGCTGTCAGGGTCTTTGGCAGCCTTGGGGACTGGGTGGCCAGGCTGGTTGCTGAGAGACACAGCATCTGGCTGGCGTAGGGCTGGAGTGAGGGAAGCATGGTGAAGTTTAGGCCAGCATGGCTGAGGTTCAGGCAGACACTCAGGCCCTTGTGACTGTCGCTCAGTATGTGCACAGAGTGCTTACCCCTTCAGGGTTATCCATATTGTCATCTGTGCTGGGGACAAGGAATGAGGGGTTAAAGGGATGCTCCATGCCCTGCTCAGGGTCTCCCTCCCAGCAGTCTCCGTGGCTGTAGTCATCAACAGAGGGACAAGCCCTCTCCACAGGGAGTCTGGCTTTGAGGAGCTGGCAGGTCATCCCTGTCTTTACAAAGCTGCTTGAGGGTTAATCGAACACCCTGGTAGAAACGTGAGCCTTGTTTCCAGGCTGAATTAGCCTTGCTTCAGCTGCCAGCCACTGGATTTCACTTTGCTTTTATCTGTGTACAGAAATTACCTCCCCATGGGAGCCACTTGTAGCCTGTCATCAAGTCCACTCTAAGCTTTTCTGTCATAGCTGCAGTGCCCAAGCCCTGGGGCCTCCCTGACCAGGCAGGTCTCATATATCTGCTCCCTCCTCTGCCTTGTCCCTATACTTATTCCCATCCTCAGCAGATTCAGCAACTCCAGACTAAGATCCCATGTTCATATGCTGCTATGTACCTACTGTGTCAGGGGGTCCCCAGCTGCTCACCCTGCTGGAGCACAGCAGGCTCAGTGCAGGATGTGTTCTGGTGTAGCTTGAGTGGCTGCCCAGCCCCAGCTGTTCCTCCCTGGGGGCTTTCCTTGTGTTCTGGCTGCTGCTGTGGTTACATGGTCTTGTTCTTCCGTGCAGCTGTGAGGAAAAGGGGCTAATGCTGAAGATGAAAGGGACAAACATCTCGGATGTGATCTGCGGTAAGTGCTCGGTGCCCGAGGCTGATCCAGTGCAAAGCAGAGATCTGCCAGGGCTCTGGCTCGTGCAGCACTCAGAAGAGTTGGTCTGGCCCATGGGTGTTTTTGGGAGAGTAGGGTCTGAGTGCATGGCCAGTGTGATGCTTTCGTGCTTCTCTGTCCCCATGAGGGGTTGCTGTGGGGCTGGGCCTGGTGCAGAGGCAGCTTGGGGCACTTGGCATCATGGTGGGTGTCCCGTGGATGCCTCACTGACCCTGTCTTCCCCAACAGAGTTTGACAGACGCTCCTCACTTTCGGTGCTGATCCCCATCACGGTAACAGTCATCACATGCCTCGTGGGTGTCTGCATCTACTGCCTGGTCCATGCAGGTGAGGGACTGGGGCACAGCAAGTGATGCCTTGGCCAGAGGGGCCATACAGGGCTGAGGGGATGAGCAGGGGAGGACACCAGCAGCTCTGCTGAGAGAGTGGGGCAGCTCCTCTTGGGACACCAGGGCAGGGTTCCCCGAGCCCATTGCCCTGCTGGGTCAGGGGCCTTGTCCCTGGGAGCAGGCATGTTGGCACTGCTGCAGCCTGAGCTAGGCCAGCTCTTGGGGGACAGTGCTGGTGCCCTGTGGGTCCAGTCTGGCTCCTGCCATGGCTGCCAGCCTCCCAGCCTGGCAGCAGCAGCCAGCATAACATGTGAGCTGCGGGACCTGGCTCTGACCCTGGGAAGCTCTCTGAGGCCAGGAAAGCTCCCCCCTGAACATGGTCTTTTCTGTCCCTTTCCATCCAGATTCCAGACGACGGGTACAGAAGGAGGTGAGTCTGCCCAGATCTCTCTCCAGCAGTGGGTTGGGGTCCCTCCTGGGCACAGCTGGGAATGTGCTGGCAGCAAAGCAGGGACTGTGGCTTTGCAGGGCTGGGGGGTGGGGACTGACCTAGGCTGCCTCTAGCTGGGGACAGGACAAGGGCTGAGTAAGCCCAGGGGTGCTTGGCACTTGAGAGGGATCCACATAGGGTGACATTCTGCCCTGCATGGGAGTCTAGCTGGAGCCTGTGGAAACACATGGGTGCAGAAGTGGGGGGATGTAGCTGCCTGCCCCTGACCCCTGCCCCTGTGCAGACAGAGGCTGGGAAGCCCGGAGAGAACGCAGATACCCAGCAGCCCACGGAGCAGGATGAGAATGTCTTGCCTGTGCAGGAGACCCTACTCAGGGGCCAGCCCGTGGCCCAGGAGGATGGCAAGGAGAGCCGCATCTCGGAGCAGGAGATGCTGTGAGGGTGCAGGGTGCTGCCTCCAATGAGAACACGGACCTGGGACAGCACCATCTCCTCTGTCCCCTCTCCAGCTGGGGAGGAAATCTGGCATCTGGCGTCGCTGCAAACGATGTGATTCTGCAGTGGACCCTGGCACCACCACCCCACAGGAATATCACCACTGTCAGTGCTTGGTATGGCCACCTGCCCAGGGCTGCCCTGGTGGAGCACAGTTTGGCTGCCTGCACAGGGACACAGGACAAGGCTCAGCTGCCCACATGGGAACACGGAGTCCCATCCTGCTGCCTGACCAGGTGCTGCGGTGAAGCCCAGCGTGGCTGCTCGCCTGTTTGATCCCCTGGCAGAGCTCAGTGCAGCCCCCAGGCCAGGGCTGCCACAGCAGGGTGTAACTGCTGAGGGCGAGACCCCAGCACAGAGCCCTTGTCTCCCTGAGTCCTGGGGATGCCAGGGCCGGGAGTTGGGGGCTGCTGGTGTGGGGGCACCACGGCAGAGCTCAGCCACCTTTCCAGGGGGCTGTGAAGTGCTGCCCGTGCTGGAGCGGGACCCGGCGGGTGCTGCCGTCGGGGCAGGACATCGGGTACCCATCCCAGCCGGTGCCGCCCAGCGCTGCCGGGCTCCGTGGGATGAACCGACGGGCATGGAGTGGGACGGGGCGGGCATGGAGTGGGACGGGGCGGGGGTCGGGGTTCGGGGCGGTGGGGCCGGACCGCGGGCAGCGGCGTGCGGCGGCCGGGAGATGGTGCTGCGGGACGGGAGATGGTGCTGCGGGACCGGCTCGGGCTGCTCGGGGCGGGGCCGGCACCGCCACCGCCCCGCGTGGGCTCCGGGGGGCTCGGGAGGCGCTGGCCCCCGGACTCCCCAGTGCGGGGTTCCCTCCCGCGGCTCCCCCGCACGCTCTCCGCCGGTGCGTGCGGGGGCGGCCGCGCTCCCGCACCTTCCACCCACCCCTGGCAAAAACCTGCGATTAAACGTCATTATCCGCCCCCTGTGAGTGAGCGCTCCGAGCCCCCGCGACCGGCTCTGATGCTCCGGGAGGGACGCTCCGGGGTGGGCAGGTGCTCCGAAGACACACGCTCGCACACCGGAGGAGGGAGGGGAAGGACGCCACTCGATGTGCTGACCCGCACCGTGGCTCCAGGCTCTCCCCAGCACGCCCCGGCTGGGCTCGCTCCCCTCCATCCGCGTCCCTCGTGGCTGCCCTCGGTGTTCCCCTCTAGGGGAGCGCAGGAGCTGCCCCCCAGCACAGCCGTACCCTGCCCGCAGCCCTGCCCCACGGGGGACCGGGGGTGCGGGCAAGGCTGCCTGCCACAGGCAGCTCCGTGCCCCCAGCTTGCTGCTCCAGCAGCAGATGCACAAGTGGGGTCCATCCCACTGCGGGGAAGCGCTATGGGGTGCTGGAGGGGCAGCGGCAGAGCCAGTGTGGCCCCCAGCACACTGGTGTGGGGCTGGACCGCAGCGGCACGAAGCCCCCCGTGGGCTTCAGGTACTGGGAGCAGTCACAGCCTGTGACCCACCACCACCTGAGCACAGGCAGCAGGGCAGGAGAAAGGCCATAAATCCCCGAGCGGGAGCAGCTGGAACATGGAGCGGCTGCCTGTACAGGCAATGGCACATTATTTAAGGCTCCTCTTAAAACCTAATGTTAGGTTTAATAAGGGAGATTAAAGCATGTCAGCAGCTTTCCCTCCTCTCAGGGCTCAGTGCTCCCAGCAGTGCTGGTGGGCTGGTCCCACCTGGGCAGCATTCCCTTGGCAGCAGCCTAGAGAACACCCATTCCTGGGGACAGGTGTGACCCTGATCTTGCTGTTGGAGAGGGCTGGTGTCATCTGAGCCACAGACAGAGTCTCTGGGCCCCAAACATGAAGCCTTTGGCCCTGAATGGCCCCCCAAAGGACTGTCTCCCCATGGCAGTGGACTGGCCCCTCTGTGTCCATTTCCTCCAGGGCTGACCCTTCCCTGCTGGCAAACAGCATGTTCAGTGCCTGCTCCTGCGTGTCAGACATGTGCCATCTCATTAGCGCGTCTGTCCCCCAAAGTGAGAAGGGAGAGTGTGTGAGGCCTAATTGAATGTAACTAATTATTCACTCTGCAAATGCTCTGTTTAAATGGGATTGTGAGGGACAGAATTACTCATTCTGAAAAGGAGAGAGAAAGAGAGAAAGACAGAGATAAAACAAATAGAGGCGGATGCTGGAGCTGCAGCTCTCTCTCTCCCCAGAATACCAATTACTGGATGAAGTGATTGTATAAATCTTTACCAAGTGAACGGACTGTACTAGTCACTTACTCCTGTCCTCTTATTATGAGGAAGCAATGAAAAATCATCCCACTCTCCAGTCCAGTTAAGGGCTCCTAGTCACTGACTCAGATGCTGTCTGCACCTGGAGAGCTCATACCAGGGCTTTCCCAGAATGGGAGTCGCACCAAGACAGGGCTGAGCAGGTGCAGGAATGCACACACCCAGCCCCGGGGGAGGAGCAGCGATTGCTCCTGCGCTGGGGAGTTGTGGGGCCCCTGCAGGAGCCAGGTGATGCCATGCAGCACCCTGGGACATGGGGAGACGTGGGTTTGTCAAGGATCCCAGTGTCACATGCATGACAGCTCACCTGTGGACCCCAATGCCTGCCACAGTGGCACCCCAGAGCCTGCAACTTCCCTGCCTTTCCCTTCTGTGGGTCCAGCCCTACCAGTCCCCTGGCTCCCTCCTCAGGCTCCCACAGCACTCATTGAACAGGGAGAACATGGTTCTTCCTGACCCCTTCCCACATTGCAGTCAATGTTTCTCACTCAGGGTGTCTCTGCTCCATCAGCTGCAGAAACGTGCTTATTGGCAGCAACATCCATCGCTCATGCCTGCCACATCATTTAGTCCCAGATCCCTCCAAACACCCCCGTTTCTATCTCAGCATTGGTGTGGGATGGGAGAGGAGGTAGTGCAGAGCAGGGAGAGATAACAGACTCTCCCCTGCACCCTGTCCAGCAGTGGGGAGCACCCACACCCTGGGGTCCTGTTGCATGTGCTGGTGAGGACTCAGCCAGTCCCATGCTCTCTGCACATAGTCCCAGACTCTCCTCACCACAAGGCAGCCAGCACACCAGGGGGTGTTTTGCTGAGTTGAATGCCACCTGGTCTCCACATCCTGTTGCAGCCAGGAACAGAGAGGCAGCAGCCCAGCATGCCCCAAGGAGGGACTGCACTGTGACATAGGTACCCCAGGGCCCTGTGGGTGCTACAGCTCCGTGGCTTGTTGGGACAAGCTGCTAGATTGTGTGTTGGGATCACTGGGGGGAAAATAGGCTGGGTGCAAGTCAGTGAGGAGAAGCTGAAGCCTCCAGCCTGTCCTGCCTTGTCCTGGATGGGGATTTGATTGTTGCCGGCAGCGAGTTTCCATGCACTGGAGATGAGCGTGTGTGGGTGTGAGGGAGAGATAACATCATCATCATCGTCATAACAAATGCAGCTGTGCAGCTCCATTCTCTGCTTATTGGCTTTTTTCTCTTTATCTATAAATAATTGCGGGGACACAATAGACTTTTAAGTCTGCCAAAGAGTTTGTCTCCCTCCAGCAACCGTATTGCCACAGTGCTGCCACCTTATCTGCTTGTAGAGAGATGAGGGTGGGAAAAATATTTACTGTCAGGGATATTTGTCATCTGCAAATTACCTCTGCCTACAATCTGCAGCAGGGATGGGACTGACAGTGCTGATCTGTACTGCAGGAATGTGAGCACAGGGGGTCTCCATGCTGTCCCAGACCCACCTGAGCCTCCTCCCATTAGCTGGTGGGCTGGGCAGCAGGGAGCCAGCAAATCCACCATGTCTGCAAAGCCCTGCCATAGGTTGTAGTAGCAATAGTGGATGATGAACTAGGTGCCCAGCAAGTGGCTTGACAGAGGAGCACCGTGATGGGATGACTAGGGCATTATACTCAGAGGTCTGCTAAGTTGCTAGCACCTCCTTGAGCACAAGCCTGCACTCCCAGGCCATGCAGTGTCCCCCAACACAGCAGCCCTAGGTACCAACCACTATGAGAGCTCCAGGCCTTGCCACTGTCCTGCAAAGGCCAAAAGCGCTGCATACCCCTGCCTCTCTCTCAGAACAGGACATCCCTGCCAGCCCCACTCTGCCCACTGCTGTGAGCCCCACCAGCCTTGCTCACTGCTGGAATTCCTCACACCCTGCAGCCCAGAGGCCTTTGCACAGCACTTATCACTGCAGTATCCAAGAACTGATCTAATTGATGTGACACCAATTATTCCTGTATCACTAAATGAAGAATTAATGCATCTCTGTGTACAAGCCTCCTAGACCCTGACCATGAAATGATGACTTTGACATGAAAGGAGCCAGAGCTGAGAGCACCAGCTCTCAGCTGAGCCCCCACCATCGCAGCACTGGCCAGCCCTGCTGGGACACCTCACTGGTTGCCACATGGACCACACAGAATGCCTGCAGCATCCAGCTGTCTGCATGGAGAACTGGGGCTTGTGGCTCTCCACAGACCAAGCTGCAGCCTTGGTGGTCTCATACAGCCACACCAGCCCAGTGAGTGCTGGCAGTGCTGCCATGGCCATTGTGACAGCCAGCCTGGGGAGCTGGATGCTCTGCAGGGCAGTGAAGAGCCATTTCTGGGCTACTCAGTGCAGTCCATGCAGCCTGAAAAGCTCTTGGCTTGGACATGGACTGGTGCTGGGAAAAGCCATTCATTGCACTTGAAATTTTACTGTGAAATTAGGCTTTGCCTGGACACGCAAGGCTTGGCACAGGCAGCAGTTTGTATTTTGTAAATTGCTTTCTACAATCAATTAAAGAAAGGAGATGGCTGTGGCCAAGGGTGGCACATGAGATGGCTCCTCTCGGGGCTGGCTTCAGGTCCCTGCCATGCAGCCCCAGGAGCAGTCCCAGCCCCAAGGGAGCATCCTGAGAATGGAGAGATAGCAGGGCTGGGCAGAGCCTCACCTCACAGAAAAGGAGGGGACAGGATGGCCCTATCCAGGTGTGCTGTGCCCACACTGACTACCCAGGTGAAGGGCTTCTTGCCCTCCCACTGCTGAACACCTGTTCCCTTCAGCACCCCACTTGTAGCCATGGTCACTGCCATGCACCCCACCTCAGGATGCACCAGCCACTGCCAGAGCCACGTCCTATTGCCACTCCACATGCCTTCCTTGCACAACTGGCATGTCCCACAGCAGGATTTTGCAAGGCATGATCCTGTGGTGTTCAGCACACAGGGGCTGGCTCCAGGCATTGTCACCATGCCAACCAGTGGCAGCTTGGGCTGGAGCCCTCCTTGAGACAAACCCCTGTCCCCTCCCAGCCTCACCCCAACACCAGCTCCCCTGACACGGGCAGCACACAGTGGTCCCAGCACCACTCCAGGGCAGCGAAGCAGAGAGGTCCCACATGAGCTGGGGGATGCAGTGAAGCACAGCCAGCATGGTAAAGCACTGGCACCCTTTCCCAACACATTTGGGCAGAGCATGGTGAGCATGGCACGTGTTGGGCTGCTTGAATGGCGAAGGGCTTGCCCTGGTTCTGGTTTGCTCAATGTTTTCATTAAGGACCTGGATGATGGAATAGAGAAAGTGCTTATTAAATTTGCAGATGACATGAAGCTGGGAGGGACTACAAGTATCTTGGAGGACAGGATTAGAATTCAAAATGATCTTGACAAATTGGAGAAATGGACTGGAAAAAATAGGATGAAATTCAACAGGGACAAGTGCAAGGCAGTACACCGAGCTGGGAACAATCAGCTGTGCAAACACAGGCTGGGGATGGCAGGGCCGGCGGCACGGAGCCCAGCCGGGCATGAGGCCACACAGGCACGGGGCAGGCACAGGGCAGGCAGGAGGAACACTGCCTGCTCACCCAGAGCTCCTTCAGGAACCAGGGGAGCAGGGCCACGAGGATGCAGGAGGAATGGATGGAGGGAGTGAGAGGAACCTTGGCTGGCCTGAAGCACAGACTGACCCTTTGGAGCTGTGCCACAGGCTCCCTTGGGGTTCTGCACAGCTCTTCCACCTGGCCAAGAACCACAGTGAGATGGGGCTGGACCAGAGCCCCTTTGCACTCTGGGTGCAGAGCTGAGCAGGGGTTCCCTGTTGGGCTTCTCCATCCCCTGTCTTTACTAGCTCAGAGCCAGAGCAGAGGCTGCCCTGCAGTGCCCCAGGGAGATGCCCCTACACCAGCCCCAAAAGCTGCCCAGAGTTTCCCACAGAGCCCCATAGAGGCAGATTCCCAGGCAGGGGTGCAGCTGGGGGCCAAATCACCACCACCACATGCAAGGGAAGCTTCACTTCAAAGGCACTTCCCATGCCTGAGGCTCAACTGAGGGTCTGGCCACAGCCCCCTGCCCCACAACGCATATTTCTGCAGACCCATCCAGGTCCACGGCTGGGCTGATCCACCCTGGAGCCCTCCTGCCCGCCTTCCCTTCTCTCCTGCAATTAGAGCTCCAGCCAGCCCCCTCCCAGCCTGTGCAAACACCGAGGCTCATTTAAATGAATTAAGAAGACATAATAAATCAGAGGGAAATGAGGGGCTGTGCCTGGGGGCAGGGGAGTCACTCGAGTTTAATTACATTGGCAAGCCTCTTGCAGCGAAGGCATAGTGAGTCCCAGATGCATCGAGCACAGATGTGCAGGAACAGGCAGAGCTCGGTGGCAGGGCCAGCAGCACCACCCTGACGCCTGTGCCCAGCACAGCACTGGCACAGCACTGGCTCTGGTGAGTTGGGAAGCAAGGCATGTGCCAGCAGAGATGGGTCCTGGGCCCTCGCCACTCCAGAGCCACCAGCAGTGGTGCCTGTGTGGGCAGGTGGCATGCCAGCAGCACAGTGACAGCCCTGGCTCATGGGCACTGGCAGCACACAGGGCTGCAGGAGACCTGCAGGGGCTGCCCTCTGAGTCCTGTCTGCCCCATGCCCTGCTCCGTGCCCTGTGCTGGCCCTGCAGCCACCCAGAGCCACCAAACCGGGCTGAGGCTGAGGCAATAGCAGAGCATCCCTCCATCACACGTGGGATTTACAGCCCGTCCCCTGTTGTTTAAGGACTCTTGCTCACAGCTGCGGTGGGGACTCCAAATAGAGCTTTGTGTAGAGGCGGTAAATTTATGAGACTGGCTCTGAATCCCCAGTCACATCAGGGGCCAATTCGTCTTCCCAGGGCTGAGGATGAAATTAAATTATTGTAAAATAAATCTGTAAAAATGATGAAAAGACCATCACCCATCGGCAAAGGCGGGGTGCTGGGAACACACGCATGGCCGTGACGGATGGGGCTCACCGGGTGATAAAGCGCCCGGGACCTGGTAGCTCAGGGATTTCTGCTGTAATCTCACTAAAGAGATGTTGTTTACAGGAAAAAGGGTATTTTGGGGAGGAAATTGCATTTCAAGGTTAAAGGAAAAAAATAGAGCGAGTCTCCCAGAGAGCTGCTTACGTGTGAGATGGCAGCAGACAGAGATAGGCACAGGTGCCAGGGAGCAGCCTGGCCAGGGCACGGGCAGGAGGCAGTGCTGGGCACACACATGTGCCAAGGGCCAAGGCTGAGTATGTATGGTGACACTGGGCTGCTGAGACTCCTTGTCCAGCCTTGCCAGCAGCCCAGAAGTGGACAGCAATTGCCCAGGCTCACAACAGGTGAAGATAGTGGGGCCAATGAGTCCAGAACAACCTGAGTGTGCTGAGTCCAGCCACAGTGCCAGCCCATTCTGACAGAGGAGCTGCTGCCGTGTGGTGGAGCGGGAGCTGCTCCCCAGCATTGGTGTCGTCCTGTCCCACCACAGAGGTGCCTGGTCTGGCTTAATGAGAGTAAACCCTTGCTGCTTCCTCTGCGGCCTGAATGACCCCAATCTTATGCTTCAGGGCAAGGGGCATGTGCCCTGCACAAGGGCTTACAGTTCCCAGTTTAAGTCTTAATCCTACAAGGAGGGTGCTGGAGAGACTTTTTTTTTCTGAGATGAGTGGAAAAAATAATGACTTCAGCTTACAGTGTGCTGGCTGGCCATTTAACAATAGGCCATTAGCATGGCTCAGCATGGGGAAGGGATTTATTTAGGGGACACAGTTGCAAAGACGAACCAGCACCAGGTGCTTAATAGTGTTTCAGAGGTATCCGAGTCTTGAAGTGCTAAGAAAATGTAGCTGTGGGAGTTCAGAGACTTTATCCTTCATGTCTATGAAATCCCATAGTACCAGTAGAGATTTCTCAGCTCTGCCCCAAATACAAGCACAGGGAAAGCAGTGGCTCTGCAGCGGCAGCAGCTCCTGGACAGAGCTGCTCTGGCTTCCACAGAGCTGCCAGCACTGGCACAGACCATACCTGTGCCCTTGCACCCACCTAGGGCTGCTCACAGGGCCTGTTAAACTCGAGGGGTCCTCTCTGCTCCTGGCAAATGCATTCTGAGCATGACACAGGAGAGGCACACATTCCTCAGCCCTGGGAAAGCCCAATCTTCCCATCCCAGGCTGGACTGGGCGCTGGCATAAGCCTCCCTTGCTCATCCCCAATGCTTGTGCCATTACCCAGGGCAGCCCTGGGGCACCAGCAGGCTCTACCTGAGCTCTCCCCGTGCCTTGGTGGCCTGGCCAGGCACTGTCACCCACAAGGGACCTCCTTGCTTCTGCAAACACCACAGCACAGCCCTGGCTCCAGCCCCTGTCCTGCCAACCAGCACTGAGGCAGCACAGCGAGCACCAACACGTCCCTTCCCACACATGGGCACAAAGTTCCTGACAGCAGGGACAGGTGCGAGGCAATCCCCTCTCATGCCCACGAGCGATCATTGCAAAATCCCCCAGTGCATCCCAGCACACCCCATGTCCCGGATGGGGTTCCCACGGCTGAGAAGTTCCTGTGAACCCCAAAACCAATGGAGAAGAGCTGGGGAAGGGCCTTTTGCTGGACTCAGAGGCTCCTCACCAGTGTGCAGGGCCATGCCACGTGCCGAGCGTGGCGAGGGGTCCCGTGGCAGCAGGAGGGGCCGGGGGCAGGAGCTGGCGGCTGTCCCGCGCAGGCGGCACGGCAGAGTGTGCCGAGGTGGAAGTAAAGAGTTACTGAGCAAGCAGACGTTCAATAATTCATGGTCACTGAACTGCAACAGGAACGACGACAAATAATAATACGGGAAAATGGGGAAAAACCTGAAATCGTTAGGCCAATGGTTCAAGCATGAAGAGTGCGTGCTGGGGGAGTGGGGTACAGTCACGCCATGCCCGGGTGGAGGGGTTGGTGCCAGATGCACCGTGGTGCTCTGCCCCAGGCCTGCCACCCCCGGCTCGAGAGCCCCCATGGCACTGTGTCTCTGCAGGGTCTGTTCCAGGGATGTGCCCAGCCCAGGGGATGCTGAGCAGAGCCGCGTGCTGGCCCTCAGTGCCCTCCGAGCCTGGTTGGCATGCAGGGAGCTTGTTCACGTGTCCAAGAGGCTGGGAAGGCAGATCTGCTCTCCCTAATTATAATTAGTGATGCTTGCCACGGGAGTTTACAAACATGGTTTAATTAGAGCAGCCGGGCTCCCTCCACATGCTGCACCTTCCCCGGGGTCAAGGACAGAGCGGAGTGAGAGAAGCAGGAGCTGGCGGATGCTTGGCAAAGTTTGGCTGCTGGGCCCACACAAGATCTACCCCTTCACTTTGCCCACCATGGCCTGGGGGGCTGGCAGGGCTCAGCTCATTTCGACTCAGCTCAGCCAGCAGGGATTGCCCCGTGATGCTGTCTGAACCCAGTCCCCAGGCTCCCGGCACCACCAGGACTGCCTGCTGCTCCTGGGGATGGGAGGACACCTGTGCACAGTGACTCAGCCAGAGGCCAGCAGACACTGAGCTGGGAAATTTAATCTACAGCTACAAGAAAGGGCTGTGGAGTCTCTGGATGCGTGAGCCTGCTGCTCCTGTCAAGAAGAAAAATAGGAAAGGGGAGTAGGGAATTAGACAAAAGACATGAAGCAGAGAGGGAGGGTAGGGGGAATATGGGAAAAGAGGCAGTGGCCACTGGAGTCCCAGCATGGGCTGATGGCCACATGTCCCTGGTGCCCAAAGCCCTGCAGAGCTGGGACCAGGATAGTGAGAGACATCAGTGAGTGCAAGGAGGGGATGGGGCTGAGGGAGAGCAAGCCCATGGCAAGCTGTGCCTCTGGGTGTAGCCAAGACAACCCCTGCCCAGGTTGTCCCATTACCAACCAGGTTATCTGGACAGATGAATTTTGCATGAATTTGGGATGAACAAGAGCATCCCAAGCTCAAGGACAGTCAGCTGCGGTGGCTGGGCAGTGGCAGGCAGTGTGTCCGTGCAGGCTGAGCCGTGGGCAGGACACCTGGATTTGCACCATGGAGAGCAGCGACCTGGTCAGCAACGCACTGAGGAACCCGGATGACTAATTACCATTGTCACCAAACCTAATTAGGAGGCTGGCCACAGCCAGCTGGAAACTGTAGGTGTTAATTCTTTTTGGCAGGGGTGGTGCCCCATCCACAGGGGCTCTTGCCACCCAGCCTGCCGAGACCAGCTCCCTGCTGGCCCTGGATCCGTGTCCCTGTCCTCACCCCATTGCCCTGCATGCACCCCAATATCCATTGGCAGGGCACACACTGCCCGGACACCAGCCGGGCATCCCCTCCTTGGAGCCTCCGCGAGAGGGGCACGGCAGGGCGAGGCTGGGGTGGGTGCCCGGGTCCTGTCGCTCCATGGGCAGGTGTGCATGGTGCTCCTGCTGCCGTGAGGCCGTGACTGGAAGCGGAGCTCGGTGTCTGGGTGACAGGTTTACAAATCACCACTGCTGCGTGCAGAGGGAGCTTGGCTGCCTCGGCATTCATCCCTGCGCTAATTGCTGCCTCCCGGAGGAACCCGATCCATCTCGCTGTAATTGACAAAAGGCAATTAAAAAGCAGTTGTGAATAAAGGGGGACATCTCCGGAGGGCCTGGCAGGAGAGATTTAGGTGCTTTGCGCCCTGGTGCTTTGGAGAGGTTCCAGTGGCATGGCCAGGCAGTGATGTTCGGGGCAGCTGTACCCCCTATTGCCCTGTGCCCAGCCCACCCCTCCTCTCACCCAAATCTCCCCCTGCCCTGCCAACTGCAGGATCATCCAATTTTGCCCCACGGCTGACTGCCAGCCAGACCCAGAGACCCAGCTGGCTGCAAGTTCTCTGGCCATCTTCCTGTGGGCAGGGAATGGGGCAGAAGCAGCAGGGTCCTGCACCCACGTGGGGCCAAAGCCAGCACCTGTCAGAGAGCCCATCCAAGGGGTTCCCTCAAGCCCATGCTGGGCTAAGCCCCTGAAGCTGGGAAACCCCAGAATCTTCTCCTGCTGGGAGTGGCAGGGTGGTGGGGAGTGGAGGGCAGAGGGAAGTGCCATGGGAGCACCCTGGCCCCTCTGCCCGCGCTGCCACTGAGCGTGGCCTTGCTGGAGACAAAGGGCAATCAGCTGTGAGTGGCACAGCGAGTGGCACGGAGCTGGGCGTGAAGAGCAGCTGATTGAGGAAGAGATGCGTCAGCTGCCTCTTGTGCACAGCAATCTCCTGATTGTGGAGAGCAGCAGGTGCGGGTGCTGCCAGCTCACCTGTGGAGAGGAGCCCAGGAGCAGAGGGGAGGCCAGCCAGAGGACAGGGGCATGTGAGACAGCCTGTGCCCTGTGTTCCCACATGGCAGTGCCCTGTGTCCCTGCTGGCATTTCTCTGCCAAGGGCTGGGCAGCTCTGCCCCAGCCTGGCAGGGACAGTCCAACTGGAGGCCAGTGGCCAGGTAGCCCCATGGGCTAGAGGAGGCAGGTCTCCAGCTGCAGGACAGAGCTTGTCAGCAGGACAAGTCATGCACACAAGCTGTGCCAGCCCGTGGCATGACAGAGCTGCCCTTTCTCCCGCTGCTCATTCAGGCTGGGGCTTGAGAGCTTTCCGGGGGGAGCAAAATCCTCAGGGCAGAGCTACAGCCGCAGAGGCTCCAGCATGTGGCTCAGGCAGTCCCAGCCCTTCCACTTGTCCCCAGCACTGGCTGCACGTGGCTCCTGCTGAGGGAATCCCACCTACCTGTGGCTCATGATGGGTAAGGGGTCAGGGCTTTCCTGTCCCCAGGGGAGCTGCCACAGGGCATGAGGCTCTGGTGGGGCTGCCATTCCCAGAGGTGGCAGATGGCTGGATGTGCTGATGCTGGGATGTTCTTCGCCATCTGTTGGGTCTAATTGACTTCCTGCAGAAGTTCTTAAAAAAAAATTAAACCAGTCGCAAGAACAAAATTGTTAATTAAAAGGCCTTTTGATTAGATAGACAAATATTTACCAATTATGACTGACCCCGGCCACTCTATTTTTTGTGTGCAAACTCCACAATCAGCACTTATCTCAGCAATTACGCCTATGCCAGTGATTCCTCTGCGCAATCCCTCCCCCAGGGGAGGTCCCTGCAGTGGTGGGGAGGCCAGTGGAAGGAGGTGGCCTGGTACAGCCAAACAAGGGGTGAGCTGCCCACTGTGCCCTGTGCATGGCCATGCACCACCTCACCTGCACCTCACCGGTGCTACAGCTGCCACACTCTGGTCATGGGGGCTTCTGATGGCTGCATCCTCCCCTTGGTCTGGTGCCAGTCCCCAGGCAAGCCATTTAGGCAAGTCACAACCCATTGCCCATAGAGGGGCCAGACTGGTGTGACCACAGCCTGTGGCACACTCTGCGCAGGGGGCACCAGTGTGGTCACACCACACCAAGGGGTGTGCTGGGAGGGAGTCTCAGGTTGCAGCACCAGCCACTCACTCCCAGGGCGGGACGTGGGTTTTAATGTGGTACAAAAATGATGGATGATTCTGAGCAAGCGAATGTTCAGTGTAAATTACCCATGTTAGGCTCCAATCCGTGGCTAATTCATTAGACACACGTTTCTACACAAAAATAAAAAGCCTTCTGCATGCATTGTTCACCAAATGCTCTGAAGAAAAGATGTGGGGAGGCGAGGTAGTCTCTTGACCCACTCTTGTGGTTAAATACTAATTCCCAGCCTCTCTGCTCCTGCTGCCAGGAGCGGGCACAACTCCAGCCCAGCCGCAAGCCTTGGGAGAAAGTGGTGCCTGCCCATCCCCAGTGCCTGCCTGGCTACAGGGCTCAGCAGCCCTCGAAGCACAGAGGCAATGGGGAGTCACAGGGAGCACTGGCCCCCAGCTCAGGAGGGAAAACAAACCCTGGGCATCAGACCAGGCAGAATGCCAGGACGGCTGTGAAGGCATATTCTCATGATGTAGCACCATTGAGAGTCTTATTAATGGAGTGGGAAAGCTAATTGTGATTAAAGTAGCAACAGTGTTAAACAGATAATTCTGCACTGACGGGCAAGATAGATTTTTAAAAAGTGAATGAAAAGGAAAAAGACAGAGTAACCAATCTTTAAAAATACAGAGATCAGTAAGTAAGGATTCATTTTTTTTATTAGCACAGGGCTCTCGGGGGAGTCATGTGTCTGCATCCCCAGTGCCCAAGACTGCTCAGCTCATAATAAACGGCACACCGGCGACGCCAGGTCTGCCCGCTGCATTGCCATGGCTACTGCACTCTGCCTCTGCAGAAACTAAATATTGAACAGAGAGCAGGTGTGCCGAGGATCTCAGCCCTCCCAAGCCACTAGCACGTTCCCCGTGGGCAGCCAGTCCCCCAGGAGGGAGCACTTGGCCGGGGGCCACAGGTCAGGCTAGGCGGTGAGCATCCCTGTGCCAGCCACCCCATGCAGGAGCATTCCCACCTGAGCCAGGGGAGAGGGATCAGGCCAAGCCCCGGGCAATGGGATCAGCAGGGCCCCTCTCCAGGGAGCCTAAAATTACTGCCTGAGCAGAGCAGACCTTCTTCACCTGCCAACAGCAGCAGGGAAAGCCCAGACAGGACCACCCCTGCACAGGCTGCCAGAGCAGGACCCTTTTGCCACCAGGCATACTCCTCCCTGCACCAGGTGTTTCACCTGCAGAGGATACATGGTGGGGACGTCCTGTGTCCAGCCTCCCTTCAGGGCTTGGCTTCTGATTTCAGCAGAGCCCAGGACCTAGGAACTCAGGAAACACCCTGTGGCTCCTTCTCCCTGCAGTGACTGGCACAGGAGGCAGCTGGAAGGAGTGTGCATATCAGGATGCTGGAGGTTATTGCTTTCATTAATAGCTGCATGAGAGTGCTTGAGGTGAGCCAGGCAGGAGCAAAGCCCACCTCTCAGCACAGCTCCTGCCTGCAAATAGCCTTCTCCTCCTCTTTCATTCCAAGAGCTCCCCAAGGCCCGTCTCTGCCCAATGGCTACAGGATTCCTGCTCCTGGATTCCTTGGCATGTTCTGTGCCCCACTGCCCTCCCACCCCCACTGTGCATTTCTGTTCACCCCTCTAAATGTTCTAATACTGTAAAAGATCCATCAGAAACCTTCCACTCCAGAGGGATATATATTATCTAAATTTGATAAGACAACTTAATTTCTCTCCGTGTCTGTTACTGGCGATAAAACTGGGAGACTTTTATGACCCGGAGTCCTCTGTAAGATTGTCAGGAACTTATTATACAAGGTATAACTGGATTTCTCTCCACAGATGGCTCGCAGCCATGAGCTGTAACGCAATTCTGCAGCACATTTGGTAGAATAAATGCAAAGAGCTTGTTACAGTGAGTTAGATAAGAGAGACGGGAACACGGCTCTTGCAGGCTAATTCGGCATCTGATCTGCCTTTTCCCTCGCTGTGAAGGACGACTTGGAAAAGTGCATTTCACGCTGAGGAAGGAGCCAAGCCCTTCCCAGAGCCACCTGGGATCGATGCAGCAGGAGCATGGTGCACTCAGAGGGACAGGACCTGGCGTGCCACAGCAGAGCTGCTGCCCTGGCCATTCATGCCACCACTGCCTTGTCCCCAGCAAACAAGCACCAGCAGGTGCCTTCCTGCACAGCACGAGGGGCAGCAGGTCCCTCTCAGAGGCCCTCACGGCAGGCTCATCCGTTATAGTTATCACGCAGCCTATTCAGGCTCTGACCAGATAAAGACTGGTGATTTTTTATTTACTGATTTTTTATTTCAGCATCCTGCGGGCAGGATGCCATGCAGCACACTCATTTATCTCAATTTGCTCCCTCCTACCTCCCATCCCTAATTTTTCAGCAGAGCCTTGGAGGTGAAAGGCTTATCTCTGTGGCTCTCCTGCACACGGAAAGCAATCATGGCCTCTCCTTGCAGGGGCCCTGGTGGGGCTATTTGCTGTCGGGGTAGTGGCTATATGGACTGGAGATGAGACCAATCCCTCTGCAGCTCTGCATGGCCCTGGGCTGGGGCAGACCCCACAGAGCTATGTGGGGCTGCCGTGGGGCTTCATGTGTGGGGCTGTAAGAGCTCCCAGTCACACAGTGGCTTCCCAGTGACTGTCCCTGAACAAGAAACACTTCCCCAAGCTCATACCACTTTAGAGCAAACAAGAACTGCTGAAAATGATCAGCTGGTAACAGCATCGTCCTCCCATGGCTCCTGCTCCCCTGTGGTCCCTCTGGCTGCAATCCCTGGAGAGTGCAGATCCATCACTCTCCCCATGGCTGCTGGCAGCACCCCTGTGCACAAACTGTCCCTGGAGTGGGGGCTTGCCTGTGCCCTGCCTGCCCCTGCACTGCTGCCAGAGCCCCCACAGTCCTTTGGCAAAGCAGTGCAAAGGTCCCCTGGCCCTTGGTCCCCAAGGGAATGGCAGGGCCAGGAGCCTGGCTTGGGGCACAGGCTGCAGCACAGCATGGCCACATTAGGGCTGGGCAAAGAATGTTGTTATGTGCATCAGGTTTTGTAATGGAACATGTTTAAAATTCAATAGAAAGAAAGATTAAAAAATAAGTTTCTTATCTAGAGGAGCCATAGAGCCAGTGAGGAAATTATGAATGTCTCGTTGTCCAAGGTTAAAGAGTGAGAGCTGAGGCATGAAAAGGCAGGAGATAAGATGAAATGTTTTCTGTTCAAATGAATGGGCTCCACTCTGCTCCCTAATAAACGATCAGTGTCAATATGACAAATTAATTCTGCATTGAGCTCCACTCAGGGCTCAATGTGTGCAGGGCAGGAAGGGTCCCGGCCACAGCCTCTGTTGCCAGACCCACGTTGCAGGGCCAAGCTGGTCCTGCATAATCTGCTGCTCTGGGAGCATCTCTGGGAAGGCAGCACAGGAGAGGTCCCACATCCCCAGCTCTGCCAGCCCCCTCCACAGCTGGGGGGGAGAAGGGGTGCCCTGGGCCCCAACTATGGGCTGCAGGCACCCTTGGGCTGGGCTCTGACTGCAAGTGCTCCTCCACCCCCAGGCAAAGGGGGGACCATGGCAAGACCCCAAGGACAAGGGGACAGGGATGACGCATCCTGGACTGGCAGCTGCGGTGGCTGCAGCAGAGCTGTGCCAGCAGGAGAAGCTGCTGGCAGAGCAGCCAGGTGACCCCGTAGAAGAGATTGGACCTTTTAAAAGAGACAGTGACAAATGAAGCTCCCTTCCAGCTCGAGGCGTGGAGGAAGGAGGACAGGAAGGTGCTTCCAGGAGCTGTGAGCTGAAGGTCACCCAGGGGCTGGGTAATGCTGCCATGGGGCAAGGAAGGGTCCAGGAGGGGATAGTGTGGGACAGGAAAGTGCCAGCAGAGAGGGATGGTGGATGTGGGACCCGATGGGCAGTGCCAGAGGGGCAGGCAGCAGTTGGAAGAGAGGGTGAGCAGGAGCTATCCCCACCGTGTGAGGAGGGCATCTGTGGATGATGATCCTCAGCACTGTGGTCCATGCCTGGGGCCATGGCCGAGCCATGCCAGCCCTGGCCAGGGCAGCCCAGCCAGACCCACTGCAGTCCTGCCCGAGCCCCCACACCAGTAAGTGATGCTGCTGCTGGGGACTTGTTTCCCATTGATGAGCAGGAACCCAGGGACAGAAACACAGTTCCTTTGGGTGGGGAGCAGGCTGTCCAGCCAGGCAAAGCCTGGTGAGGCAGCCTCTAGCCCTGACACTCTCAGGGCACCATTCCTGCTGGAGAGCAGCCTCCGACCAAGCCCAGTGCTGGTGGAACAGGAGCTGGTGGAAGGGCTGCACTGCATGGGGCAGGGAGAGGCTGGCTATGCCAGGTCTGTGGTGCCAGCGGAGGCACGGCCGTAACAGCAGCTGTTATTACTCACAGGAGATCCTTAGTGCAAGACATACTCTTGCAGCAGACAAATCACAGCCGACACACAACACTGTTACTCCATGTTTACCTCCAGCTGCCTCAGGGCAAGAGCAGGTGAAGTTACAGGAGGTGTGGGGCGGCTGGAGCCGAGCGTTGCTGCAGCTCCGAGCGGATTCACAGCCCCATCCACACTGGAATCACTCAATGCCAGCCTCTGCCCAACCGGCCAGGCACAGGCACAGGCAGGATGGAGCAGAGCACTGCCCTTGCATGGGGAGGCATCTCCATCACTGGTTCCCACTAACAAACCTTGGGCTGCCCCCCCGGAGCGCCCAGGGGTGCAGATACACACAGAGTACAGCATTAGGGATGACAGGTTTGCTTTGCAGGTCCCAGGGACCGTGTGGGTCACCTGGCTGCTGCACTGGCCCCTTGTAGCCGTGTCACCACGAGTGCACCACCACGGAGCTGAGCTGCACCTGCTGGTGCCGTGACCATCGGCAGAGCCGGATGGCAAAGCTTCCTTTGGTGCTCCCACACTGGCACCCAACTGGCCCCGATGGTGCCATCGTGCTGCCCTTGCCCCAGCACCATGGCTGGTGCAGGAGCCACGTGCTGCCACAGCTGGGCTGTAGGACCTGCTCCAGGAAGGGTTAACAGCCTTCCCCATCTTGTTCTCAAAACACTGACACTGGAGCCAGAATGGAAAGAGTATCTCAACAGCTGAGATTAAAACAAGAAAATGAGTATAGAAATTATGTTTGTTAAAGCGAAATAGCTAATATAATCCTCAAAGGATTTTTCCTTTTGACTTAAAAAAAATCTAATATCTTCATTTCCATACCTTTTTTAAGCTAATTTGTGGAAAATTAAAATGGTGAACCCACAAAGGCTGCAGTTTAATTGAATCTTGCATCAGCCCTTGGTGAGCAGTCTCTCTTGGATTCCTTGATTAGTTCCCTCCATTAAATCATTTTTGCATCGTTTAGCTGAGATACTGTCTTCTGGCGGGTCTGGGACTCAGGGACCTGGATAACTCAGTCTCCATCTGAGCAGATGTAAAACGACACACCGTGCTCTGGAGAACTGTCTTATTTGGCCTCCCGTGTCTGCAGAACACACTCCTGTGCCTCGCTGCCCAGGCAGACAGCATGGCATGGGACTGCCCTTGGCACCAGACCTGGCCAGGGCTCAGCACATCCCCAGGTGCCAGGCATGGCTGCAGGGCTCAGACTGGCCTGAGCCCAGTGGTGGTGGGATGGGGAGCAGGAGGAGCAGAGGGAGCAGTGGGAGCAGCAGGACCAAGGGGAGCAGTGCTTGGCACTAGGCAGCTTAGAGCTGGTGTGCTGGCCTGGCTGTGGGGGATACAGGGTGCAGAGGGGACAACAGTGTGACATCCTGGCAGGGGCATTCCTTTCACTCTGCCTGCCCAGAGTGTCCTGTGCATGTGCTGCGGGCACAGGTCCTGGCAGAGCCCCATTCCCTAGGATGGGCATGTATGCAGGATGAGGCCACAGCACTGGGAGATGTATGAAGTTTACCTTCTGTCTCTCCCTGCTGAATTCCCTCTCTTCGTGCGAATAAATTGCACCTACTAGGGACAGCTCATAACTTGGAGCATTTACAACCTGCCTGTCCCATGGCACAACATCCTGACAGGGACAGAGCCACTCAATCTCTCTGGAATTCTCTGGAAATCTCTCACCACCAGCAGCTGCACATGAGGATAGCTGGCGTGGTTGTAGCCCTGTGAGTCACATCCTGGCCCTGTCAGTCACCTGACACTGCCCACTGCGCTCAGATCAGTGGGTGCTGGATGAGACAACTCTTCTTCCTGCATCCCGTGAGCAACTCTGGCACCTCTCCCTGCCCCAGCAGTGTCACAGTGGTGTTCTGATGGCCCTGTCAGGCTATCATGTCCCATAGATTAAAACAGATTTATATAAAGTCCTTTTCACCCCATTAGATTACTCTGGATTAACCTTGATCTCAGTAATAGATGCTATAAATGTAAGTCCTGCTCAGGGGGATTTTATCCATATGTTCTTGGAAGGCAGAAAGTAGATAAATTCTTAGAGAAGGTCTTACTGAGCGATTAGAAAGATTTAACCTCTTCAGAGTCAGCCAGAGCCTTGTGCCCCTCTGCAGGGTGAGTGCTCAGCCCCACTGCCTCAGGCAGTGTCCCTCTGTTACCACCACCCCTTGACATAGGCTGGGGCACATCCTGCGCTGTCTCTCAGGGATGGGGACACAGCCTGTGGTGCTCTGTGGCCTGACATGCCACTGCTGTGTGGGGCTGCCCTGTAAAGCCTGGACTCTGCACCCACTCTAGAGACCCACTGCAATCACCTGGAGGGGCTGGTGACTGCCGAGCACCTGAGCTGTGCTCGTGAGCCCTCCACGGCCCCTTCCAAGACAAGGGCTGCCTGATGCTGCTGCCGCCCTTGATTTATGGTCTGTGCTTTCCTTGAGAGCTTTGTGCTTTTTCGTCAGCAGAGGGGCCAAGCCTGCTGGGCAGAGCCGGCTGCAGCCTTTCAGTGTTTGGTGACCAAGAAACAGTTAATGCAAGAAGGGATGAAGGCAGGACAAGGAAATTCAAGCAGCTGTTCGAGCAGAGGAAGGAGGGAGCCAGCACATTGCACTACCCAGCACACGTAGGTGTGGCCTGAAGGGGTGGCAGTAACCAAAATTAATTCCCCATCCCCTCCTGCTGCTGTTATTAAATTGCTCTAAGCGCAGGCTGGAGACAGAGCCAAGCTCAGCTTTTCCAGGAGAGTCTGACCAGCAAGTTGCCTTCTGCTTGCTGATCAGAGAAGCACCTAACCGAAGAAGAAGAATTTGGCAGTGGGCTGGGCTGTGGAGAACTGGCCCTGATGGAAGCTGCTGTGATCACACAGCCCATGCAGGAGACAGGCACAGGCTGTTGACAGCAGACACAGGAATGAAGAAAAGTCGGCTCTGTGGAGTGTGTGGTGCTGCAGAGCCACGACATTTGGGGTGTCCCCCCGTCCATGCCCCCACAGCCAGGCACCTCTGCATGCAGGACCTGCACCATTAACAAAATTTGATGCAAATGTGCCTGGTTGGCAGTGCCCCAGGGTTAGGGCTCCACCTGATGAGCTGTACCAGGGGGACAGCTGAGCCAGTCCAGCTGACATGAGCAGAGCTCTCCACGAGGCAGCAGGCACAGGGGATGCAGAGTAAATAACACATTGCCTGCCCTCAAAGGCCAGCGTGTTCATTACCACACTGACCTCACTGACTCCCTCCTGCCACTGTTTGTATTGTGGCTGTAGCCACGCATATCCTGAAGGAGGGAAAGCTCCACATCCCTCGGATCAGCCATTGTCCACACTCTATCCTGGCTCTTTGACTCCTGCAGCAGAAGATGTTTCCCATGCTGGCTCTGCAGGGCCATGTCCTTCCCACATCCTACAAGGGCCAGGTACAAGGCAGTCTTTACATAATGACTTGTGCAGCAGGAAAAAGCAGCAGCCAGAAGTGGCTGGTGACTGCTCCCTATCAGTGGCATCCTGGCTGCTGCCAGCAGCTCTGGAAGCACTCTCTCTCAAAAGTCTGCTCCTTTCTGCCCCTTGAGCAGCCCTGACCTCCTGTACAGCACTGCAGCACCAGCCCCTGCCTTAGTGCTGCTGCCACTGTGAATCTGCAGAGCACCTGCATGTGCCCCAGCAGGCACCCCATTTGCTGTCCAGAAGAACATCTCTCTTGAGGGGTGGCTCTTGCAGGCTGTGCTGAGCTGCATATCTCTCTCTCCCCTGATCAGGCTACCCTGCACTCTCAGCCGAGCCTGCCACTGGCTCTGTCTGCATCTGCCAGCACCCCTGGTCTCCCTAGACCCCCAATCCTCCTGTCCTGAGAGCCTCCTGCACACTGGCATTCACTGGGCCTCTCCTCAGGATGTGGTTGCCACAGCTGTCACCAAAGGGCTGGGATGTGCCAACTCCTGTGCAGAGCCAGTGGGAACCCCTGGTGCCCTGGAGACATCCCAGCCCACTGTTCCTGACAAAGCACAGTGGCTACAGGCAGCACAGGTACTGCATGGATGCTCCAGCTCATGAGGAGCAGCTGGGGCAGGACAGACACAGCACCAGCACCACCACTGGGTCATGGGCCATGGGGAGCACAGGGAGCCCTGGCCACCAGCCACAGGGAGCACAGGGAGCCCTGGCCATGCATGGCACGGTACCAGGCTGTGCTGTCCCCAGCTGCTACCGCGAGGTGCCAGGATTTGTCCTGTTGTGCCCCACCTCCCAGGGGGCCAGGAGGTCTTACCGAGATGTACAGAAATTCTGCCTGCTGCCATGAGCTGTCACCTCCGATTCTGCTGAATATTTAAAAACTGCCTGAATCTGAAGTGACAAATCCATCATTGACCATCTGCCACTCTGCACGGTCACCCTGCAGCAGTCCCTGACATTTCCAGCTCTGCCCTGACACGAGCCAGTAACTCGGAGATGGAAGGCATCAGCCTCAGCAGGCTGACAGGCATTGCCCCCTGCCCGCCCCAGGCCCCTCCACAGCCCACGCACAGGGACAGCCGAGGTACAGGGGCCCCTCCTGCCCCTCCCTGGCACAGACCTGGTGACCGTCTGCCGCTGCCACTGAGCACACGGCTCCATGAGCACCAGCCCCACTGCCAGCACAGTCTGGGGGATGGAGCCAACAGGAACTTTGCTGAGGGCACAGCATCCCCAAAGCTGGCTATGAGCATCCCCCTGCCATCCCTCAGAGGGGTGCCTGGGGACAAGGGGTGCCACAAGCCCCATGGGCAGCCCTGAGCCCTCCTGTACTTGTACCACAGGTTCTCCCAGTACAGCTGAGGGAGTGGAGCTCTGGTGTGGAGAAGCCTGTCCCTCCCCAGGGCTGCACAGGAGTTCTGCCACATCTCCATGACTGGCTGGAGCAGCCAGGCTGCCTCACGCTCTGCACAAGGACTAGGGCGAATGCTTGCATGGGCACAAGGGACAGCTTGCCTCCTGTTCAGGCCCCCTCCTGTTCCCTGGCTGTGCCTGTCCTGTGTGTGCCAGGCAGGACAGCATGGGATGGGATGGTGCAGGGAACAGGCATCTGAGGCAGAGTCATTCCCAGGAAAGGTGCACACATTGATTGCCATCATCCCCTTGTCAGTACAACCCTTGCACACTCTTCTAGGCTGCGACTGCTCCTGCAAGATGAGCCCATGCTCAGCTGTCCCTCCCTGCCCCGCAGGGACCAGTATGGGGTCTGCTGTCCCCTATGGGGAGGTCCCCTCTGGCTGCTCCCTGCATGGGGTGCAGGAGGTGTGTAACAACTACCATCTTTCTGCCACCTGTGCCATACCCTGGACTCGGTTTGAGGCCCCTGGGTGGCACCACGCATGCCAGATCCTAACCCAGCAAGAGTCCAGAGCCCCAGCATGGAGCAGGGGCTGTCCAGAAGCTTTGCTGGGTCAAGAGATGCTCTGGGAAGGCCGTGTGGCTCCTGTACCCTGCAATCCTTGGAAGGTCAAACAACTCCTGCCTGCCCTCCATAGAGGAACCATGCCCCAGCAAGCCCATGGGGCTCCTCACCACCTCTCCTGTGTCCGCAGCAGCCTGAGGTGGTGGAGTGTGGGGCCAGGTGCCAGGACACCTTGCAGGGGATGCTCTGAGCCGCTGCCCTACACTTCCCACTTGGCTCGGACCCGAGCAGAGACAGCCGGGCTGCGGGAGAGCTCCCGCCAGCCATTCGCTCCGTACTTGTAGCTGGCACAGAGCTGCAATTTACAATCAACCTGCTGTTTGAGCTAATTGTGCTGTAATTGCTGAGCAGTGCTCCCTCCTGTTCCACCAGTGAGCGGTGGTTCTCACACTCCTCTTGGCAAGCCAGCACATCCATGGTCAGCCCTGGTGCTCAGCTCATGTGCTTCCAACCGAGCTGTGCCCCGGGCAGAGGCAGTTTTCCTCTCACTCCCTCTGCCAGCAAACACTACCCTGTATCTGGCAGCTGCTGGTTTCTCTACAAGCCCCCACTGGAAGCAGCTGCTGAAGGGCACAGGGTGACCAGGACCACGATGCTGTGGTATGCACGGATGGCCAGGCACGGGGCACTTCTCCGAGACACCTCTGCCTTCCTGGGAAGGCATTTTGCCAATGTTTCGTTTCGGTTGGATAAAATGTGTGCAATTAGAGGAGCAGAGCAGACTGCACCCGAGTCCAGGGAAGGGTTGGATGGGGCCTGGGATCCCACTGTCCTGCCTCGAGGCAATGAGCTGGTGCACACTAGAGAAGGGAGATTCCAGGTCATCAATTGTAATTAAAGGACACTGTCACTGGCAGGGCTGGGCTGATTCCCAGCAGCTCCTGTCACTCCCCCGTGCTGACATGGCAAAACTTGTACATCCTCTGTGCTATTTAAAAATCCCATCTTTAATAACTTGGAGACATCAGGAACCCACTGGACAGCCATGGGGGGATGTCAGACACCAAGGGGACAAGCGCAAGGGCAAACCACTCTCTGGGGAGCAGTGGGGGCTGCAGGTGGCCCCAGCCCTGTGTGAACACGTGGGCAGCCCCCAGGCTCAGTCCTCCCTGGGCTGTGTGACCCCAGGCTCAGTGACCCCCAGCTTTGGTGCCCCCAGGGTTGGTGCCCTCTGCAGTGCCCTGGGGTGGCCCCTGGGGCTGGTGTGGGGTCATGGTGGGGCAGAGCTGGCAGCAGTGCAGGCAGCATCACAGGCAGCACTGCAGGCAGCATCACAGGCAGCACTGCAGGCAGCGCTGCAGGCAGTGCCGCAGGCTCTCACCGCTGCGGGCGGCGGGTGTGCAATCAGCGCTAATCAGGTCGCTCACTAATTGCGGGGCCTCCCGCAGGGCGGTAAGGGCCACGGGGTGCAGGGGGTGGCCCTGTCCTCCCCATCCCTTCTGCTGCCTGGAGCAGGTGTCATGCCTCCTGTCAAAGGCATCTATGGAGAGTGGGCGTTAAACACTCACAAAGGAGCTGAGATTCTTTCAAGTGAGAAGGATTTGAAAAGGCAATTTTCCTGAGAAAACTTGTTTCCCTTCATGTCCCCACTGTTTTTCTCCAAGGGCCACTTTTCCCACAAAGAGTGACTGTGGTCCCAGCAGTGAGCAGCCACATCCTGCCTGCCCACTGTCCACCCTCACTGCCTGGTGTGCATCCCTGGTGTCCATCCTCACTGCCTGGTGTGCATCCTCACTGCCTGGTGTGCATCCTCACTGCCTGGTGTCCATCCCCACTGCCTGGTGTCCATCCTCACTACCTTGTGTCCACCCTGCCTGCTTGGTGTCCCCATGGGATGCCTGGCTGGGAGGCAGAGCAGGTTGGCTGGGCACTGACCCTCCTGGCAGGGAGTCGTGCCCTGCCCATGTGGCTTGGCAGGATGTTGGCAGTCTGTCCCCCCTGTGCACTTGTGCCTTCACACCCCCCCCCACACCTGACAGGCTGGGCCTTATGTAAATTCCCACCATAATCACACTGAGAGCTATCAAACTATCTAATTTAATTTCTTTGTGAAAATAAATAGCTAAAGTGGCCCTAGGTACATGCATAAATACTTCAGCATTATGTTGGGCCTGTTATTACTTCTCCCAGCTCATGCAGTTGTAATGCACACTTAATAAGTACATATTTATTGCACGTCTCATCCTGGTGGAAGAGTAGCGAGTTTTTGCTGAATAAGCAGGAAAACAGCTTAGTCTGTAATAAAAAAGGGAGGGAGTTAAACAAAAATATGCTGGGTAATTAATGATTGGGCTTTGAACGGCCATAATTTTTTATTAAGCGAGTATGCAAATATGGTATAAGTGGCTGTGTTAGTATTCAATGGCCTTTTTCAGGCATTGATGGCTGATCTCTGGTAAGACTGCCTCTCTTTTCTTCATGCCTATGTGAATAATGACAAGCAAACATGACCATTCCCATGTGTCCATGCAGGAATTTGGTAGCATGTACCCAGGGAGCTGCATTGCTCACATACAGCTCTGGTCAGCTAGTACATATGTGGCTTTGTGCCACTGCTCCCCTGTCAACACAGCACGCCCCCTCATCTCTCTCTGCCTGCTGCCAGCCACTGTCTCTGTCTGCTGCTTTCTTTGCCTCCCCGATCTGTTTGTTGCATGCTTCATTAATCCTGATAAATGTGTGGGTTAGTGCTGGGAGAAGCAGCTCTTGGGATGCTGCCACCGTGGAGCTCCCTGTACCCCGCTCCCACTCCTGCTCCCGCTCCCACTCCTGCTCCTGCTCCAACAGGTTGGCACTGGCATCCATTGGGTGGCCCTTCCACCAGCCGCTGGGACAGGGTCCTGCTGCACAGCTGGCACCCTGCAGCTGTGGAGCAGGGAGAGCAGGGCACAGGGAGGGAGAGGGAGGGACAATGTGGCTCAGGTTGCTCCTGGAACTCCATCCTTGCTGTGAAGCCCAGGGCAGCCCTGTGGAGCAGAGGTGTCCCATGCAGAGATGCTCCATCCCCAAGCACCAGCACCATGGCCATGCCAGCCAGAACAGGCATGCAAGTGACAAAATGTACTGAGATGTGGACAAACCATCACTCCTCTGGTTACCAGTGACCCCTGTGCTCTGTGCAGACACTGAGGCAAAACAGGACAGCATGAGGGGTGACATGGACCAGATGAGCAGCCAGCTGTCCCTTCCCTGTGAGACGTGTGGCTGTCCTGGGGCTGCAGGGGCAGGAGGGGCCATGGCACTACCGCAGGTGTCCCAGCCACAGGGGCTGATCAGGCTTTTGGGGCTGTTGATGCTGCAACACAAGGCAGCCCTGGAGACTCTTGGCACTGTTCACAAACAGCAAGAGGAGTTCAGCTCCCCAGATTAGTCCTGCTGCTCTATGGTTGGAGAAGTTGGCCCACTGGAGCAGTTTTTGACATGCTACACCAGAGTTCTCTCCCGGGGGAGCAGACCCCAAGCCCCTTTTCCCATCAGAGCAGTATGGCAGGGAAAGGCACCAGCCAGTGAGGACAGCCAGGCTGCAGGAGTGACAGGGCCATGGCAATGCACACAGCGATGCTGGCAAACAGCAAATGATCTCCCCATTAGCCCTCATTAGCACGTGGCTGAAAGACAACACGAGTTTAAATTAAGAAGACATCACAATGGTCCCAATTGTGTTACCGCTGTGCCTGGGAAGAGCCCGACAGCTGCTATTTAATACACCTTCCCGATCTGTCAGGGCACACACACACACGCTGCACAGCGTAGTGTCTGCCTCAGCACACACATGCTTCTGCATGGCTGCACGCCTGCACACGCAGACAGCACCTGCCTCTGCACGTGTACACCGCTGCGCACACGTGTGTGCAGGGGCAGGACAGCCACACTCAGCCCTGCTCCCCAGGGCATGCCACTGGCACTGGAGGGGGTTCCTCCATCACCAGAACACCTTGCTAGGTGCTCCGTGCACGTCTCTCTGCTGGGCGATGGGGAGGAGTCCCCAACACCTCTGTGTGTGGCCATGACACAACTCCCTCGCACGTGCACTCACCTGAATCCAGGGAGGTGGAAGGAGCTGTGAAGCTGAGCAGTGTCTGAGTTCAGGCTGATGGGTGCAGGTTGCCAGGGGAATGGTGTCACCCTGGGGTCGCTGCTCCCAGTGCAGTGAAGTGGGGTATTAGCACTCTGTATTTATACTGCAAGTTCCCAGTGTGACGCCTGCGAATGACTCCCACTGGCATGGGGGAGCTGGTGGCTGTCATGAGAAGGAAGGAAAAGATTTGTTCGTGGGCATGAAGGGAACCAGAACTGCCTGATGGGAGGCGCAGGGGGCTGATGCTGAAGGTGTGAGCGTGGCCCTCTCACCAGGGACAGGGAAACCTGCTGTTGTCCCACATGGGTGCCCCATGCAGGTGTCTCAAATTGCTGCCTTCCCTCAGGCAACCTCATCCACCAGCCCATGGCTCATGCCTGGTGGTCTGCAGGAGCCCAGATCAAGGATGGCACTCACTCTTTGTGCCAGGACTTGCAGAAAGGCTGGAGTGGTCCGAACCATGAACAGATGGGTAGCAGGTACTACACTGTGCTGGGTCTCACTTAAGGACAGGATGCTCCCACCAGCCTTGGCCAGGTGAGGAAAGCTTGGGGATGGATTACACTACCAAAGCCACAGCAGCAACAAGCATTCTCAGCCATGGATTTCCCTCCCAGGCTTGTGAATTTCCCACACGTTTAGTGACAGTATTGGAAATGCATCCAAACGCATTAAGTTATTTCAGATAGCATTTACCTGGGCAGGCCACATGCTGATGCAGTGAGACCTGCAGGCGCTGCCCTGGGCAGATCTGGAACTTTGAGCAGGTTGGGAAGTGGTGGGCACTGGCAGCCAGGAACCATTGCCCACCCCAGGAGTCCTGGGGCCCCTCTACTTGTGTGCCAGGTGCTCCACACACACCTACACACAGCAGTGTCCTGTGCAGGACTCAGGCACTGTTAACAGCCCATAAAGGCAAGGTCTGGAGTCCAGTGGTCTGGACTCACCTCCCTGCAGGGAGCACCTCAGACCCCCCAGCCCTGGGAGCTCCTGCATGGCCTGGGAATGCAGCAAGCAGAGAAATGAGTGTGGGGACAAGCACCAGGTGCCCCTCCACATCAAAGATAGTGAGTGGGAGAAGAGGTCATCTTCCTGGTCCCCTCCCTGGAGGAGCAGAAAGCTGCAGCACAGAGCTCAGTGCAGACCTGCTGCCTCAATTATTTATAGGTACCATGGGTAGAACATGTTTTAATGACATTTGTGCTGGAGCTCAGCAGTGCAGATCTGCACCGAGCCAAAAGGAATATGTCAGAGGCTTTAAAGCCAGTAAAAGCAGCATGTCAATCACAGTGGCATGCTCACCTCAGCCCCTGGATCTGCTCCCCCTGCCCTGCGGAGAGCCTGCCACCCCCGGGATGGATTGATGCACAAACCCAGAGACACACGGGCCTAAGTCACCATGCTTTTTTATGGATAAATCACAAGTAATAAGCTTTCTCACTAGAATTAGAATGACATCCTGGAAAATTATGTTCTGGTTTTACAGCATATGACGGAAAAGCAATGGACTCCTTGGGAGGGGTTGCCTGTCCTACCATCAGGCAGCCATGGCTTGAGGCTGGGTAAGGAAGGGGTAATTCTGTCTGGGGAAAACTTGAGCAGGAGATGAAGGGGACAGACCAGACCTGGGGATGTGAAGTGTGCTGAGCAGCACCAGCTCTGCACACATGGCCCATCCTGAGCCACAGAAGCCCTGGGTGATGGCAGAATGCTGCTGTGCAGGGGCAGTGCTGGCCTGGATGGGACAGCCTGGCAGGGAGCGTGGCTGCCTTCAGGTGCCAGCAATGTCTGTGGTGGCAGGAAAGGGATGTATCTCTGCCTAAACTTGTAATCCTGCAGCCACCTTCTCTCTGCAGCTGGTGGACTGGGTGCCCACGGGCCAAGGTCCTGGCAGCCAGACCTGGAAGCAGCTGAGCTTCCCAATCAAACCATCTGGACACAACATGCTCCAACACCTCCAGCAGCTTCCCAAAGAGGAAGCCAGGACACAGAGCTGTGATGCTGCAGCACCTCCAGCTCACCAACACATCTGATAGTGTGCCTTGTGCTGGGATTTAAAGACAATTGGTCCTTGTGTCTCTTTACATTTCTGCTTGCAGAGTGTCATTTTCTTCAGAAAAGGCTCTTTTGCAATTACTGTGAATTACACATGAAAAGCAAGCGACCACGTATTGATTGGAGCCCAGAAAAAGCACCAGAGCCATTTAGAGTAGATTAACTTTTTCTGGAGAACGGTTTCACAGTTATTTAAAGAGATTAATCAGTTCATTTCAGGTCATTTACCATTGTTTCTATGGCCTAGCCTGGAATATCCCCTTCTCCATTGTGGACAGAGCCAAGGCCTTCCTGGGAGGAGGAGTGCCAGGAGAAGAAAAGACAGTGCAGAGAAGAAAGAGAGTGCTGCTCTCTGGATCCCTATGGCACAGCAAGTGCTGCACACCTGCCTGGGTGGGCACAGGGAAACTCTCCTCAGCCAACTCAAGTACCTGATTGTTCTGTGACAGGTGCTGGGAAAGAATGGGAGAATATTTCTGGGACCCAGCCCTGCCACAGCCCCCTCAGAGCCTGGGTCTGCTTCCCGCTCCTATGGCATGGTTGGCATCCCTCCTGCTCACGGTCATTGCCCACGCACCCCCAGCCTCCTCCTGCTCCCCACGCCAGCACCCTGCAGGCAGAGCAGGCTCCTGCCCTCAAATATTTCAAAGCATTTGTTTCTTCAGAAAGAAAGCATTGAAGTCAAATGGCTCCTGTGGTGGAATACTTCCCAAATGTCAACACAATCTGTGCTACATTACGGGTAAATGTGATAATCTTAACGCCTGGCTTCTTAATGTCAGTGGCACTGAAGTCTGATGGATTGACAGACAGCCAGAATGACACGCAGTCATAGCTGATAAGGGCTCTCTCCGGGGAAATCACAGCTTTTTAAAGATGTTGGCAGCTACTAGCAAGTACCTTTTTATTTAAAAGGATTACAAGCATTGATTGCACTTCCTGTTTTCTTTTTATCACATTCCTGCACCAAGTGACGCTTGTGCTTCGAGCTGAGCCTTTCAGACAATTATTCTGGAATAATGAGGGCGTGTCATGTTGGCTGTAATGAGTGTTTTCAATGGCTAATTTGTGTGCAGTGTGAAGGGATTTCAACTGCTGCCTGGCTCCTGGATAAAGGTGAATGACTCCTGACTCGGTGGAAGCTGCTGTGGGCTGGCTCTGTTGGGGTGGATGGCAATGCGTGCTTCCCCCAGCAGAAAAGGGATTAAAACTTCCTGAATTACCATGGTAGAAACACTAGCTAAGGGGTTGCATTCTGCTTAGCAATGGCTGGTAGCTGTTTCCCCAGCAAACAGCTGGACCAATTCATGCTCACCTGAGCAGCTCCTCCACAGCAGTGATGGAGAGATGAAAAATGGATGTCTATAAGCCTGCAGTGTAGCTGGACAGAGCAGTTAACAACCTCCATGCCACAAACACTCACTGTCACTGACAACAGATGAGGGATGTCTAAGAACCACCACTTGGCCTCCCAACCATGGCCAACCAGCACACGCAGCAGCAGAAGAGGTGGGTGGATGGTATAACACATTGCACAGCCCAGTGGAGGCAAACTCCAAGGAATAGAGCTCCTGCTCCTGCTTTTACCCTTTCTTGTTGCCATTGTTGTGATGTTAAATGCCAGATGTTGAGCCCCAACAACTGCATTCCAGCATCAGTGAGGGCAGCGGTGAGGACAGGTGGGATGGGATGGAGCCTTTTGCAAAGTCAGGGTTGTGCAATTGCTGTGTGAGGGCCCCTGGCTGTGCTTTGCCTTTGTATCCCAACTGCTTCAGACTCTGCCCACCTGTGCTGGATTCAGCTTTCCAAAGCCCAAGGTTCTTCCCTAAGAATTTGAGTAACAGACATTAAAACCACACTCATCTGAAAAGGGATTGTGAGGCTGGAGAAAGGCCAGGCTGGGGTGTGTGAGTGACAATGGCCAGCTCAGCACAGCATCAGCATCCTGAATGGACATAGTCCTGGCAGCAGCAGGAATGCCAGCTCTCCACCACACTGACCTGGGTGCTCAGCAGGGCAAGGGGTGGTTCCAGCCCCACTGACTGCCCAGGAGCATGATTCCAGGGCCACGTGGAATTCAATGATTTTGTTTCTCTCCAACCCCTCTGGCTGTGGTGACAGAGCCATGACAGCTGCCTGGAAACACAGCTTGGTTTCCTCCAGTGACTGGGAAGCAAGACCTGGTGCCACCAAACACAAGGCCAGGTCATCTCCAGAAGCTGGGAACGCTCCTGGGATGGGCTGGGAAGCAGCAGCACCACAGCAAGTAGAGAGCACAAACCGGAGCACTGTGTCACAGCAACATAGCCCTGACAAGACAGAGCTGCTGCCTGCACCGAGCACAGCGCAGAGATGTAAAACTGAGATTTTGCTGAGCAGGGAGAGTCTGACACCAACCCTGAAGGAAGCTCAAGGGCTTAGTAAATGAAAGGACATAGGGAGCTGGGATATTATCTGTGTTGGAGGTGGTTAAAGAAGTCAGCTTTCTGGTGATAAAGCAGCTTCCTCAGAGGATACAGGGGAGAAGGGATCACCTTCTCGAGCAGCATATTGCCAGTGGGAGTAGGAGGCAGAGGTTGACATGGCCTTGTTGCACTCAGTTACCAGAGATGGATTTCCCTCCTGGGGGAGCAGGTATCGCTGCCCTTTTTTCACTTCTCCTTAATGATCCCAGCAGATCACATCCATCTTTTGCAAATACCTCTCTGGAGGGGGCCTGGACACCTTGCCTTCTGGAGCTCTCCATGGCTCAGTGCAGGTGTTGGAGGTGACTGATGCAGCTTCCCTGTGCTGGGGTTGCAGCAGCCAGTGGTTGATGGGGAATAGCAGCACCAGCCCTGCAGGACCCGTTCAGAATGTGACAGCAGCAAGTGCTGCTCCACCATCCTCCACCACTGCCAGCAGACAGCCACAGGCCATGTCCCATGTGCTGAGTGCCATCATTTGCAGAGCAGGATTGGCTTCCTTTCCTGTGGAAGGAGAGAGACCTGCCCTTGCCCTGCTCTGCAATGAGGTTGTTGTGCGACTGCTGGAGAGACAGAGCTGCTATAGGAAAATTTCCTAAGAAGGGGCTGTTTTGAGGAGGCATGGAGCTCTTCAAGCATCTTCACAGATGCTTCTGCAATCAGAGCTCTCAATAATCCTCCTCTTTTGTAGTGAAGGGTCTGGTTCTGGCTGGCAATTTGTTGTTTTGAGCTCTCTCCATTTCTGCACAGCCCAGGCTCACCACTCAATGCCAGGCGCTTGTCACCTTGTGGCTGCAGACACTTCCTCCTCAACATGGATTCCCAGAATACACCAGGCACTGACCTCCAGGGTCCAGAGGTGTTCGGGTGCCTGAAGTGGGACACCAGGACTCACAGAACATGTTTATGCAGCTGGATGAGAGTTCTTGTTGTCAAGGACCTGAGCTGGAAACCTGGGTGGAAACACACAGCAACCGCCATCTCTTTGCAAACAAGAACTAGCCAAGTGTCCAGACCTGCCAGAGCAGGTGGCTGCAAGTACAGTGTTGACAGACTCACTGTGAGGAGGTAATCAATGGTGATGCTGGCAGAAAGGCCTCCTCAAGGCTGGCAGCTGTAGAGGCACTTACTGAAACTGTGAAAAGGAAAACTGTGCACATGTTGAGGTCTGGCAGCACACCTTGTGCCTCTGGAAAACCCTCCTGTCTCAAGACTCCCCTCTTCTGTCACAGCATCCCACTAACTGCTATCATCAAAGGTCACCAGATGCTTCTTCCATAACATTTAGTGAATAATCAAGGGAGCAGGATGGAGTGGAGGCATGGGGATGGTGAAGGATATGGAAACACTCAAAGACCTGGGGGATCAGTAATCCTGTTTTGTAGCCAGGACTGCAAGATGCTTTTTAAATGACTGTCGCTTTATGGAGCGGTTTAAAGTCTGCCTGTTCTGTCTGCTGACTTACACTGAGGCCACCACCAAGCTCAGCCATGTCTCCTCTCTCCATGCCTGCTCCACACTTGTTTGCCACGAGCACGTTAATCATTCCCCAGTCCCTGACAATCAAAAAGACCAGCAGCAATTGATTTAGCTGTGGTCAGGCCAGAGTGCCATTTATTTGCATAATTTCAGTATTAAAATTGAGTATGAAAGAGTTGCTGCAGCCAGTAACTGAACACTGCTGTAACACACAACATCACCAACATGAGAATGGGTCCGGTGCCAAAGCCATTGACAATGCCTAGCTGCACTGAAGCCATAAAGAATCATTGAATGGTTTTGGTTGGAAGGAACCTTAAAGATCATCCAGTTCTAACTCTCCTGCCATAGGCAGGGACGTGTTCCACTAGATGAGGTGTCTCAGAGCTCCATCAAGCCTGGCCTTGAACACCTACAGGGATGGAACCTCCATAACTTCTCTGGGTAACTTTTTCCAGTGCCTCACCACTCTCACAGGGAAGAATTTCCTTCTAATACCTAATCTAAATTGACTGTCCTATAGTTTGAATCCATTCCAGGCTGTCCTGTCACTACACGCTCTTGTAAAAAGTTCCTCTCCATCTTTACTATAGGCTCCTTCAGGTACTGGAAAGTCACAATTATATCACCCTGAAGCCTTCTCTTTTCCAGGCTGAAGCACCCACCCAGGACCCACGAATGACCAGCTGGCCAACGAGAAGGCTGCCCATGACTTCAAGAGAACAACACAAAAGATGCACTTTTTAAAGAACATTAAGGAACTCAGATGGCCAAGGAAAGAAGATCACAAGGACGCACAATCAGATTTTCTCGTGTTACTTGGTGTGCTGTATTCCTCCTGGTCCTTCCACCAATGTTCTGCAGGACAGAGGAAGGAAGAGCTGCTCATGGGATGAGCCACTGTTGCTCTCCTGCAGGACCGTGCTTCTGGAAGTGTACCACTGTCCAGATGTGGCAGCCCAGACCACTGACCCCAGAGCTGGGGTGCCTCCTGTGGGGAGCAGGCAGGGCCGAGCAGCACTGCAGCATCAGGCACACACGCAGCACCTTGTGCTGCTCGAAGCACTGAAAGGATGGAGAAAGTCAAGGGCACTTTTATCCATAGTTTCTTACAACTTCAGACAGAAAAAATGACCCTGCTCTTGAAGAAGCTTTTTCTGATGAGCATTACAATGAAAAATGGGAAGAAGCCAGAGATGCAGTATCCTGCCAGTGGGAATGTGCTACAGGCAGCAGGTGGATTGGCTGTGCTGGGCTTTGCCACGGCCTGTCCTGGCATAGGCAGCACCTGGCCCCTCTGGAACGGTGCCATTGGGACCACAGTGACAGTGCAATGTGAGGAAAAGAAGCAAGACAAAATAAGCACATAAGACTCAGGCTGGACGACAAGGAAATAATTTATTTCCAGGTCCCAGGAAAGACCTTGAAAAAAAATAACAAGGGTGAGGAAATCCACCTTCTAATTTCATCTGGGTAGAGAAACAAAACCAAAGTGACTCCATCAGACATGGTGGCAGCTGCCAGCTCCTCCTGCGGGTGCAGGGCAGGGGGCACAGGCACCGCACTCCTCTCGTATTTACACGTGGGATAGAAACTAAAACGCAAGCGTGCGTGCATGCGCGCCGGGGAGGATGGGATGGGGGGTAACCCGGTGGGAGGGTTGCTAAACACGGACCCTGTCAGACCCCATCTCCTAGGACAGAGCCCTGCTATTGCACAACACTTGGCTAGAGGAAGGGCCAGCGCCGGAGGGGCTCGAGCACAGATCTGTAGCCCAGAGGGAAAACACGAACACGTTCCTGAGGAAAGAGAGGGCTTTCTCCACTCTCCTGCACTGGGGGAGGGAGACGGAGGGTGGTGCAGGGCATGACTTGTGTGAGGCAGCATGGCCAGAACTGGCACTCCAGGGCCCTGCTGCCTCCCCAGCATCATCACAGTGAACCAGCAGCATGCCAGGCGTGGGTGCCAGCCATGGCATCCACTGCCTCCTTGGGGAACCAGAGAGGTCCAGAGGGGAAAGGAGCTCCTGGTCCCAGTAGGAGCCAAGCTGGAGCTCTGCACAGGCAGCCATGGCAACAGCGGGCAGGAACAGATGAGGGCAGGCACTGTGGCAAAGACAGGTCCTGTCCCTCTCCACTGTCGGGTCTCACGCTGCAGCCAAAGGACCGACACCAGCAGCCGGGAAGCAACACACAGTAAAAAAAATGAACACCCATGTACATTTAAACCTTCTCCAAGGAGAGAAAACACTGTGGTTAAACTAAAAGGACAAACCCAATGATAAGCCCAGGATGTGTCAGGCCTTGGGAGACCTTATCAGTTACCTATCAATGATATAATTGATTTTTTTCCCAACATGAACAGATAAGGAGCTGCACTAGCCAGCACTGCCTGAGACGCTGTGTGAGGGCATCGCTCCACATGCTGTTCAGTTTCTCCCCGGGTAGTCAGCAGGCAGGGAAGATGCAGGGCACCCAGTGCTTTCCTCCAGCATCATCTGCAGCCCAAGGAGCAATGGCACATCCCACTAGCATCTTCCTAACCTCCCTCCCAAACTTAGAGATTCCATGCAATGGCAGCCCCACTGTGGGAGATCATGCTGGTTTCTTGCAGGGCACTGTGCTGGGGTGATGACACCCCAGGGACCCCAAGGTGTCATAGACTCACTGCCCAGCCTGCAGCCAGCTCAGCCACAGAGCAGTGCCAGCAGGATCTGGCCTCATGCACATCTCCTGGAGATGGCTTTTCCTTCGCCACTGATGATGCTTTGCTGTCAGCTGGGTGTAAGCAGGAATTATTCCTCACACCCAGGGACTGGAGTTCTCTAGTACCCTGCAGCAAGGTCCTCCATGAGATGCAGCTCTCCCCCAGTCGCTGTGGGACAGGGAGCACTGATATCCTGCCTGTTGCCCTGTGCAGCTCATGCTGCTTGGTGACAGCCAGTGCCTGACTGAGAGCCCCACAAACCCCAGGTCCCATGTGAGGGGCTGGCAGAGCCCACCTCGGGGTGCTTCTCCGGGCCCCTCCAACAGCATTCCCCAGCACCAAGACTGCTCTGCAGCTCAGGCCACACTCCCATGCCTTGGTGATGGGTGGGATATCCCCATCTGTCACGGGGGCTGTGGGGCACATCAGGACCTCATGGATAACATCTGCTGTGCAGGGAGTGTTGGCAAGTCCCTTCACATCACCAGCCCCTCTGTGACCACAAGATAGGGGCTAAGCAATTGCAGATTGTGGTTTGAGGTGAGTGGCCCACAGGGAACAGAGAGAAAGATGACTCCAAAAAGCGAGTGAACTTAAGGGGGAAAAATCTGAACAGAAGTTAAAAGCTTGTTTCCCTCTGCAAGGAAAGCTCTTAAAGAAATCAAAGCTCTTCAAATACTCTGACTCAAGTGACAAAAACAATTTAGACAACAAAAGGCTCCCGGTTTGCTCTTCCTCTCCTGGAAGGGGCTCACCGAACAGATCTATTTAAATGATAATTTGTGGGGGAGAAACCCCCTCCAAACTCTCTTGAATTAGATTTTTTCTTTAAGTTAATGCGTAGTGCTTTAATGAGGACTGGCACTGAGGAGATGAGGACACCCCAGCGGCTCCCCTGGGCTCCCCAAGCAGATGCAGAGCCCACCCGAGCAGGGGGCAGCTGCAGAGGAGCAGTCGCCCAGTGCCCCCAGCTCTGCGGTGCAGCCCCTCTCTGGCAGCCAGAAGGGCTACAGGAGCACATGGTCCCCACGTGGCACCTCGCAGCTCGGAGCCCCAGTCCAGGAGGGGCTCGGAGAGGTTGGCAGGGCAGCTAGGACTCCTCGCTGTCCTCCTCGCCCCTGCGCCCAGCGTACAGCGCTGCCAGCTGCCGGAAACGTGGCCCCCAGCCCCCCAGGTAGGAGAAGTCCTGCTCCGAACCACTGGACCAGGTGTTGATGGAGCTCAGGGAGGGCACGGGGGAGTCCGAGCCCTCAAAGGCATAGGTCTGGAACGAGTCATAAGGCGGCACAGAGAGGTCCTCATCCGCCTGCTCCACCTTCCTGCTGATATAGTCTCTGAAAACAGAGAAGTCCAGGTCCGGGCTCTGCACCCACTGTGGGAGGGCACGGAGCTCAGAGGTGGGGTTTCTGCCTGGGCCCCCCTCTATTGGCCCCCCACCTCCATCTCCACCTTTGATCTCACTGAAGTCGTAGAGACTGCGCAGGGCTGACATGTCGTAGGCCTCCGTGTCCTGCTCGCCGCCCCCTTCATCGTTGTATTTGATGACATTGTCCCTCATGTCCTCGTCATCCTCAGAAGTCAGGTGGCTTTTGTGGTGTCGCTTCAGCGTGAGGATCAGAAGGACCAGCACTGGGAAAGGAAGAGATGGTCAGGGGGGTGCAGGGTCTCATGGAAGCTGTGCCCCCACAGGGTGGGGACATGTCCTGCTTGGCAGCAGGTGCAGAGGCACAGCACCCCCTGGCATGGGGAGCCCCGCCGGAATGCCAGACTGTTCTGGTCAGCCAGGCTCATGGAGCAGCAGCCGTGCTGTGAACTGGCTTGGAGAGAGGTCTGCCCAGACTCCAGTGCAGACTGGGAGCTTCCTTTCCCATGCAGCGTGACCACCGAGACAGGAGGGATAGATGGATAAACACACGGCCGGACAGACAAACGGATGGGTTCTGCAGAAGATGAGTAGGAAAAGGGGGTGCATGAATCACAGCATCAGCCAGATGTGGGGTGGGTGAGTGTGGAGCAGATGGCACAGAGCCTGAGCAGTGAGCCACAGCTGTGTCCTGGATCATCATCCATTCAGCCCATCACCTTTAAAGCACCAATGTGCACTTTACTCGTTTGGGCAATTAGGCAGAAATTTGTTTGTGCTGCGTTGGAAAATGAAACCAGTGTAAAGTGCACCCTCTGGGAAAGGATTTTCTGAATGGAGATGCAGCAGAACACATGGAGTGGAGCCATGCCAAGCAGGAGACCTCACCAAACAACATGCTGGTTCCTACAAATGTCTGGACAGCCCTTGGAGCCAGCCAGGAGCCAGTCCCAGGCCCTGAGGGCTTCCAGCAGCTGCATCCATCAGCTGCCCTGTACTAAACCTGGAGGCAGCACAACACCCCATGCTCAGAGCCCCTTTCCATGTGCACACAAGCCCACACTTCCCCTGCACCCACATGGCATGCTGTGGTGGCCCAGCAAAGCTTGTGCCAGCAGCATTGTTAGGACACAGGTCCTGACCTGGGCAGTGCTCTGGTTTGCCTGCACCCCCCAGCTCCATGTCCTGCTCACGTGCTCACACACACCCTAACACTGACCCTTTCAGGTAAGAGCACACCTGTGCACCCCACACCTGCTGCCCTTGGTCACATGCTGGGAGCACATGTGCCCCACCTGCTGTGAGACACCTGCTGTGGGCACAGCACAGCAGCTGGTGAGCAGCTCTTGGCTCCTGCCCATGTAGATGGAGATGGAACCAGCAGCTCTCCAGGCTCTGTTGGGTGGCAACACACCTGCCTGCACAGGCAGCCCTGCTCCAGCTGCCTTGTAGAGCTCAGTGCACAGGAGCTGGGGCAAACACAGGAGCTGCCCTGCTGGTCCCCCACTGGCAGGGCTGAGGTTCCTGTCCCCCAAGCTGCAGGTACCAGGGAGCAGAGAGATGCAAAGAAGCTGGCTCCATGCCCACAGCACCAGTCTGCACATGTTCACGTGATGCTGATGGAGGGGAGGTGGGACAGGACAAGAGGGGTCTGGAGGACAAGCAGGAACTCACCAACCAGGATGAGGATGCAGACCAGCAGTGCGATGAGCGCGCCGGGGCTCAGCGTGGCTGACATGACATAGGCTGTGCTGTTGCAGGACTGGATGGCCCCATTGCTGTCGCAGCCGCAGACACGGATGGTCAGAGTCCCTGTGCTGCTCAGGGCCGGGGGGCCGCTGTCCACCACCAGAATGGGGAGCAGGTACACATCCTGCTCCTGGCGGTTGAAACCCACTCTCTGTGTGTGCACTGCCGCCGTGTTGTCTGCAGGGAACAAGCAAACCCTGAAGTCACCCCCACATCACAACCTTCAGGACCTGCCACAAGCTCCTTCGTGCTCTGGATGAACAGCAGCTCTTTGTGCATCATCTCCAGCAGCTGCCCCAAGAGAGGATAGGGTCTCTCTGTGCTCCACTGCAGGGATCCAGCTCATGGCTCCCCAGCACTGCAGCCTGAGTGCCCGAGGGTGCCCAGCTCTGCTCCAGCATGTGCCCCTTTGTGGGCACCTTGGAGCCAGCCTGGCATCTCCCTCTCAGCACACCCAGGAGTGAACAGGAGCAGCAGCAGGCAAGTGTCTGAGCCGTGCTGACAAACAACACAGGCAGAGCACAGAGAGGGGAAGAGCCTTCCAAAAGACCATCTGAGATTGGCGCAGAGTCAGAATTAGGATAAGAATCAGTTGCTGACATGGGCACCAGAGCAGACAGGTTGCACAGGTGGCACTGAGCCTGCAAGAACAGACACAGCTTCCAAACCCAAAGCTGTGGGTGAAGGGCCTTGCTTCAGCCGGAGGACCAGACACCCCTATGTCCTCTGCAACTCCTGAAGGTTCAGGCAGAGCTCCTTCCAGTCCTCCCAGCCAAGTAAGCCATCCTCCTTCCCCATCTGCTCATGCCCTGCTGCTTCAGGAGCTCAGTTGGCACTGCACAACCCATTACGATCCCATTAACACGGCCACTTCACGGGACCCTCCAGGGCCAGCGATGAACCCAAGAAACAGCTTCTGCTGACCAGGAGCAGGGAGGGAGGGAGGGCAGGGACAGAGACTGACACTCGGATTGACTCCCTGCTCAGGGGTGCTGTGCACTGCCAGCCAGCAGCAGCAGCACAGGCAGGATGGAGCTGAACAGCAGGTGACAATTACAGTCAGGTGTCAGAAGCCGCTGCTGACTGTCTGCAGTCTTTATTTAATAAAACATAGATGGGCCCACTCACAGCAAGGTGCTGCTGTCTATGGACTCTCCTCATCAGACATGATTTGTGCTGGACCAGCCCCTTTCTCTATGAATCAGCTCTTCGATTGGAAAAGACATCTACTGTAATTTTGGCTCTTGGGCTGCTGCCACTGCGGAAATTGGTGTATGGATTGGGTGCTGCTTGAGAGCACATGGGGCATGGCAGGGACAGGAAGTGAGTGTATGACAGGGAAAACCCACTGGCCAGCTGGGAAGCAGATCCCAGAGGCACTGCATGGCAGTCGGGGCACAGCAGAGCAGAGAGCCCATCTCCTGTCCTGCAGGAGACCTGCCACTGGAGACTCCTGAAGCAGGACATGGAACCAGCATTGTGGCAACTGGGTAGAGCTGTCAGGACGAGCAGGGAAACACCAGCCTGGGCAGAGCTGTCAGGGGAGCATCAGCCCCTGGGTGCAGGGAGGCTGAACCAAGTCTGCCAGCCAGTCTGCTGAGAGATGCCTCTGGCCTACCAAGGATGAGCTAGGAAAAAAATTATTGTTATGCTAATCGTTTGCACAAAGGTAAGGATATCTCATTTCATGCTGCTCCCTCCGCCCTGCTGCAGCATAGCAGGGAGATATAAATAATGTTAATGGCACCATCTCAGCAAGAGACCAGGACTAACTTCTAGTAGCCCAGCTAAGCATAAGCCTCTGACACCAGGATCCAGCAGTGATAAAGTCACAGGGCAAATCAGACAGACCAAAGCGTTGTGGGAGAGCAAGGCTCTGGCCACAGCCCAGGAGGGTCACCTTTGCTGGTACTGTCACTCAGTCAGGTCACCAGGCTGTGGCTGGGGTCAGATTCTGGCTTGGAGGATCCCTGAGCATACAGCCCTGCACCTCCACTGCAGCTCAGCCCATCTCTGGCCCGGGGCTGATAGAACACAGTGCTTGGGAGCTCTCCCAGCTGCCCTTCAATGCTGTGTAAATGCAGGGGTAACACCCGCTCCAAACCTCTCTGGAAATGCAGCAGGAGGCTGGCAACTCCCTTCTGTTTACAGCCAGCTCCGGCTCCTGTTAGGGACCTGCCAGACTGTATTTTTAGAAACAGTCTCTAGAAACCAAGGGGAAATACACGTGCAAGTGGCAGAGAGGCAGGCACTAACCTCAGCTCAACTGAGACAGCTCAGGCAGCACGGCACCACTGAGCCCCCACCTCCAGGGACATGAAGGAGAAATATTGTCACTGCCAATCCCCCCAGGTCAAAATAAAGCAGCCAGTACTTAAATCTATCAGCAGCATGACAGACAGCTCTGCTCAGAGAAACCTCGGCTCTGGAAGGGGCTGAAGGTTTTCTTGGTGATCCAAAACTCGGTGCAAGAGAGCAACAAAAATCACAGCTACAAACGCTATTTTAAACATCATGACACTACATTTACTCTCCTGAACAGGGCGACATGAGCCCTTCCTACAGGAGAGATCCACAAAAATTTCACATCTACACCTACAACACTGCTCATGAAGCCTGACAGCCAGAGCTCAGCCTGGCATGGACCAGTCATGTTGGGCATTGAAACAGCTCCACAGCCCCCTCTCTGCCCCCTGGCTCTTCAGAACCATGGACAACTGCCTGCTCTGTCGAGTATTTGCACTCTCACTTACAAACTTCTGTGTTCCCCTCTGAGACACTCAAAAAAAAAAAAAAAGAAAAAAGAAAAAAAGAAAAGCAGTGCTGCTGCCATACAACTGTAGTCCCTTTGACCACAAAAGTGAAGAAAACTGCCTGGATCTGGGAAAACGCACCCTGGAAAACTCATCCAAAGCATAGATGAACTCACCCTAGAAAACAATGCAATTTCTTTTGGTGCAGTTGTTTCTTTACACTCAGCTGACCCACAGCAGCTGCTTCAGGATGGGGATGTGTCTTGGCACAGATTTGTTTGCATGGGCACAGCCCAGGCAGGCCTGGTCTGGCAGCCCTTGTGTCTCTTCCTCAACAGCAGCTTCCTGCCAAGTCCATTTCTGGGGTGTCAATACTGAAAAGCAGTGCTTCCCAGGAGTGGCACTGGAATGTGAGCAGACATTAAACCACAGCTTCCCTGCACAGATGAGTCTGGGTCTCCACACCTGTTTTCCTGCCCAGTCCCCACAAAGCTGCCCTTTCTGCTGCGGCCACGCTGCTCCAAAGGCTGTGCTGATTGTCCTGTGATGCCCCAGCAGAACCATTTACTATCATTGCCATCTTGTTGCACAGACTGACATTTTCTCTGCAGGTTTCCTCTGCCACCCTCTCGCTGATCACACAGTGACATTATCCCATGTCGCATCACATCACCTTGTGTGACAGGCAGGAGACAGCCCCTCTGTCTGCCTGAGGAACAAGTCACTGGACAAGGCAGGAACTGATGTGAGCCGAGCGAGCAGGGACTCATCAATACTGCCCTAAGAGGAAAGTTTAGAAAAGCAATATACTCTGGTGGGAGCTTAACATCACTAGGAATAATAAAATAATTAAGTCTCTCAGACTCCCTCTCCAAAGAGGCTCTTGGCAGCCTCAAAGACAGAACTAATAAATCCTTCTCATAACTCAATCTCAAACAGCACTAGGAGAGCAGGAGGGATTTTGATGTTCCTGCCCTCTCCCACACTCACAGGGCCCTGCAAGCATCTGCCTTCCTCTTCTCCAGCAGCTGCTCTGCTGCACTGGTGCCTGGGCACACCAGCTCCAGGGAGGAGCCCATGGCACCTCTCCAGGCCTGTGGGCACACTACTGCCAGGGTTACCCATAGAGAACACACACTCTCCAGCCCCAGGTGGTGGCAGCTGGTAGAAGAAATATCCTTTTTTTCCCTTTTGCCTCTTCCTTCTCCTGAGTTCTCCATATGCCAGGCCACAGCACCACTGTTTGCTCAGCCCCACAGAGGTTCGATGATCTTTTACAAACAGCCCCCGCCCGCTGGTCAAATCAGCATCTGTGCTGCTTCTGCTGAGAACAGCATCCCTGTGGGGCTGGAAGAGGCTTCCTCTATCCTCAGGCAGTCCTCAAATCCCAACATTTTGCTTTTGATTGTTAGGATTTTCAGATCTTCTATCACCCATTACATGCTCTTAATGAGACCTGCAGAGAGTTCAGACATCTGCTTGCTGAGCCCTTGAGCCTTGGAGTCAGTAGCTCCATGTGTCACTCCGTATTACCTAGCACTCCTTCCAGGTTGCTGGGCTTGGATGCTTTCTACCATCCCTTCCAACACAATTAGCATTTCTTGGAGAACATGATTTCAGGCTTTAATTGCCTTTGATCCTTCTGTAATCAATATTCTCAGGACAGAAAGACCTAGGAAAAGGCAAGTTAGGACACAGAGGATGGTGAATGTCTTTGGAATGGCACCAGTTGGACCTGAGTGTGGTCAGCTTGTCTAATTCCATCTCTTCCTTTAGTCATTCCATTTGCTGGGCATCTTCCTTTTGTGGTCATGGCTGTTACTACAGGTGACATTTATTCCTTGTCTGATGAACCAGGAAGTGTGTGAGCATTCCCTTGGGCAGAGCAAAAGCATGGAAAGAGAGATACCAGTAGGCAACGGTGCTGTTTCCAAAATCCCAGCTCCTGCAAACCAGCTGTAACTCAGCTACACAGTCACCTGCATGGACACTCTTGGCTTTTGTGTCTCCAACTCTGAGCACTGGAGCCAGGGCAGCCCTGTGTGCTGTGGGGGATGTGGGTGTGAACCACAAGGACCTTGCAAGGGCCATTCCTGCTCCATGCAGAGATGGGAGCAGCAGGGCCTGGCCTGGCAGGGTTTAGGCAGGCAGCAGTGCTGTGACTGTGCCAGGGCAGCACCAGGTTGCAGTACACCTGCCCTGTCACCGCAGCTGTACAACTGCTTACAAGCAGGTACTCCACAAGCTCATCATCTGATGGACAGATTGATCCATTAATCACCCCAGGCTTTCCCTAAAACCCTTGCAGGACCCTCTATGCTGCTCACGAGGAGCATCAGAAGAGTCCTGGCGGTGCTCAGTGTCCCCTCCAACCCTACCCTGCCTGTCTGTACTCCCACATGCACAACAGGCTCTGCACTTGAACCTTTAATTGCCTGTCACTGATTGTGCTTCTCCAGCCATGCATGGGGTCAGTTTTGCCAGCAAGGTGCCTGCCAAGCAGACCATGAACCAGGGACCCCTGGAGGGGGTCCCAACACTGTCCTGGCAGCTCACAGCCCCCCAAAATCCCCCCAAGCAGCCCCACCAGAGCCTCTCCTGCCCTGCCCAACCAACTGCAACAGGAGCACTCCCAAGCAGGTGCTTGTCCCTGTTGTGCTGAGGACAAGTCATCTCCTGAGGTGGCTTTCTGCTGCCATGAAGGAGCTGAGGGAAGTAGGTGCAAAGCAAAAGAGAGGATTTAAGCAAGAGCTTAGCGAATCCATCTGTGCTGACATCCATCAGTGTCACTCCTTGGCTGCAAAAGCAATATTTATAAATCACGTTTCAAAACTGGCTACAAATTTGTACAAAGAAACAGATGGGCTGGTGGTAGCAGTTTGTCACCACTGATATTTATATGGGGGAGTAGAGACAAGTGCAAGAGGGGTGAATGCACGAGAGGGAAGCAACGGAGGAACACAAGGGAGGATGCAGCAAGGGGACCCGTGAGAGCAGGAGCAAAGGTGAGTGTACCCAGGGCCATTAATGAACTGGAGGAGGGGGCAGAAATCAAAGGGAGGGAGATGGCACCAAGACACACGTCTGTTAGAAATGAGGGGTATCTCCATCTGCACAGGCAGCCACCTCCGCTTGCTGTGGAAGACAGCACTGCGCAGCAATTGGGAGGGTCTGCAAACACTCTGGGAATAACCCTGCAGCAACAACATTTGTTTTCCCAAGAGCAGGAGGCGGAGGTGATGCCAGCTTTTACTCATTTTATGCAGTGTTACACCACACGCAAAGCTCGAGGGATCATTTAGCACAAAGAATTACCCCATGCCACAAGAGCCTCATCCCACTCAAGAGAGCAGCAGTTCCGGATGAGATGGTGGCAACACAAGCCCATGTCCTGCACCTACTGCAATGCCAGCTCTTGGGCCACTGCTGGTGGACCCCAGGGGCCCAAATAGGGTGTAACTCCCACACAGGGCTGTGGGGTCAAGCAGGCCCTGCTAAACCCCAGCCACCATGGCCAGATGCCCTGCCAGACCAGCAGGACAGCAATGGTGGCTCTGGGATGGCAACCTGGCCATAGCAGAGACTGTGTCCCAGAGCCAGAAGCACAGCCCTGGGATACTTGGAGCCTCATGAGGGTCTGGGCACGGATGGACACTCGAGTGTAGCTCAGTGCACTCAGGCACATTTTCATCAGGTCCTTCAGAGAAAGTGAGGGAAGTTAATCGCTGGGTGTGGGGTAAAAATCTTGCTGAGGATTAAAGTCTTCTTACATGATAAGAAGCAGAGGTCTTGTGAACAGCTGCCCCCTGAGTACAGGGGGAGGGACTCAGGTCAGGGACAGCTGTGCTTCTCAGGACACAAAGCAATACCCAGCCCTTCTACCATCATGTCTGAAGCTTTTCCATTTTGACTATCCCTAATAATGTGGAACTGAACTGAGCAAGCTGGATCTTACGTCAGCAGAAGGCTCCTCCGATAAGCTTGGAACAAACTAAACCAGACTTTTAACAGATGAAGCTGCAAAAGCAGAGATAGAAAATGGTTTAAAAAAAAACCCCAAACAACAAAACCCAAAGAATTTCAATGTGATCTGCTAACTTTGATCAGGGCTGGCCTCTGTGACAAGTGCATGCACATTTGGCTGGAGAAGGTACCAGTATCTGCATGGGTCCCTACTATACCTACTGTTGCAATCAGCACCTAAATTCACCCTAAACATCAGTCAGAAAGAAGAAGCAGTCTAACAACTACCTTTCTGGATTGTTATCATCCACACAACTGCAGCCTGACCTCACAGCCCACAAAGTCCAAGAGCAGCCAGGGCTCAGCCAGCAAAACCTGCATCATGACCTGTCGCTCACAGCAGCATCGAGTCACCAGGAGCTGCTCACTCCAGGGATGCAGAGAACCCCAGAGCTGCCCAGAGGAACGGAAATGCCTGACTGCATGTCCCAAAGGACAGAATGAGCCTCAGGAAACAGAGAGGAGCTGCATCCTGGAGCTGCCACCTCACAAGGAATCCCAGAGATTGTACCACGGCCATGGGCTGGCTGTGCTATGACCCCTCTGCCTCCCAGGCCTCCAGAGCTGTTCCCATTCATTAGGAGCATAGGGCTGCCCACCCACACAGCAGCCGCAGGATGACCCACGCTCCAGGATTTACTTTTGAAAGGGATAAATCATAATGCTCATAACGTGAGTGTGCTCATCTATAAATCCACATCATCTCCTTGCCTGCAGGCAGGTTGGTGATTTCACATCAAGAAAGGGACCAAAAGCCCTGAAAACACCAAAGGCTTAACCAGACAATACGAGAGGAGCTTTGTAGCTGCTTGCAGCAGGGAATAAAGCTAGCAGAGCCTCCTTGAGGAAATCCAAGCTGCTAGCTGACCGGTCCCACCATTTCAGATTGACAAGAAGCCCTATAGCATGCCCAAAGCACCTGGAGCATCATCCAGCACAGACAGACCCTAAACCCACAGTCCATCTCCCTCCCCACAGGCAGTGGTGCCACTCAGCCTGAGGGCTGCCTGGTCAAGGGTGCAGCAGGACTTACCCTGGATATCCAGCAAAGAAAAGTGGTGGTTGTTGGTTGCTTCTGGTGCCAGAGTGAAGTAGAAACGATGGCCATTCTGAGGCTCATCCCGGTCTACAACGCTTATTGTCTGGATCAGCTGTGGGGAGAAGGCAGAGGTGAGCACCAGCACTGCCTCTGCAGCCTCTCACGGGGCCCTTGTGCAGGGTCCAGCCAGTGGCATTGCCAGCTGTGGACACAGCAAGGGATGAGCCTCTGCCCCTGTAGGCAGGCTCAGCTATGGGACACCAGCAGAGTGATTCCCACTGGGATAAGGACTGCACTGGAAGACTCGCAGGCAGAAAAGGATGGATGCACAGGCTGGCACTGGCCCAGAGTGCTGTCTGCAGCATGAGACCAGGGCTGGGGGACACCCACTACCTGGCCTGGCTTGGCATCCTCACACACAGCGGCTTCATAGGGGGTGGCGAGCTCAGGTGGATTGTCATTGACATCCAGGATACGGATACGGAGAGAGGCCCTTGACACCTGTGAGTGATTATCTGAAACACAAAGAGAAGCAGAGTTTCAGCACAGACTGCCAACTGCTGTCAGGGAACAACTCTTCTCATTCCCGTCTGTCCAGAGGCTGTGTGGCTGCGGCCAGCACGGAGGGTCACACAGCACTGAAGGTTGCACAGCACTGCACCTCTGCCTGTAGCACGGACCACCTCCAGGGCAGCAGCACTGCAGGGCATTGCTCAGCCTCACCACACCTTGTAAAGAATCCCGACTGCTGGGCTGTGTGCCAAGGATGCACAAAACATCACTGTTGGCCTGATCTACCCCTGGAAATGCTGAACAGCCTGGAGCAAGTCCTGGCTGTAAGGGCCAGTCACCACTGGTGAGGATCTGTGCTGCAGCCAAACAGCATTGAGACGGGACAAGAAAATTTCCACATGAGAACACCACCCCCTGACCTGGATCCTAACCCATAGACCCTGGGGGTTGGCAGAAACATCTGAGAGCTGAATGAACAGAGCCAGGGTGCAAAACAGCTGGGATCAACAGAGGGCAAAAGGTAATGGTGAGATCTGTCCCCTCCATCTCCTCTACACCCAGGTGGCCTGGTGCTAACTGTGCCCCACTGAGGCACAAGGTGCCTGCCCAAGCACTAAGTCTTTCATGCTGAGAGTTTTTCATACTATCATCAGCAGTTTAAACTTGAACCCAGCACCACCCACCAGCTGGCATGAGGGGTCATGCTGTAGGATTTAGGGCAGCCCCCTCCACCCCCACACTTGCCAGCCCAGCGTTGCACAGGCAGTGGTCCTGGGGGCTCCCAGCCCACTCCCCTCCTCCCTTGGGGGTGCACAGAGACAAGGGATGGTCTGGGCTGGGCTCACTCTGCAGGTGGGACAGGGACAGAGTTTAAACCTCCAGTCACTGCAGCATCACTGCCCTGCATGCACACACTGCTGAGGGACACTGAGACTGTGCCACAGGATTACAAATCACTCTGGAGGGCCTGATGTTTGCTGAAGCACCTCATACACATCCAGAAATGAGAACTCCCTCTTACTTCATCTTCTCTGTTTTACCCAGAGGCTGCACCTGTGACAGAACTAATGCCTCTCTCCACGCTCGGGCAAGAGTTCTGCTGCCTGTTTGTCTATAACATTAATACTGGCCCCCGCAGATCAGGTGGGGGAGGACCCAGGGGAGAGGAGATTTAGCACTGCTCCATAATTAGCCAAGAATCTAAGCCCCCTCCCCAGAGCTGCCTTCACCCGGTTCTCATGTTATCACTCCCTCTCACCCAGACCAGCTGCTCTGGTGATTAGATGGTTGTTTTCGGGGGAGGGAGGCAGAAGTCGTGACTAAAAGCCTGGAACTATGTGTTATTTTAAAAGACATGTTGGTGCAGCAAAATAAACTGCAGTTGCTTTCAGGCAGAGAGAAAGGGGGAGGCAGCAGGGTGAGAAGGGAGCCTGGGGAGGTGGAGGGGTGCATGCCTGATGCCCACAAATGAGCAGAAGGAAAAAAGGGTTCAGTTTCTGCAAGAAGGAGGACAACAGTATCTTATCACCCTCTCCTCGGCCCACAGGAAGGTGGATAACCATCCCCGCTGCTCAGCTCTGGAGCAAGCTGGCACTGCAGAGAGAAAGATGAGGAAAGGCAGAAAGGGAAGGGAAGAAGAGCCTGAATGGAGAAAGAGCCCAGGACCCCATCTCTTCCCCTTCCTAACTGCAACCCAGAGGAGGAGTTCCTCCCTCAGCAGTCCACAGTTCTCCAAACCAGCTGCAAGCAGGAACCAACCCCAGCGCTGCCAAACCCTCCTCAGGACCTGTTGGGATGGTTTGTGCCATGGAGGTTCTGAGGGGCCAGGTCTGGACACCCAGGGAAGCCTGAGCACAGCAGATTTGCTTCGAGACCACCTCCCAGAGACCCTCAGGAGAGACGTGATCAGCATGTTTAGAGACAGCCAGAACCACAGGTCCATGCTCTTCCACAGCTCCAACCCAGCTGCCGGGAATGCAAGTGGAGTCACCCACAGTCTCAGCACAGAGCTGGGCACCTGCACTGACCCCTGCCTGAGCCGTGGCTTACGTCCTGCTCCCCTGGGCAGAGCACAGTGACCTTTCTAAATGCACCCTGTCATACAAAAGCTCTCCTTTTGCCCCTTCCAAGACTGCTGATGCCTGAGGCTCACACTCACTTCCTGGCTCAGTGATAGGGTTAAAATTTGATGTGTCCAAGAACATCAAGGTTAGAAACGCATCTACTGCACCCTTGTCTACCTTTCCAGCAAGGCACACATCAGCTTCTTTCTATTTTGGCTGTACAATGTATATTTGAAGGTTCCTCAAATGCTTTATCAACTTCCCTCTTCCTCTGAGCCAGTACCTGGATTTATGGGTGGGAGATATGAAAAATGGTTGGATGTATTTGATAAAAGTAATCTTCAAAACATCTGAAATATGTTTTCTGTAACTGCATGGCGTAAACTGAATTTATGACAGTCAGAAGTGCGATTAAGATTGTTGGAGCACATCTGTGATGAAAGGCACAAAACACTCGACTAATGCGGGCTTCATGTCTGCGAGGCCAGAAACTCTGACCTGTGCTTTCTCTACCTGTGTGCACACACCCAACACATGCTCCAGAACACAAGCAAAGGCTCAGCAAGCAGGTCCCAGTGCTGGGAAGAGCAGCAGAGGGAGTGGATGAGGCTGTTGTGTGGGTGGTGCAGGAACCTGCCCTCGCAGGGCTCTGCCCATGGTTGAGATGAGGGTGGCATGTTCAGGCTGAGGGCAACTGGAAAGGAAAAAAGCCATCTTCCATTGCAGCATCTCTCCTCGGTATTCCAGCTCAGCTGACTGACATGCAAATTAGTTTAATTATTTCTTCTTCTAAAATAAATTATATTTTGCAGTGGCTGCAATATGTTGTGTCAGGCAAAATTACATTCAATATTTTTAAACTAATTGATGTCAGCCTTGAGAAAACCTGATTGACAGCAGCGAGGAAACTAGGCTGCTACCTAAACGCTTTCCTAAATTAAAATTAAACATGCCGTTTTTCTGCATTTCCTTCAGGAGTTGGAATGCTATTAATCTGAAAAGACTGAGGAATGAGACATGGAAAATACACAGAACAAGAGGGAGATGCTGGGAGCACAGCTGTGCAGTACGGGAGCTCCAGGCTGGTGACTGGCAGCTGCCTTTGCCTACATGGGAGGAATTACTTCAGAGCCACTGGAGCTGCCGTGGGTGGGGCACGGAATCCTGCCCAGCAGTTCCATGCTGCTGCATCTGCAGTTGCCTCAACACAACCACCCGTGTGGTTCAGGGCATGCACTGAGTGCCAGCTGGACCTCCCATGCCCAGGTGCCACATGGCAAAAGAGGCAGCACTAGGACAGGACAGGCAGTGTCAGGACTCTGGAGCAGGAAATGGTCACGGTCCTGCTGCATGGCAACACTCAGGCCAAGACTCAAATGCTTCAGCTGAATCTTCAGCCACATCCTGAAGTATTTTTTCCTAATTTATTTCATCACAAAAGTAACCTGAACAGACCATATTCTCTTCTGAAGTGTTCACATGCAAAATGCCAACTTGCGCTCTCCCTGAGCTGTGGACAGCTGAGTGCCCACAGGACCAACACTAAGCAGCTCTGGGCAACTGCTCACCAACACTGGAGCTCTGCAGCAGCAGCTCACAGGGATGGGAAGGGGCTGATGATGCTCAGCTGCCCCTGCCAGGGCAGGAAATGAGGGGACCCGTGGTTACCACTGTGCTGGGATCCAGCTACTACCCTTCCAAACTCTCATGCAAACTCACAATAAGCACTTTGCATTTTTACACCCAAACCTTTCCTGTGGAGCTCCAAATCGAGCCATTGCCGAGGCACACGTGCCATTTGTCCTCCTGCCTGCACACAGCTGTGCAGGGTATCACATGCTGAAAGGGTCTGAGAAGAGCCCAGGGGACCATGGGCTGCCACGTGCAGCTGCAGCACTGGGGACAATGCTAGGCATAGTGTATGACCTGCTCTTCTCTGTCAAGACCAAACTGGTATAATACTGAATTCAAAATTTTTACATTAGTAAGGAAGCCAGAAGAGGCAGGAGTGGAACTTATTCCTCGCTACCTCAGCAAATTGGGAAGACAAAATGCAGAAGACTGGGATGAGCCACTCAGCTCTCCAGCCCTGATGCCATGGCTGTGGAGCACAGGGTGGGTTTGTAGGTGTTGGTACAGCTCCTGCCTACAAAGCATAGCACTGATGGCAAGGGCAGAGCAGGGGCATGCCAGGGGTATGGCTCATCTGGCAGGTGGCTACATCAGAGGCTGGAGCTGAGAACGTGGCTCCCAGCTGAGGGGATACAAAGTGGAAGCAGCAGTTAAGCCAAGTAACATATAAATGGCTCTCACCTCTCCTGAGTCCTGCCCAAACTCAGCAGCATGAGAGTCATTAAATCGCATCCAAACACAATGCTCTGATTAAAGCCAGTCTCCAGCAGGAAGATTTATCATCTCAATTACCAGCAGTGGACACAGCAGTCAAGGCCTCATCATTTTACATGAGCAAAGAGGAAAACAGGAAGAGAATCACTAATATTAGCCCAAGGAAGGTAAACAGCTTGCGAGCAAGATGAAGATTTATCTGTGGAAACGCTTGGCCTGGTCCCAGGCCAGATTAGCTGAACAGCCCCCATGTTTCCTGCCAGCTGCCACGCTGCGAGGCCAAACACTCCAGTGGTCCCTGGCTGGCCAAGGCAGCTCATGCTGGGGATGCCTGGCCAGGGCGGGCAGAGCTGCCTCCCCTCCTCCTGCAGCAGCCCAGCTGGCTCATGGGCAGAGCCAGGCACCTTCTGCAGCTTTTCTTACCACTCTCAGAGGCAAATACACTCTGTGATATCTGCAGGTGGGACATGCACCCCTGGACATGGTATCTGCTGCAGGACAGGGCTCTCCAGGGTCAGGGCTACTTGAGCCCCACAAAGTGCCTGTGGGAACAAGTGTTGCCAGAGGGCTAGCTGTCCTCCAGCCACCAGCAGTCAAACCCTGCTCAGGACAGCCCTGCCAGCAGACTGGGAGGGCAGCTCGAGAAGGCCATAGGGATGCAACACCTTCTGCCTGGCACTGCAGGAATCAAGCAAGCCTGGCACTGTGGGAATCCAATGGGCATGAGTTCCCACCATCCCCAATGAGCTAGGGCACCAGGCACATGTCTGGGCAGCAGGATGCCCAGTGGGCTCATTCCACTCCTCCTGCCAAGTTTACATCTCACTGAGCAAAGGGAGTATTTTACCACTTGCCTCTGCTGGAGTTGGTAAGGTCCAGCCTGGTGCAGCAGACCCTGCACAGCCAGCTGCACCCTGAGCTCCACAGGACCCTGCCAGCACCCCCAATCCCCAACACCATTGTGCCAGGAACTGCACTGCTGGTTGTGCTGATGCCAGGGTGGAGAATCCCAGCTGCCCTTCATTCCACGTTCCCACTGCCTGTGGATGACCCCACTTCACCAGGCACAGCCTGACAGCTGCTGTACAGCCCTGCTACGAAACCCCTCCATCACTCTGAAGGCTGTACCTTTACAACTGCCCTTTCCGCCAGAGGATTCAGACATAAATTGTACTTTAAATTCAATATCAGTCATTAATATTTCATGATTACAAAACGTTAAGGATAATGTCACTGGGAGGGATGTCTGGGCAGTTAAAACGGATGAGTCAGAGCTCACCACGGGAAAAGTCAGAGCACTGAAGAGTCTCCCTGGTTTTTGAAGCGATCCAGCTTGACAGGCTTCCCTGCCAGAGGGGAACCACAGCATTTACTGACTTGTTCTGAAATCCTAGCCACTGCGTGTAAATATTGTCCTTCTGATTCTTGTCACCTCACGTTTCCTCTAGATGCTGAGTTGTGCTGCAATGCTGCCATCCCCTCTTACCCTGCAGAGCCTCCCCGTGGAGCCCCCCAGGACGGGCTGCCCTCCCTCCAACATGGCCAGGCAATGCCAACACTCCTGCCCATCTCCACGCCAGGCAGGGCTTGCGACAGTGACAGAGAGTGCAGGGTCACCCTGGTCAGCTGGCACAGAACGTCAGCAGAGAGGGGCTGAGACAGCAGAGCCAAAAACATCCCCCCAGGGCAGTGGGGGGTCTGGCCAGGGCCACTGACCCCTCCTCTCCTGGGGCCATGGGGCTTGTGTCCTTGCCTGACTAGAGCAGATGGCAGGATCTTACCTCTGGAACCCAAGTCAAGCCCTGACCCAGCTCCTTGAACATGAACAGCACCGTCAATGCTCAAAAACAAGCAAAGAACCAAGAACCAGAGCTCCTGAGGATCTCCTGGAGCAAAGCCTGGGGAAGGCTCCTGCTCACAGACAGGTCCTGGCACACATCAGCAGGCATCAGGAGATGCTCTGCAGACACGGCAGCTCCCTGGTACCTACTATGGGGTGGGAGGCAGAGCACAGCAGGGCTCAGGCTGCCCTGGTGACTTGCACATCCAAAACAGGGAAAACTTGGAAGAATATGGTAATGCCTTTCTGTTTCCCAGTGTGACACCCGGGACATTCTGCCCTCATAGTCCCTTCCCACTGCTGCAGTGCTGGGACCTCACATCCACTCCTTCTGTGCCAAGCCTGCACCATGCCAAGGGCACAGGAGGCATCCAGAGCTGCAAACCCAGGTGCAGGTACAGCCTGTGAATGCCCAACACTGTGAGCCCCAGCAGAGGTGAGTGCTGACAGCCATCCAGTGCCACAGGGCTCCGTTTGATGGGACATCCATAGGCAGCACATGACTGTTCCAGGGGGATGCAGGTGATGTGAACACAGCCCCCCCGGGAGCCCCCAGTGCCACTCAGCAGCTGTGACTGCAGGGAACGAGCTGCACAGGGTTGACTGGCAGAGATGGTGCATAGATAACACAAATTTGATTAGTGTTCATCAAATATACTATTCGACCATGCTCCCTTATTAATGCTCAAGTCTGGCAGAGTATTTTTAGGTTGTCTAGGGAGATGTCAGACAGTGCTGCTGCATTTATTTTTTTTTTACTTCAGCATTGATTAACACTTACGTCTTGGCCACCCCTGCACCTCAGCACCTTTATTTCTCCCTCTGCCCCACACAGCACTCCTCCATCTCACCTGCTTCCATGGCCAGGACAGTGATGTTGTGCCACCCTGCAGTCTCTCGGTCCAGGACCTTCCCTGTCACAATAGCACCTGTTTTGGCATCGATGTCAAAGATCCTCTCGGTATCCGTGCTGCGGTCGATGGCATACCTGGGACCAGGCAAAAGAGGACACTGTGAGCAGCTGGATGTGCCAAGCCCACCCTCACCATCAGCCCCACAAGTACTAGAATCGAACACAACAGGCCATGTATCACTGTTTTCATTGTCCTGTGCTGCAGGACAGTACATGGCCACATTTCCACTGGGCTGAAAGCCCAGAGCTCTCAAGTAAAATTGAAGTGTGGCTTTTGATGCATAAAGCAGAACTATGCACAGACTGTGGACAAGGGGAAAAACCTGCTCTGATGGGAACCTTATGCTCTGGATAGACAGTGAAATAGAAAATTGTGGGCTATAACTTCACTCATGACTCTTGGAAGCTTCAGAGCTGTAGGTTTAGCAAAAGCACAAACTCAAACCAAAGGTGAGCATCCCTTCTTGAGGGGCCCACCTCACTTACTACCCTCTGTCCTAATCCTGCCACATCCTCCTAAGTGTGAGACCTGGAGTTCAGCACAGCAGCCCATGTGAGCCAGACCTGTGGACACCTGAACTGCAGCTACAGCAAGCACAAGTGACGAGGTCTCCTCTGCACCCAGGCTGAACCTGTGCAACCGGTGCAGCAATCCTGGCAGCAGAGAGGTGGGCAGCAGCCAGCATCCCCCCATCAACACAGCACATCATGCCAGCAGCCCCAAGTTTTGCCCTATTTTGAGCTTCCCACTCCCAAAAAGGAACAGGCTGAAGAGCTGCTCCAGCTGCTCAGCTGAGACCTGTCACAGGCAGCTCTAACTCTTCTCCTTCAGCTGCTCCAGTGCTGTCCCAAATGGTCCACTCCCTGAGTAGGGGGGAGCCCACATGATCCCTGTGCCACCTCCAGAGAATATGAGTCCCACCTCTCCCTGAGGGCACCCCCACAGCTCACAAGGACTCATGCACTAGGTTTAGCCCCATGCTTTCACAACGACACCACAACCTCACACGTGTACCAGTGGCATGATTTCCAACTGTTACACACAGAATTAAGGAAACCAACATTAAATCAGGACACAATGAGATGTGAGCTCCTGGGGGAAGGGGTGGAAGGGAAGTCCAATCCAGCTGAGGCCCTTGAGCACAGCCACAGCACAAATAACACACACCACCACGGCAATCAGAATTAGAAATCCAGAAGGCCTGCAAATCACAAACAATACAGCATAATGTTATTGTGTACAGCATCTTTCACACACACTGAATCCCAGAGTGCTTCACAGAATTAAATAATACAAGACAGCAAAGAGTACAAAGGATAAATTACCAAAAGGAGGGCTGTGAATAAATTAAAGCCTTCAGTCACATGTCCAACCACAGAAGGAAGATAAATGTAGGGAGACAAAGCAAACTAGAAAGCTGATGAGGTAGGACAGTACTGAGAGGCCCCACTGGACAGAAGGAGAGCAGGACAGAAGTGCTCTGCTTACTGCAGGGCAGCTTTTGCAAGGGCTTGTGTCTGGCACTACAGTCCAGCTGTGGTCTGTGGGTCCATCATCCACACAGCTCACAGCTGAGGAGCACCAGATCACCTTCTGCATGCAAGGAGGACCATCAATGGCCCTGTGCTGTTCTGCCCAATGTCCTGGGAGGGGACCAGCAGGTGGAGTGCTTCCTGCAGAGCCATTGTCCATCCACACAGCTCCATCTCTGATGGAGCCGCAAACAAAGACATTCCTATGCTATTTAATGTCTTATACTGTTCCAGATTACATTCCCTGGCTCTCTCCCTTTCAGACAGATGGGAGGATGAGAGAGAAAATACAACATCATTTGCTTGTATCTAAAGAAAGACATTCAGAAGTCACTATCTAAACTGCACTTGCACACAGCCACATTCTAGCACGTTCTGCACCTGTGTGGCCTCCTCCCCCCTTGCATCTAGGGGTGATGGACATGTGTCACACAAAAGCCAGGTAAAAGCTCAGGCATCTCCAAAATAACTGCCAAGGACTGCCTGTGTTTTCCATGCCAACTCCCAGCTGGAAGCAGAGTCTCTACAGGCACACAGCCAGTTCCAGAAGAGCCAGTGACACTGTCTTGGCACATACCACAGCCTCTCATCCACTCTGTGCTCGCTCACTGCAAAGGGAAAGGAGAGGTCTGGCTACCCTGAATTGTACATCAGTCCAATGTTCTGCTGGAAAGAGGAAAAAAGGAAACTGGGATCACAACACCCAACACCTTTCTAATAGCATAACTGATGTATTTACTTAACGGTTTTCATTGTTCTCCCACATCAGCTGACCTCGAACATGTCCTGCCTTCCATTCCACTTTTTCATACTCTTAAGTTCAAGATGGTACTTCATGCTCCCCACAGCTTTTCTGCTTTTTGAGTAAGCACGTGCCTGTTTTGATCACACTTGTGTCATTGCTGCATAAACAGAAATGTCTGCAAAAAATATCTACACAGAAAAACCCAGTTAGTGATGGAAGGCATCCTGATCCTGGACACCTGACAGCTCTGCCCACTGGCTGAGTCCTCCATCTCATGCCACCAGGACCCTGCTCTTATGCTTCTCATTGTTTCTGTCACTTCTGAATTGTCTGCTGAAGACAGACTGCCTGTACTCCGTGGCCAGGCACAAACCAAACTACAAATCTGATCCCTTTGTCACCACTGCTTCAAAGAATTACTACCTCCTCAGCAATGCACTGGGGAAGGAGATGGAGCCTGGCATGCTACCTTGGCCACAGCAGCAGGGCTGAGCCTGCTGCCATGCACTGTGACTGTGGAGGTGGCCAATCCAAGTGGGTTTATGGCGCTCTGCAGGTGCCAAATGCCTTGGAAACTCTGGAGCACTAGGCTGGGGACTGGGAGGGGCACAGGGACGTCCATCTGTCCCCCAAAGCCACAACCCGCTGAGAGCTGCACATCACACAACAGACCTCACCTTCCAACAGCTTATACCTCATCTCGTGCTGGAGTGAGCAGCTCTCCACTGCACTCATTCCCATCATTTTGTGCAATACAACCTTCACCAACCAGTCTCTCCACCTCTACTCGTCCAGCTTCATATTCACCCATCCCACTGAAGTCAGACTGTGTTTCTCACCTGGGAAGAGGCAGCATTTAATCCCTCATCCTCCAGGTACTCAGAGACAGGACCTATGCTCATCCTCCCTGCAGCTGATGCTCTGTATCTGGAACCGCAGTCCCCAGTTCTGATTGGGATGCGGACCTTGTACTCCATTTCCCTCTCTTTCTGCTGGCACTGCCTGTTGGTTTGGATGTTACAAGTGACTGTTTAATTTCAACAGCTTTCTTGGTGCTCATCTTTCTCACGAACGCATTTCTCAAGCAGTTTGTTTCGCTTCTCCCCCAAACGCAACAAGGAGCACATTTTATGACATGTGTTTTGTTAATAGGGAGCTTTTCAAACACTGTGTGAAAAGCTTTTTGTTGTGTTTGGTTTTTCCTCCTCTCCCTTTTTGTTGAAGCAGGTTGTAGTTCTTGCTGTGCTCTTGGAGTCTATAAAACGTCCATGTCCAACACGTGTCTCTGGATTTGGTGAACGCCAAACAAGAATATCTCTGAGAACCTTAAATCCCAAGCAACATCTTCCCAGTGCTGATAAAGCCTGGAATGCACACAATCAGAGCACAGGCTCCCGCTGCAGAGAGAGAAACAAAAGGCTCCCATACAAACAGCCTCACATACATAGACAGTCTATCACTGTATTACTTCATACAAAGGCTCAGCTGAGAAAAACTGCACTACGCCCAGAAAATACACAGCTAAAGCCAAAAAGCCAACTGGAAACTAAATTTGTTCTGAAAAGGAACAGTCCTAGCTTTTGATAGACATAAAAACCAAGGATGGAATAAAATAAAAGGAACTGGACCTTTAGAAGGGCATTTCCTACACCAATATCCTAGTGGGTTTTGTGCTCCCAAAGGTTCATGCAGCCCCCTCAGCTATGCTGAGCTCAGCAGGGCTCCCTTTGATGCAACTGGGAGGGTGACCCTCTCTGAGATATGGGATGCAATCTGGGTGCCCTGGCTTTCCTCCTACCCAAGGGAAGGAGCAGACAAGGGGCTCTGCAGCCATGTGCAGCTGGAGTGGGGCAGCAGGCAGTGCCTCAGGGACTGTCCCCCAAAAACAGGGGAGCTGGACACCTCTTCAGCCCTCACATCTTTGTAACAGATCACTTTGACACAGTCCAGCTTGTGGGACGGGATTTGTTCTCAAACCAAATGGTTGCATTCTGTGGGACATGTGGATCACCAGGAGGGCAGGGGAGCCACCAGGCTGCAATGTGCCTCTGGCAGCTGCTTTGGGCAGCACAGCAAGCTCACACAGCCTTGTTCTTGCTGGCCTGGGGCTGAAAACAAAGAGCCAAGGGCACCTCCCTTCCCATTTGGCTAAAAATACCTCCCAAACCTAGTTACTGGCAGCCTGGTGTCAGCAGGACCTGGAAACCCTGACAGAGCTGATTTTTGCTCTGCTGTCTCTGACAATCCTTGTTCTTTCCTGCCTCAAGGGGAAAGTGCATCTCGATATGACAGGAGGTTGTGGCTCTCTCCAATTTACAGGCAGAGCCAACACACAGACCAGAGTCCAGGAGAGCAGCCACTGCAGAAGCACAGTCGTGCCTCTGCTCCCACCTCCGGCAGACGAGGAGCAGAAAGTTAAAGGGATCCACTGAACTGCAGCAACTTCAAAGCATTCATACCAACTTCAAGAAGCTGAGGATCAAATGTTGGTCATGCTGTCAGGGCCAGTTGCTCTCTAATGTATCAGAGGTGAAGTACAAGTGCTGGCTTCTTGTGACTGTACTCTGGAGCAGCAGACTTGAAACATGAGGTGACTTACTGCCGTCTCCTGCTGACGGGTTAGTGTCACATCCTGGTGCTGCAGGGTGCTGGCATTAATGTCTGTGCACCACTCTGAAGCTGTGAGCAGCTGCCTACGCAGCAAAGTAGTTTATTAAATTAACTGGCTAGCCAGAGGACAGGAAAGCAGAAGAGATTCAACTGCACCTTCCTCCTGCATTGGCGCTGCATCAGCAGGACCAACATCAACCTGCATCTCCACTTGGTACATGTTAAAATGGCTGGGAAGGCTCACCCAGCTGCACTGCCACAGCTCCTGACAGCAGGGACTGCGGAACAGAGGGAGTGAAGGGATGAATGCATAGAGACCAAGTGCCCCATGGGAGCACGGGGGACACAGGTTGTGCCACCTGCCTGGGGATAGCTGGAGGGAGGACATGTATTCAGAATGCATCAAGCCTGACAAGGGAAAACACATGGCAATTCCCAAGCTGCAGCAGATGCCTGGGAGTCCTGTTGGCTGGGTCATGCCTGAGCACAAGGCATTGCCTAGTCTGGCACTGAGCTCACTGCAGGAGAGACTCCCAAAACAAAGTTTGGGCTCTAACCATCTTGCTCCTGTGCAGTGCTCGAGCCTGCTTCTCTGTGGTCCAAGTTCCCATAGCCTTCTGCATAGCAGTAGAGAGCCTCCCTCCCCTGCTTTCTTTTGGTATGTCTGCAAACAAAACAGCAAGCTCCACAGGGAAGCAGCATGAAGAACATGAAAAAACAAGAATAAGAATAGTTCTGTCCCCAAGGCCCCTTTTCTACAATTACAGATCAGAAAATAAAATCTATGTTTTGTAGCACTGCTAGAAATAGTCAAGTGAAAAAAGCACATGCACACACATAGATACGTGGACAGATCATGGTCCTGAAGGGTGCGAGCAGACAGCCATGTGCTCAGGGGCTGCAAAGAAAGAAATCAGACACGTAGCCTGACTAGAGAGGGACTGCAGAGTCACCCAGGGTGAGCAGAGGTATGTTAAGAACACATCCAACACTCAGCACCCACTAGTCCAAGTGGTGCAGCACTCACATATACAGTTCTTGGCACGCCAAGGCTGATTTTATCCACATTCACCCCAAAGTCAACTTTCAGAATCCAGCTCTGCGACACAGTACTCTCTGCTAGGTGCTAGGCATCTGTAGATGGCAGCTTTCCATGTGCAAATTCTTTTCTGAGCTTTTTAACCATCTCAGTCTTTGTTTCCACAAAGATCAGGAGACCCCCCTCTCACCCTACTGTGAAACGGTGTGTTCCCCACTGCTGCAGTGAGCTCAGTGCCCTGAGCAGGCACCCATCAAATGTGAGCAGTGCTGTAACTGAGCCCTCCCTGGCCTGTCCCACTCCACCCCATGTCCCTTTCCCTCCCAGTCTATCACTGTGGGGATTGCTCCCTGCAGAGCTCTCAGTGCAAAGCCACTGCCTCTCCCTGGAAGCGAGCGGCTCCGCGGGCGCCTCCAGCCCCGCCGGCACCTGGCACCAGAACACACATTTCAAGGAAATTTTCCACACGTTGAGGATGTTTTCTGAACACCAGATTTCCAACCCAACTGCTCATGACTCAGGCCAGTTGGCAGAGCCAGAAGGCTGCTTTGTGCCTTAGGTAATAACAATTTAACAAGGTAACAATCTCTTTAGCCACAAATTAAATGGAAATGGGAAATGTCCTGTGCAGATAAGCTGCTGCCTGGATTATGTCCCCTGCCCAAATATAAACTCCTCTGATCTTTGATCCTATGCACACATGCACGCACACACAGCCAGGCTGTGACTCTGCACCTCCCAAGCCTCACCTCATTTATCATCCTTCAACACTGTCCTCCTGCCACTCCTGTAGTCTGGCCCGTGTCAAGCACCACTGCAGATACCTTTCTGTCAGCAGAAAGGACACGCAAACATCACCCAAGCCACCTTCCCTGGCCCTCCCTTGCACTCACAAACCTGTCAGTGATGTATCTGTCACCTGCGAGATGGCTGTGCTTGCTTGTGTACAGGCTGCCACTCACCTGTCACCTGCCTGTCCCATGAGACACTCACACACTTGGCCACACATGCAGCACTTGCCACCTTTACCTGCACTTTCCCACCTCCTCTGTCCCAGCCACAAGCCCTCCCCAGCCAGGTGTGTCCCTTGCAGGTGACCCCATGCCCACTGGAGGGAGGATGATGCGAGGTTCAGACAGCTGCTTTACCGGACAGGGTGGTTCGCTGTGTCCGGGTCAAGGGCAGTGACCACCCCCACGACAGAGCCAACGTGTGCGTCCTCCTGGACCTCCATCAGGTTGGAGGGGGGCCGGAACTCAGGGGGCTCATCGACGTCCAGCACTGAGACCCTCACGATGGTCTGGTCCCGAAAGGTGCCCAGGTCCACGAACCGCGGGTCCACAAACTTGTTGAGAGCCTCCACCACGACAGTGTGCACTTTTTTTGACTCGTAGTCAAGAGGCTGGCACAAGGGAAGAGGGTAAGCCACAGCCAGCCCAAGGAGCCCCTCTGCTGCCCTTCCTTTACCAGGGACATCCGGGCAGCACTAGAGCCCCTAACACCATCTGAAGGAGCCTGGGGGCTTCTGCTTTGCCCTGCAGTCAGCAGCACCCACATTGAGGGGGCAGGAGGAAGGGGAAGCCTCCAGCCACTCCCCTCAGAGCCCCCAACAGGGCACCCAGGCTATGGACAGCCAGGATTCACTGGGAAGACAGCACAGTGTGTGCTGCACATGAGCGAGTTCTGATCATTAATCACTCCACTCTTATTTCTACAGGGGAGGCAAGCTGCATACAATGGCCTTGGAGAACAATCATTCTTTCCTGCCTGCACCAAGTATTTGCTTGATTGTTTTTGCCACTGAAAGCAGACACAGTCAAAGTGCTGTTGGTCAGGTATAGGAATTAGGTGGACATTTTTCTCCCCTAACAGGTGCTATCAATAACAGCTCTAAGCACTCGTCTCTGTAGCTCTACCCATGGTGTCCCCTCTGCACAGTGTGTTGCTTCACTGCCACCCCTGAGCCATACCAGGGGACTCCAGCAGGCTTCATGTGCTGCTCCTTTTCAGTCTCTCCTGCCAGACACTGCTCTGCATTTTGCCATCCAGGCAGAGCAGAGACAGGTGCCTGCATCAGCAGGCACAAAAATGCAACTCCTACTGCCAGAGCAGCACTCAGAGGAGCATTTGCTTCAGCACAAATGCAACAGCAGCAGTCCCCAAAGGAAAGGGCCCTCCCAGGGACCTGTGCCACCCCCACCCAACTAGCCCTCCTCATCTCTCACCTTCTGTACTGTGATGATCGCCTCTTGGGTATTGCTGTCTGTGGTGACTTTGAACATCTCCACCCCTTCCTCATCCTTCACTTGATATGTCATGTCTGTGTTCTCCCCGACATCAGAGTCCTCAGCCTTCACCCTCCCAATGGCAGTGCCCACGGGGGCTGTTTCGACAATGCTGAACTGATACATCTCTGGAAGAGAAAAAGGTATCAGGGTCACTGCTTCTGCCTTGGAACCCCCCACCCCAGTCTGATATGGCCCTTTGCAAACCTCCCTGGGGCACCCTTGGGCTATGAGGGCTGCCCAAACTCCACTGTGCCTATAGTCCTGAACACCCCACGATGAGAAAAAACACATACCTCAGCTAAAAATAAGAGCTGAGGGAAGATAATTGGGCCACACTGGTGTTCCAGGTGCTGGGTGGAAAGTAAGGGCTGATTTCTCTGTATGGACCCTGCCCTGCAATCAGTGCTCTCTGATGTCTTGCAAGGACTCCTTTACCATTTCTGATTTCTAGGAGACACAGCCAAAGAGCTGAGCCTCCTCCAGCTGCAGCCCCTTCCCTGGCCTGCCAGGCAGAAGCTGCCAGGCTCCACAGTCGGTGTGCACTGCACAGCCTGCTCTGCACAGCAGGATCATCCCCTGCCTCATTTGGGGAGGGTTCCAGGTCAGACACAAGCACAAGCCACAGGCCACTAGCAGCGACTCAGAAAACAGAGCTGTATGTGACCAGGCTGCTGTGTGCGAGCAGTGTCACCGTGCCTTGTGCTGGGGCATGGTGTGCCAAGCTCTGATGCAGCAGCCAGGAGGGGCCAGGCTAGCAGCTCCCAGGAGGCAGCAGCACAGCAGACCTGGCTGCCTTCTCCCTGTAGCTTGGAGAGGGCTGAGGAAAGAGCCAGCTCTGCTCTCCCACCACATAGCCCTGCTCGCTGCCAGAACCACCACCAGAGCAGAAGTCTGGTGCCCTGGACAAGCTCAGTCAAGGCAGCTGCCCCTCCATCCCATGCCAGGCAGGGACACATTCAGACCCACATCAGCAGCTGTGCATGCCACAGTCCCTCAGTGCTGCTGCCCTGCCAGCAACTGGAGCAGCCAGGCTTGGCTCAGACTGCAGCTTCCATCCCACCACCCACAGGGAACCGGGACACGGGCCAGTGTCACCCCCACCACTGCTGGGACTTACTCTGAGGGAAGCGTGGTGGGTTGTCGTTGACATCAGTGACTACGATGGTGACTGTGGTGGATCCAGACAGGCCACCCAGCTGTCCTGCCATGTCTGTGGCACGGATCACCACCTCGTAGCGGTCCTGTGTCTCACGGTCCAGGTCAGCCACGGCTGTCCGGATCACACCTGGAAATGGGCAGGACAGCGTGAGCATGGACAGGTCACAGAGCATCTGAAGAGTGGCAGACTCTGAGGCTGGAAGGGGCCACTGGAGATTACTTTGGACAAGCTCCAGCTCTAAATAAGATCAGCTGAATCTCCCAGCTTCTTTGCACAGGGCAGATGCTCCAGTATTTCACCAACCTTCGTGGCCCTTCCCTGGACTCAATCTGGTATGTCCATAGAATCATATTTGGCAGTCCAGAGCCAGATACAGTACTTGTGTCTCCCCCAGTGTCAAGAAGAAGGGACTGTGACCTCCTTTGACTGCTGGGGACACTCTCCCCAACACAACCCTGGTGCTGCTGGTCACAAACAATGTCTGCTGAGTCCCTTCACAGAGGTCACATAAGCAAAAGTCAACTAAGGAGGTAAAAAGGGCTTTGGAGAGCAGAACAAGCCCAGGGGGTTGTCAGCCAGGCAGAAACATCCCCAAAGTCCCCCCCGAAGCCCTGGAACAGCCACAGACCCAACCTGCTCCCAGCAAGTCTCCGCATGAAGCGTAAAAGAGTTCCAACTGCTGCTTCTCCCGTGGGCTGCTGGCAGCTCCCACAGTGTTAAACCCTGGCACAGAAGAGGCTTGTGCTTCTCTCCAGGGAGGCCGGGAGCTGGATGGAAGATTTGGGGGGGCCAGAGGGTTGGTGGGAGCTGGAGTCACAGGAGCGAGAGGATGGAGAGGACTCATCCTCGTCCTCTCCCGAATGTGGGGGCTGTGCTGGGGCCAGCCCCAAGGTCTGTACAGAAGGGCTCTGTAAAAGCCCAGGCTGAGTCACGAAACCCCCCTGGCACAGATCTGCAGCATCCCACTTATCCTGATCTCATCCTGAGCAGGAGCCAGGCTGGCTGTAGCACCCCTAGCAAGTAATGGGTGTCCTCCATCTCACAGGGGCCATGGCCTGAGCATGCCTGGGGAGGCCCTGAGTAATTTGGATAACGGGAGGAGACAGCATTTCCAAAAATCTGTCTGCACAAACATCTTTATTTTCAAATGTCCCTCTAATTTAGGGAGATGAGGGACAATACACATGCTTGTGTTAGAGAGTGCACTGGAGCTTAACAAAAGGCATGGTAAAGTAGCACTTCTTATGAATAAGTCTCTTAAAAAATAGTGTTTATAGGTCCCCAGTATTCTTCTGGACCTGGGGGAACTGACCAGGACTAAAATATAAACAAACATAAAACAAGAAACAAAGGGCAGTAAACCTCCAAAAACCATGTGAATGGCATAAGTTACCACTTTCTATGTCACCCAGGAGTGTTTCATCTACGTGGAAACAAAACAGAGAAGAAACATTTTGAGAATGAAAGAAAGAAATAACTCTGCCCTGAGGTGGCACCAGGGGCACACAGGAGTCCCTACATGGATACATGGTCATTAGCACCACATTCCAGTCCCACTGCACTAGCAGCATCCCAGAACAGCCAGGAATCACCTTAAAATCCCCTCCAGCTCAGTTTTTTAGCATTCCCACAGATTTAGATATTGTTTTATGTTTTTGTAATTCCTCTCTCTTCCAGCCTTTTTTATTTAACTATCAGCTTTACCTCCTCCTACTGTGAACTGCAAAATCCATCTTTGCTTTGTTCTACCAGTAATCCTGCCCAGTGCTAGGAACGATGGTGGAGGGGGCTGCTGGAATGTGTATCCAGTGAAGGGCCTGACCCAAAGGGAACAAGGAGTTCCTCCCTTTTCAAGCAAACAGCAGAGAACCATCCAAAGCCATTTGCTGAGGTGCAGCAAAGCAAGCAGTGGCAGAGCATTGCAGCCCCAAGTCACCTGGCTCCTGGGGAGCCCTCAGCATAACCTGAGCACAGTGGAGGGGAGAGCTGGGTGCCAGCAGCATGCAAGGAGCCAAGATGTGGCTTCAGGGACAGACCTGGAGACTTCCAGGTATCAACCCTCCACAGCCAGCAGGGTGCAGTTTCCCCGTGCAGGTGTACAGCATGACCTTGTGCACCTCCTCACAAGGGCTCACATCAGAGCCACTGCTGCTGTGGCCCAAAGGCAGTCAGAAATGCCACTGAGCTGGGAGGATGAAATTCCTCCCTGTTGCTCTTTGCATGACATTACAGGTGCAGCAGGAGCTGGCAACACGGTTCAGGAGACATTTGTCACTCCTTCCATTGTGAAACTAGCAATTATTCCAATGATTATCATTGTTAGGATTTATTATAAAGACATAACCACCACTTCACATCCTTGCTGCTCCCCAGCTTTCATGGATAGGCACAATTTCACCCAGCTTCCTTTGTCTCTCTGTCACTTCAAGTTCTGTAATTACCTGGACTCCTCTGCCTTCAGCCCCATGGATCAGGGAGTGGGCATTTACCCCGTGATGGGGCCCAGGGTCTGCTCTGACCCCCTTGTTCATCCTGGCTCTGCTCAGAGGAAGCCATTTGACAAGGAGTCCCACCCCACCTCACAGAAGGGTCAAGGGGACATAGAAAAGGGTGAGAACATGTCTCCAGGCACTTGTCCCATTAAGGATGGAACCCTCCCACTTGGGCAGCAGAATCAGCCCTACACAAGCACGGAGGGCTCAGGGACCAGCCCCAGCTGCTCCTGCTGACAAGCCTCTCCTGCCACTTCATCACTGTGAATACAAAACCGTTATTTCTGGGCAAGCACTATCTCATTGAAATTTAAGCAATTCTGTTAATTAACGGGGTCTGAAGCATTTTATAATGAAAATGATTCATGTCAGCACAATAGTGATGAATTGGGAAGAGAGAGAAAAAGCTCATGCATTCACCAAGGCTGTAATGACTTAACTGAGCTGCTCGTAATGATATAGCTCATAATACGCCATGCAAGATGGGAGGAAAGTGCTCAAGCACTTCCCAGAACACCTCCAAGGTCACTTGTCCCAATGGGAAGCAAGTCCAGGCCGCTTGGCACATGCAGAGCAGGGCAAATGGTCCCAGCCAGCTCTTGTTCTTCCAGAAGCAAAAGGCAGACAAAATCCCTGCCTTTGGCAGTGGCACAGACTGATCAGAAACTCCCTCTCTCAAGGTGCCATGGGTCCATCCATCCTGGAAAAGCAGGGGTCTGCTGCAGATGAACTGTCCTGTGCCACAGACCTCCAGGAGTGCCAGCAGGATTGTCACTGGGAGGCTGTTCCTAAACTGCCACCACCCCAAGAGTCAGGCTGGTTTTGCCTTTTAGGCCAAGGTACAGCTTCCCATTTTCCAGTGGCTGTGACATATCAAGGTCTCCACACATGCTCCATATCAATTCCTTGAATGTGGCACTATGGGTGCTGCCTTAAACACCCACCAGCAACAAACCTGCATGGTCCCATCTTCCAGAGCCAGGATAGCCTCTGCTCCCACAGCCTGACCCCCAGGGACTCTGCAAAGCAGCTGCCAGGGATGGTGACAGACCTGTCCTCAGGGCACAGAGAGCAGGGGCAGGCACCTCTGTGTTCAGAGCATGGAAAAGTCATCTCCCAAGATTCACCTTCTTTCAAGCTGGAAAAACTGACAAACCTTATCCTTCCCAGACACTGCTAACAAAGCAAGAACAACCTCCAGCTCAGACTCATCTCCCCAGTTCTTGTCAGCATCTGTTAGAGCTGAATAACACAGGCACGTCGTGGCATACCCTCTGGTGCAAGGCACATGTGGCTTTCCAGCATTACCCAGATTAATCAGTATAATTACCAGGCAAGGGGACACTTACAGAATCACATAAATGTCACCAAATCTGCTCCAATCGCAGACACTCTTTGGGTAATAAAACCAAAGCAGGATAAAGCTCTCAGCAGGTAACTGCCTTCCAGGAATCCCCTCATTATGGGCTGTGCTCTGCTCTCAGGTACTTCTAGGTCAGATGTCCACATCCAGAGAGATTGTCTGGACAAGGAACCTTCCAGCTGAGGGCAGAAGGAGCACCAAGCCAGAAAGTCATGGAGTAACAAACATGGATCTATCCTCAGGAGGTTCCTGGTCCAACTACAGCTCAAAGCAGGCAGATGAGATTACCCAGGGCCATGAACAATTAGGGTTTTAGTATCTCCAGAGATAGATACACTACCTTCACGGTGACAAGCCTTGTCATCCTGCCACTTGTGTCTTTTTACTCTGCATCCCTGAGAAGAGTCTGGGTCTGTCTTCTCTATCCCCCTCCTATTTAGGTGGATAAAACAGATTCATTCCTCCCAGCAGCTTGGTCAGTTAGAGCAAACCCATCTCTGCCTCAGGCCAGGAGTGGCAAGGCAGCTGCCAGCAGACTGCAGATTCCTCACCTGTGCCCTCACCAGCCTGCAGGGACACAGAAATGTCAATATACCTGCCAAGACATGAGTGCTCTGGAAGCACACATCCTGGAGGAGGTCAGCCCATGCAGAAGGGGTCTTAGCCCCAAGAACCAGCACTTCATCTGCCCTCCATGCACAGCCCCCACTCCTGTCCTTTAGCTCAGCACAATTTGGGAGGTAGAAACTGCAGGCAGTCTGAGTGAGGAACTAGGCACAAGACTTATCAGAAGGTTCATGGCTCTTCGGCAAATAAGGGACAGAGCTGAGATCCAGAAATGGAAACATATGGCCACATGAGCATAGCCAAGCTAACCAAAGTTAACTGGAAGGATACAGAATCATTGAGGCTGATGGATGCTGCAGCTGGAGATTTCTACCACAGTACCCTTCATAGCAGGTGGCCAAGTCATTTTCAAACCAGTCTGCTCTGCAACTTCTAGGGCAGCACCTACAGAGACAGAGCTGCTGCCACTTATCAGAGAGCAGCACCTAACAAGGGCTAATTCCAGGCTGGAATCAGCCTTGCCCATGCCAGTGAGGAGACCCCAGAGGGAGGCACCCACAGTGAGCCCCAACAGACAGGCCAGCGCACTCACCCTTCCTGTGTTCCTTCTTTTAACAGCTAAATCCCTCATCATTTAACATTAATTCCCTTAGCACATTAGTAGATACACTCTAATTTCCTCAAGAAAACCAACACACAGTTTGGTCCCAAAACAGCTGAAGCTCCTGCACCAGTCTCTGAGAAGGACTGTTAATGTTCAGTCTTGCTAATAAGAGCAATTCCCTTAAATAAACGTGATTTCTCTGCAGACTCTTGTTCTCCACAGAGTCCCTCATGCCTGTGCACAGCTCTAGTGGATAAAGGATGGAGTTGAGGCACAGACCTGCACAACCCCCTGGGCTCACAGGACTGCACAAATACTGACATATCTCTGTTTTCTGGCACAAAGAAGCATTTTTAACAAACTGGTAAGAGCAGCAGAGAAACACGTTCTGCCTCCCACCACCACATCACAGACCCAACAGTTCATCAGCACAGCTCAGCAGTGCAGCATGCTCCCAGACAGAGCTCCTCTCCCTGTCCAGCCTTACTGCCCCAGGGCAGGGCTGTGGTCAGCCTTCAAACAGGGCAAAGTTGACAGTAGGGATGAAACAACTAATGACGGCACACAAAAAACCATCAGCTTTATCCCAGCAGGCTGGCATCTCTATTTTGCTCTCCCTGGCATAAGAACCTCTAAGCCCTTACTGGCTCAGTTTTCAATCAGGACACAGGCTCTAGAACTCAGGAGCTGTTTTAAGTCATTGCAAATGCCAGACTGCATTTCAACTACCCTCTGAGTCCTCCTGCTTTTTCCCCTGCCTTCAGCAGAATGACAGATTTTAAGAACAACCTCTTCCTTTCAGTAAAATGCCAGGTTTCCATTCACTCTCCCAAACTGACAAGCTTGATTTTAAGGAAAGCACCAAATATCATGGGGCCTATGGTGTTATGTGCTGTGACTGTTCTGTAGCAGTAAATATCCCTGCAAAGGGATGAAAAAGACTGCTGGGAACAGGGAAACCAGGTTGGGTCCCTCCCTGGGTGCCAAGCATTTTCAGGTTCCCTCCCAAGGCTGTGGGCAGGGATCACAGGCAGCAGTGAGACTCCAGCCACGCTGCCCAGGGATGAGAAAGGGCACTGCAAAGGACATGGGAATAGACAGGAGCACACAGGCAAAGCTGCCTGCCAAGAGATTTGCCCCTACAAAGACAAATAATCTGCAGAGGTATAGAGAGTGCAGGGTGATATAAAGCAACATGAAAACATGGCCTGAAGATTTAAATGCACAGATTTCCCCTCTCACGTAAATGCACTGGGAGTCACACACTCACATGCCCATCTCAGCATCTGAAAAGCAAAAGCTCAAAAGATCTTGCTGAGGATAAGATTCCCAGAGCTGGAACAGGGGCTGGCACTAAACCTCCTGGTGTGTGTCCCTCTGGGCAGAGCTGGGCCTGTGGCCCAGCAGTGGCAAGGGGGGCTCTGCTGTCAGAAGAGTGTTCTCACCAAGAGCCAACACCCACCACAGTGGCAGAAGGGAGTATTTCCCAATGGAAGCAGTGGGGCAGAGGTGTGTTCTCATTCCTCTGACAGCACAGCCTCCTCCAGGAGAGCAGGGCAGCCACGGAGTGAGCACTGCAGCTCACCTGCTGCAAGGAGCAAATATCAGCATCAACCCACCTGCAGACTGAGAATGAGTGAGGAAGGCAACACAAAGCTTTCACAGGACTAATGCCCGCAGGTCCTTGCAAAAAGTCACAGGAATATTCCTGCAGCTGGCACAGAAAACCTTGCCTCCAAAAGTTTGTGTGTACGAAGCTCCCCACCAACACACCAAAAAAGCCAGCCTAGATCTTCAACACACACCAGGAAGTTCTTGAACCTGGTTTAGGGTACACAACACAGGTTTCAGGCTCGGAAACTTAATTCTTAAAGCATGAGAGTGGCTGGTGTATATGAAAGAAAGAGAAGCTCACACCCATCAACTGCACTTTCTCTTCCCGATCATTCAACACTGGAATTGTTCAACAACACAAATACCATGGTGCTGCATCTAGTATTTCAGTGGAGCCATTTAGTCACTCATCTCCCTCCAAAAAGACACCTGAGACACTCTGGGCATTCAGGGCTTACTGAGTGGCAGGACTTGGCATATCACGGCACCCAGCTGGTTTGGGTCTGCCTGTGAAAGGTCCACTGAATACAAAATCCCAGCTGAACACCACAGCTGGTAACATCCAAGAACAGGAGAAAAACTAAGCTACACACAGTCCATATCCCATACTCAAGTGTGCAAACCACTCTTGCACATGCCACACTTGTGCTACAAAGGAGGGTGTGAAAAGAGCTGCTTGCAAAGACAAGGAGGGACAGAAACAAGCTGTGCTGAAAGGATTCAGGGGCTGAGGTGGTATGCAAGGGAGCACGTGCATGCATCGACCTGCAAGAAAAGGCAGAAGCGGAGGTCAAACCCAAATAGGGAAAACAAATTGTTCTTCATTACCATACATTATAAGAAATGTAACATGCCAGGTTTTTATGGTTCTTTTTATGGCCATTAATAACAATGGTGGCTCTGAGAGTTATGCTGCTGCTATGGATAATTAAATCTTATGCTCAGGGCAGAAGCCGGGCCACCCCAGGCAATCAGACCTGGATTCCCATGTGCAGCATAAAAACTTATTCTAACACAGAGTGGGGGCAGGATGGGGTGTGTCCTGGTGGATGTGAAAAAAACAGGTGCCCTCCCAACACTGCTGTGTCCACATGGGCTGGCAGTGACAGAGGGACACGGGGCCACAGGACAGGCTGCAGCCACAACCTAAGAGGCCAACAGGCAGAGCTGCACCTCACGTTCCTGCAGCCCTGGTGAAGCAGCTGCTACAGGCCATTTGCAGCTCAGAAATCCCCAGTCAGCCCCAACATCTGCGCTAGTGGCCAGATATTCTGGAAACAGACAGGCTCAAGAGGGGCTGAGGACTCTTCTGCAGACTGTCAGCAGTTTCACTTCTATGGATTACAAGCAAATAGAACAGTAAATCAACCCCCCAGTGTATGAAACAACCAGCTTGAGAATTAAGACACAAAAAGTCAAGGAATCAAGAAGCTTGGATTCCCAGAGTGACATTAATTCTCACCACACTCCCACAGGGCACATTTTAGTTTACGCCTTAATACAGAGCATTAATGTGGCAGGAGGCTGAGCCTCTGCACGTTCTGGCTTGTGCAGTTTGCTCCCAGTGGTCCCTCTCCATTTTAGCAGCCAGACTTTCACTCACACAAAGCTGCCTCAGATTAACAGGATCTCATGTGCACCTGAATTTTCAGTGTTTAGCCTATTGTTCACACACACACAATATAAAACAAAGCAAATCTGGGAGAGAAGACAGCCCAGGTGCAGCAGCTCCTGAATCAGAAGCAGGTACAGTCCCAACCTGCTGCTTGTGCCCTCTCCGCACTGCACCAGTCTCTGTCCAGACAAAGGCATTTCCCACTGTGCACCCCTACACTGTGTGTGAGTAGGAACTCCCAAATCTGAGCCTTCCCCCAGCAGCAGCCATGCTGGTGGCACAGCCAGGGCAGGTGGCACAGCCAAGGCTGTGCCCTGCTTCCCCATGGGCACCAGACTGTTGTCAGGAGGCACACGGTTTCACGAAGATGCAGAGGCTCAGGCACACAGATCATCCTTATACTCTTCTTACACTAGAGTCTTCAAACAAATTTCACTCTGGCTTACATAAAAATAGCCTTAGAAAACATCTATCAGCACAGACACAGATCAGCCTTGACAGAGACTTGGCACTTGAGCCCAGGGGTTGATCTCAGCCTGTATCACTGTGGTTCAGCAATAGGGTGGAAGGGACTTGCTGTCCAGTTTTCCAACACAAGCTGCAGCTCCCAAGCCTGCTTGTCCTTTGACAATTTTTCATTAAACTGTGGGCACTTTACTGCATGCTTTGTGACTTAAATATCTCTTATTAGCATTTGAGTGTCTTACCCCTTAGCAAGCTTGTGAGGCTCCCATTAAGGGTAATGAGAGTCACACTCCTGGGAGGCAAGGAGAATATATACCCCAACATCTTCTGGTTATGGTCTACTCTAACCAGTGTGTCAGAGCATCATCTGCCAGGGATTTATTACAAAGGCATTTTACAACAGGCCCTATTATAAGTTGTTAAGGAATGGAGCAGCTTCTACTGTTCTTTCATTAAATATTAATAGAACATTTATAAACCAATCCTTAATTTAAAGTGTTACCTTTAATCAAAGCCCTGGTGATAACTATGCAGCCTTTGGTAAGGCCCCTTCGGTAGTATTTAAACCTTCTACACTGAGATTTTATGTGCCTATGGGTGCACTCCTGCTGCAGGCACAGAGCACAGAAGAGCAGTGCAAGTGCAGACCAGGTCCTCTGGGCTGGCATCTGTGGGTCCTGCCTGGTCCAGGCAGGGCATGGAGCTGGGGAACACTTTGCAGGGCTTCTGAGCTTCCTCTCCAACACCCCTGCCATGTAACCCACCCAGTAACCTCCTGCCATGGGCACTGAGCATCAGTGACCAGCAGGAAGGCACAAACCTGCTGGCTCTCAGCCATGCTCAGGATGTGTGGCCATGGTCTGGTCTCCTGTCCCAGGCTGGCTGGGAGCTGCTCACCTGTTTTACTGTCCACAGTGAAGTGCTGCTCTCCCTCCAGCACACTGTAGACTACCCGGGCACTGCTCCCATATGTGGGGTCGTCAGCATCAGAGGCCATCACCTGCATCACAGAGGTGCCTGCAGGAGAGACAGGAAAACAAAGACAGGGAGGAGTCGAGAAGAACAGCACAAAAAGTCAGAGCAGGGAGCCAGTGCTGATTGCTTGCAAATGCTGAGGGAAACAAGAACAGCTGGGTGCAAACACAGCATCACCTCCCCAAAAAAGCCTGAAAGCCAGGACTCCAGACACTGCTGCAAATGTCCCTTCCATGCTGCAGAGTGGCAGGAGGGACAGGATCTGCTCTCCAGGAGATCACTGGTCTGAACAGCTGGAAGCTTTTCTCCCAGTAGACTTCTACTGGGCCATCTGGGAAGGAGGTGGGATGAGATGTTACACCCACACCTGCCTTTCCTGTTAACACAGAGCAACATGGTCACCTCCCGCCCACAGAGGATCCTCCCAACTAAGGGCTGACCCACACTGCAGCAGGCAGACCTGCACAGGGTCAACAGCCACAGGAGAGGAAAGGCTTTTGCTTGCCCAGAGCCAGACACAGCACTACCTCCTCATGCTCTACACGTAGCAGGGCAGGAGGACTATAAATTGGATAAAAGTCCATCAAATGTCTGCAATTAAGTTATTGATTTTCAAGGCTGCCTCATTGAACTGGGTACTTCACTCCAACTGTCCCTGTGATGGCTTTAATTTGACATCATGTTCAATTTGACAAAAGCAGGACCCAGGACATGAGGATGGGGGCAGGAGCAAAAGGGTTGAGCTATAAAGAGATGACAGAAGGGGGGAAGGAAGGGAAGCCTAATCCTACCTACAGACACCTTGAGAAAGGAGGTGGTGCAACCAAAGTGCTGTGAGAACAAGCTACCCAGTTCCACCTCGAGCACTAGATTCAGTGCATCTCTGGCCCAGAGGTCATGCACTGGCACCAGTCAAAGTCAGAAGCAGCCTCTGTTCCTACATCGCAGCAGGCAGAAAAGGAGTTGAAACCATCCAGATGGAGGATGGGAAGCTCCAGTCCCTGGTGCCTTTCTCTTCCCTTGTCAGGAAACCACAAGCCCAGAGCCTGCAGGCAAGCCAGGGAGCTCCTGCAGCAGCCCTGCCTGGGCTTGGGCATGAGATGAGACAGTACAGACAGCAATGCTGCTGTGAGCAGCTGGGATGCACATCCTCCCTCCAGTCCAGTTCACTCTGATCTCCTGGAAAGGGCGTTCACTAAAGAAAAAGAGCAGTTACCATGGTTGCTTTTCATTCTCCCTGGCAGTCTCCTCAGAGCTGCAGCTCTGCTGATAACAGGAGAATCCCCCTCATCGGTCTAGAGCAACAAGCTAGTTCGAGTCAACTTATTTATGCTTTGCTGTCTCCAGTGAAGTTATGGTGCATCCCTGCCAGGCACGTCCAGATTACACCGCGGCAACACTGGCACTGTGCCTCACGAACAACTGTTTAAGAAATACTATTGCTGCATTTCCTCCTCTCCCTGCCATCATACAACTCTTTCAGCAGGTATGAGCCAAGGCAGATCACTCTCCCACCAGCAGATCCCCTTGGGCACCCTGGCATATTTCCTTGGGAAGCTTCCGATCAGAAAACAAAGAAAGGGACCAGAGAAGGGAAATGGCACCAGGGTCTCCAAGCATCCCTCTCCCAGCTACAGCAGAGAAGCCTCCTTGGGATGTTGAAAGTGCCAAAGTCTGAGAACCACAAAAAGCAGTACCTGCCCCTGACAGCACAAGGAGTCCCCCTCTGCTCAGTCTGGTAGCAATCAGCTGGGAGCCCATCCTTGTGTCCACAGCAGCACCCACTCCTGCACCTGCCTCCATCACCACCACAGGCAGAACCTGCTGACCTTGCACAAACATCCCACGCTCCAAGAAGCACTTGTTCTTGCCTAAGATTAGGAGATCCAAAACTCACCCACACATACACCCAAGCCCACCATTTACTTGCCTGCACTTGCCCTGTGTACAGCATACCCTGAACCAGGACTGCACACATGCAGACAGAGCAGGGGCTCCAAGGACTACACCACAGCCTCCTATTCCAGCCATCTTTGTGCAGGCACTCCACAGATGCCAGCCCAGGAATCATTACAGAAGGGCTGCCCACTAAAAGTTTGCACCAGGCTCTGCATCATGCTACTTCTCCCAAAATGTATTCACCCAATTGCATCGTTCACCTCCTAATCCATCCCTGCCAGACACAGTTGTACTTTGTGTTCCAGGATTCACCTGAACACTGCAAAACTGCAGCAGTACCAGAGTGTGAAGAGGAGGCAGGACCTGTGCCCACCCAGAGAGGGGCTTTGTGTCTCCATTCTAAGTCATGCCTTGGACAGGCCAGGTGGGCTGCTGCTCTCAAGTCTTCCTGTGCCAGCACAGAAGGCTTCTGGCCCACAGCTGCTGGGAGCCCCCAGGAACAACAGGGCAGCAGATCCAGCTCCAGGTCCCAGGCTTGAGTCCCATATTTCAGACCAGGGCTTTCTGCTCTGGGGCAGGAGGAACCAACCAAGCAGCATGAGGAACACTGCAGCAAGGCACCTTCACTCAGGGGCAGCAGGATGGGGCACGCTGCCCTTGTGCTGCAGCCAGCAACCCTGCAGGTGATGAAGGCTCTGCCCTTCCCCACCTGCCCTCACAGCAGCTCATTAAGAAAAGAGCAACAACAGGCAGGTGGGGAACACTGACCCCTTTTTGTGCCTTGACCTGTAGTCTGTGAGGGTGCAACACATCATGCTCAAGGTCACCTACTGGGTATCAGAAACCTGAGTCCAGATTCCCAGTCTCCTCTCCTAATCCCCACCTATTCCTTTTCCACCCCTCCCTCCCACTTATGAAGAGCAATGGTCTTGAATTCGAGTTTAAACTGGTCCCCTCCTTCTTGCAGAGACAAGCCTTCCCTGGCTCCCACCCTGCTTCAATATTAGTCCCTGCTCTTCAACCATAGCACTGCCCACAGCAAGTACAGCATGTACAGCTTTTATTTAGTTTTCTGGCACGTGCCTTAGCCATAAAAGATACACTAAATAAAATCTAAACATCCATCATGTACTGTATCACCCGCCTCCCATAACCAAGAAGCCTGAGCCTGTATCCAGAGAGATAATTAGACATGTAAAATGAGATAAGACATTGGTTCCTCCCCTGGCCAGCTCATCCCACAGATTCAGAGGACACCAACAATTTTACATAAAAATTAATGAACCAGAACCCATCTCTTACTCTCCCTTCGCAAAGGTATGATCTGGCTCAGCAGATCAAACAGTTTCCCCCCAGAGGAAAGGGGGAGCAAGACCCTCACTTTCAGAACAATCCTCCCCCCAGCCCAGCTGACCCCGTGTCTGCAGGATCAGGTGCAGACCCTGGCTGCCAGCCATCCTCCATCCCCATGGGCCCTGCCTGGGCTGTCCCCATCTGCACCCTGAGCCATCCTGGAGACCTGCCAGGGACACCAGTCGTGGAGTTTCATCCCTTCTCTGCTGTGAGCCAGGGTCAGCAGGGCAGAGAGGGGCTGCCCACCCCGAGAGGTGCCTGCAATGCCCCCAGGAGCTGGGGGGATGGAGGAGCCATATCTCTGCAGGGTCCCACGCCAGGAGTGCAGAGCTCAGCCCCTGCAGACACCCTGCCATGCTGAGTGGCCTCTGGGGCTGGGTGGGCAGCTCAGCCCAGTGCCCTGGCTGGGATGGATGGGGCTCTGCAGGTCCTGGGTGCTGCAGGATGCCTTTGGAATACCAATGCACACCTGTCCTTGCATCCATCGCTACCTTCCCACAGGACCCGGAGCCTCTGGGGCCATTTCCAGCAACCCTCCATGCAGAAGGCTAATAGCTCCAGACCACTTGTTATGCCACTCACTCCAAACACGTTTAGCTAAAAGAAATGTTGACAGGCAAACTCCAAACACATCCACAAGCAGAGAGGCCCTGCACTGAATCCACAAGCAAGTCGCTGGGACCTGTCACTTCCCCAGGGACAGAATTACAGCCAGGCTCTGGGCCAGCAAAGAGGCAAACAAGCAGCAGGAAAAGCCAACACGTGCTAAAAGTGACTGTCCCTCCTCATGGCTGCAGTCACCCTTCTGTGGTGAAGCCAGGAGCCTCCAAGTGTTCTCCAGACCAGCTATGGAGCTCAGCTGGTACCTCCAGCTCCAGCAGAGCCCAGGGACACTTGCCAGCCATGCTGAAAGCCCTTTCTGTGCAGATCTGACCAGCTCCAGGACAGCACTTGGACATTTCAGCTCTGCAGAACATCAGGAACCCTGCAAGGAGTGCTGTCATACAAACCCATGTGCCCTGGTCTGATGCCAGCATGCAGCGCTCCCATCCCAGGGACCTGGATGCCATGGGGCAGGAGACAGATAGGATTTTATAAGCAATACAACTGACATCTTTTGTCTGGCCCCAAACACCTGCAAGTGGCTGATGCACCCCAGAAACACGCAGGCAGGACATCAGGGAAGAAAATGAACTGGAGGAGCTCAGAAATTACTGGAGCAGAAGTTAGTTTCTTGCAATCTCATGAACATTCTGATTTGGTAGAAAGCCAGACCCAGAGGAGATTCACTGCACAGCCTTCACACCCCGCAGGACAAGCCTGAGGGCACTAACCTGGCAGGGGTGCAATTGCTCAAATGTGCTACTGTGAAACATCTTTTGGGTTGTCTGGCCAGAGAAAACCACTGCACAAGGCACCCCAACCCTGGCACCAAGGAGGTAAATACAGTGCCTTGGGGAGCAAACCAAAGCACTACATGAAGGGACTCAGGGTCCCTGAGGGGCTGTGCATATGGAGACTGGATGAGGCGCTCAGATGGATAGGGCAGAGAATTCAGAGCCTGCCCCACGACCCAGAGTGCAATGCAGATGGGGAAGGACTCATCTCACTAAGGACCAACAGACAGTGCAAGCCCCAGCTCCCAGCCACCTGCTGTCCCAGCAGATTCCAGATGCACAGTAGTGTTTTAAGCACCTTCCAGCAAGGGTAAAAAAGATCAGATTGCCTGCAAGTGTTCTGACTGTATGGTAAACAAAGTGTTTTTCTCTGCTTCCAGCATGGAGATTAAACAATTTCTCTTCACAATAATCACTTCTGCATTCAGCCAGCTTTGTGCTAGAGTCAGGGCTTGACCCCAAGTTTCTGCCTGTACAGCCAAATCATCTCTAATCTGGACATGGTGTTACACAGAGAAATGAGAGCAAAATGCAGCAAGGGAGGAACGATGTTCTGATGAAAGGATATACACTTCCTGGCATGTCCCTCACCCCAGACCCTGCATGCTCCCCATATAGCCCAGAAGTGAGCTCTGGGCTGCAACACCCACCCTGTGCAACCAACAGAGTTGTCTTGCAGGAGGCACTGTGTGCTGGATTTGGACTCATGCCTGAGTGCAGCAGACAGCTGTTAAGCAGACCCCAGGGGGCTCAGGAAAGGAGCCCAAAATACAGCTAATTTTAGCATCTCCTGTAACAAGGTGAAGCTCCTGCAGTTCCAAGGCAGTTGGCTGTGTCCCATCCTACCTTCTGGAGCTGCAGGTCTGAATTCTGCTCAACTTGGATGTTTTGGAGCAATTCACACTGGGGTACCCAGAGAGGCTGAGCCTCGGGTGCCAGCACAGAGCAGCTGGCAAGCTCTTGGTCAGCAGCTTCTCCCTGACATGACAGGACAGCAGTGGAGCTTTAAACAGGGTTTGGAGCTCAGACCCCATCCTACAGACAGACTGCTCTTCAGCAGTGGGCATGGGGGGAGACAGCAAAAACATTCCCAGGCAGTCCCTGCCTTCCTCACTTTGGGCGACCCCAGTGCATTCCCTCCAGCCCTGCTCCCTCGAAGGGCTGAGCAGGGACCCCCCCCTTCACCCCACCACAGCTCTGACTGCCCTCCCTGCCAGCCCCAGGTCCAACTACCTCCTCTGCACCCCAACAGCAGCTGGCACTGGCTCCAGGCCCTGCTGCTGCAGCTACTGCTCCTGATTGTTAGTGATTTTCTCAAGGTTTCCAGAGAAAAGCCAACTGCAGCCTGGTTTTGCAGGTGGTCTTGCTATGCCAAGGGAGCCCAGATAAAAGCTGTTGAGTCTGCTTCCATTTTGGATGGGCTTCTTCCAAGTGCAGAAGCTCAGGGTGTAGAAAACAATGACTTCTCCAGCCTGGCTCATGGGCTGGGGTTAGCTCCAGGCACCCCCTCTGCCCTTTACAAAGCTCAGACTCTGGCCTTACCTTTGTGACCATCCTGCACCTGCCACTTTTGATCCATCAGTAACAGCAATCCTTTGTCCTTTCCTTTAGCAGAGTTTAACAGTGAATCCGTTAAAGTTCAGAACAGAAACCAACCACAGCTGAAGAAATTCCCAAGCTGAAAACAGATGCTGGCTGGGAAAGTGTTAAGAGGAGCATCATACATGCTGTGTGTGCTGTACCTTCTCCCTAAGTGTGCGTTTTGACAACTGTCAAGGCTAGATCCTGGAACAAAAAGGCTTTTAGTTTACCCTGACTTAGTCTCAGTCTCAAGCAGCACATATGCTATCTATCAAAATACACTGCCCTGGCCCCAGCACAGAGCAAGGGGCAGCTGTGCTGCAAAGCACTCCCAGTCACTCTCAGAGTTTGTGCAGTTCTCTCATTTGTTATTCCCTCTTAGACACTAGGAAATCAAATGACTTTCCCTCCCAATTAGTACTCCTTCATTATGCAAATAATGTCCTTTGATCTGCTCCTGCTGTCACAGAGCGGATCTGACTGTATTTGGTTTATTCCTCTTCATGCCCCAGGAAGGCACCCACCTCTGGGAGCTAGGACTGTGCTTTTGGCAGGGAATGGAGAGTGCAGCTGAGAGCTGCCTTGAGTGAGAACAAAAACCACCCAAGCACAAACCCCAGCGCGGTCTGGGAAGGCAGGAGCACGAGAGGAGAAAGAAGGGGTCACCCTTCAATTTTCAGCCTGGGCTGCAGAGCAAAGGCTGTCAGAGCAGCAAGACGGGGAATGAGCAGTTCTTTACAAATAAGCTGGAGAACAGCCTTGCCCCTGGGGTGGCCTCTTCCTCAGCAGAGCACTGCTGGACCCAAATGGAGCCAAGAGCAGGCATGTTTACCAGCAGATCCCCAGGTTTTGATGTTGATACACTAATAGCCAACCCAAGCTCTCCTACCCCTGCTTGGCCAGCACACCAAGCTGGGATCACCTCCATCCACACTGGGGAAGGCAGCAAGGCACACTCCCTATTCACTCTTGTGAAAATACCCCAGAAGTCTAGGGAAGATGATCTGTCCAACTCAGAGACATCACTACCAATACCAGCCACAGCAAGGTCATGATCACAACTGCACCCAGCCTTGATGCCACAAAAGGAGTGCACACAAAAAGGGCCTGGCAGGACATTTCCCATAAGAATACCCTGAACTTCAACTCCCTGGCCCAGGCAGCTTTCTATGTCCCACATCCTCAGCCCCTTCCTACACAGTTCAGAGCTGAACTTCATACACTAGGTCCATGACCAGTCCCATCTCCCTCCCAGCTGCTGAACTTCAAAGGGTTGAGCAGAAAGCTCTGTGTGAGGCTTGCCTGTTTATTCTTTCACAGGATATGTCCATCTTGTCCTTCGTGCTGCCTGTTCCTGGGCAAAGCACTGGTAAGGTGAGGGATAAGCAGGAGGGAGCTGGGGACTTGCAGAAGCAGCAGCATGTGGGTACCCTCTGGCTCTGCACTCACACTGCCAGGAATGGTGCAGCAGCACCACGTGAGGACGATGTGTGAGACTCTCCCTGAGCCATCTCCTGGGTGAGGCTGCTCTGGAGGAGCCTGTATGGTCCCCAGGATGGCCAGGCTGCAGAAGGCTGTCACAGGCAGACAGCCCAGAAAGCAAAACAGGCTTTTGGCTCTAGCTCCCCTCTCCAAGCACGCAGCTTGGAAGTGCAGCCCACGCCGTTCACAGCACTTCTCTTTACTTTTAACTTCCGAGTATTTTAATTTGCAGGAATCGCCTCCTTTCATGTTGTGAAACCGTGTTTCTTTCTCTCTCTGATCTCCAATTTCGCATAGAAACTGTCTCCTTTGATATGTCTTGTTCACATCAGTCTGATCAGGCAACTCCATAATTGTTAGTGATTTTCAAAGAACTGGGATTCTTGTCTAATACTCAGAGTTGAGAATTCCTTGCTTTTTAAAATGTTGTTCAAGCAAATTAGATTAATTTAATTTCTTTCTTCCCTTTGGGAACTGGATGCCTCCTGCTTTGGTGCCCACATGCTGTCTTTCATTTCTCCAGGAGCACATGGCTGTAGTTCAAGAGGTCACCCTCTGACTCTGCAGGTAACGGGAAGAGGAAGGAGGGCTTAGGATGCCTCAGGAGAGCTTGTTTTCCATGTATCAACAGAATTCAGGCAGCAGAGGCTCCTCTGGTGCAGGCAATTCCTGTACATCTGTACCTGCTGGAGGCCACGCACCAGCTTTGCAATATGCTGCACATTAACCAGAGAGCCAGAGCTCTGTCCTGAGGCAGCGCAGACCCGAGCACCACCTCCTGAGCTCTGCTCCCAGGATGCCTCTGCACCCAGACCTTCTCCCAGCAGCACAGCAGCATCCAGCAGCTCACCTGACCTGACCTGTCAAGCCCTGGTGCAGCTCAGCTGCTCCCCAGCCCCAGGGGTCTCATTGAAGTCCTGGAACCATTACTGACCCCTGTACCAACCCATCCCTTGCTGACAGTGTTGGGGACCTGCCTTATCTTTGATGCTGGTCTTTCATGAACTGTCTTCTACCTAGATGCAGCCTTTGGGAACAGGGATTTACAGTTCCTGCCTGCAGCACATGCTGACATACGCAGCCTTCTATGAGTTTAGGCTTGTCAATGAGAGCAACAGAGAGCCTGGCATGGACTGGGAACAGCATGGCTCTGGGCAGTGCAGCACCAGCCACTCTCCTGGACTCCAACTGTACTCAGCAGGATGGAAATCCAGCACCAGCCAGCACAGGAAGCAAGGGCAGCTCACCTCCCTCCAGCCCTCCTGACACTTGAGTGAGCACAAAGGTGACTGTCCTGCTCTGCCATCCTGGGAGAATGGACTCCTGTAGCCTCATTAGACACATCCCAGCTTGCCCTCAGTGCTTCATTGAGGTTGAACACCAACACACTTAAAAGGACCTTGTGCCAAGGGGATGGGCAGCTAATGGTAACAGAGGGAAGCCACACTTCAGGCACAGGGACATGAATTCCTCAATCTCAGCCAACAAAGCCTGGCTCCTCAGAGGAGGGATGGATCCAGCTGAGATGGGGGGCTGGCAGTGCTGCATGGGGACACACAAGGGATGATGGCTGGGCAGCTGCAGGGCTCAGAAGAGCTGGAAAGCAGCACACAGAGGATGGCCTGAGGAGGGGGAGAAGCACCACACAGGCTAATCTGAACCACAGGCAGACACGAGCCCCTTGGCATGCAAGGGCTTAGTCCAACCTCGCAGCATAAAGGAGTGAGGGGGCTGTGCAAAGCCAGAGTCAAAGCACAGCGGGCAGCTGGCAGCACCACAACCCGTCCCCAGAGCACGGCTTAGGGCTGAGACTGAGCGCTCAGACACAGGCTGGCAATCAGCTCAGAGGATTTATCCACTTGTTTTTCTTAAGCCACCTTATTTATTTTTCCCTTTTGGCTCCCTAGCACTGGAATCCCTGGGATTTGCAGGGGTTTTTATGGGGTACAGAAGGCTCAAGGTATGACAGGAGAGAGGCACAGGTTTCCCAACCCACATCCTCCCAACCCAGGAGACCTACCGATGGGGGAGAGCTCAGCCACGCTGCCGATGTAGGGCCCCTCCAGGAAGCGTGGCTCGCTGTCATTGATGTCCTGCACCTTGATGATGAACTCTGACTCGGGCTCCAGCAGCTGGTCTGTCTCCCGGTCACGGGCTTGTGCCCGCAGCGTGTAGAAGGTTTTCTGCTCCCGGTCCAGGCGCTCCGTGGCATGGATATCTCCTGTGATCTCATCGATGAGGAAGATAGTCCCTGCGCCCTCCCCAGAGATCGTGTACTTGATGGAGCCATCTCCCTCATCCGAGTCCGAGTGGATCTGCCAGGGAAAGAGGGAGAGGGTGGGAGCAGGCTGGGGCTCTGCTTGTGCCTGATCCCAGCCAGGACTGAAGGGGTGTGGAGCCCCTGCACAAGGTACCCATGGTCCCTGTGCGATGCCCCTCTGCTCCTGCTAGGCTGGAGAGTGACAGAGAGCACCACCAGGCAACTCCCGTGCATGAAGGAAGGCCCAGTAAGCTGGAACTTCAGTCCTCTGCAGATCAGAAATCCTGTCAGTGCCCACCCACACCACACTCCAGGGGACAAACCCCATCAACAAGGGGTTAGGAGATGATGGAAAAGGAAAGGACAACACAAGTGCACTCCAAAGAAAGAGGCTCCCCTATGGCCAAAGAGCCAGGACTGACAGTATGGGATCACCTCTCCCAAGCTGCACAGGTACCTCAGCAGCAGCATCCATCCCCCTCTAAACATCCAGCTGCCCAAAGTCCATCCTCATCCACCCCCTCTGCCCCAGTCACAGCAACCCTCCATGATTTGGGCAGCTGGAGCTGACAAGTCTCCCTGCTTGAGAGCTCACACACTCACTGCACACCTCTGCTGGGTTCACATGGCAAGGTGACAGGGGCTCACAACATCCAACATAACACCCAGAGCCCCACCTGGGCAAAGCCTGCAGGAGAGCGTGACAAATCAGGCTCCTGTTCAGGACTAAAAACAAACCCTGTCAAACATGCTTTTGCAGCCAATCTCTGCTTCATTTTCTAATTAAGGTAGTGTTTGAAATTAGGAAAAGAAAGGGTAAACAGCATTTCCCCACAGACCAGGAGCTGACTGGAATCCAGGCCAGACATCCACAGATAATTTTATTGGTGGCATTAAACTGAGTTATGAGGTTTTTACAATCCAGCCACTTATGAGAAATCTATTAACAGTAACTGGACAGGCAGAATGCATCTTGACAGCAAGCAGCACGGGCATTAATTGGGACAATCCATAACGGGACAGGCCCCCGGAAAGGTTTCATCAGCGGCTTTCATTTGTTTCCTACAATTTCTGCTTAGAACCAGCAAAGTCATGTCCCCCCCTCCAAAAAAAGAAAAAAGCTGCCCATTAATCGGCTAATGAAATATGAAAATGTTTATGGGCTATTCAATCTTCCAAACTGCAGTTCTATAACCCACCTTTCAGACATACAGCTCTACCAGCAAGAATTTATACCAGAGCTGCCTCTTTTTTACGATGCCTTCATTATATTTGTCTTGTTAGATACAGTTTATATATTTATTTCATGAGTGAGGGACCCAAACGTTAGACAATTCAATGCATTTTGCACAACAGTCACAAATTACTGCCCGTGGTGACACATCTCCCAAGGCTTGCCAGGAAGGAGACCTTCACTCAGCTCACAAACAGGGGTGGGAGCCCAGCATCTGGGACCATTCGTGGTGGCTCAGCCACAGAGCTGCTGGGGTAGCACCACTCGGGATGTGCCTATGGGGTGGTCATCCCACCCTGGCCACCAAGCCCCAGCCCTCCCTGCTGGCTGCTGAAGAGCTTGTTGTCCTCTCCCCTTTATTATCCCCTCCCCAGTTACCACTGCTACTCTGCGAGCTTTTCACAATGAAGGAGCACCTGGTCTGTAGAGTGCAGGTAAATGCATTTTTCTGCTTAACACCAGGCTCATGATCAATAATTAGGCCAGAGATAAAGCACCCAGCACCTCTTCCCAGCATCACACTGAGTTCTCAGCACATCCTCTTCACATATTCGCTCACTGCTGACTGCTCGGAGCAGACACCAGCATCCCTGCAAACGGGAATGCAAGGAAGAAAAATGGAGTCTGGGCTCAAGGGGCTGCAGAGATTGATTTACAAGGGAAGATTAAAAGAGCTAAATCTGTGCTGCTTGGCTAAACAACAACTAATGGGGGAGGGCCAGATTGCCAACTACAGACACCCGAGGGGAGATGCCACGGGTCCAGATCACATCCCAGGGATGTTCTCTTCTCCTGGCCTCGCTGTTACAGCGGGCAGGCTTGGGGAGTGCCACGTTCCCATGTAGCCTCAGGGATGCCATCACCCCTGGCCATGGCAGGACAGCCAAGTCACACAGCCCTGGCACAGAACTGCTGGCTGGGGATGCCAGCAGCGCTGTGCCCTGGGAGGAAAGGGACCCCCTGCCCTGCCTGCAGCTCACCCTCAGCCCAGCACTGCAGTGCCCACAGCACCAGGGATTGAGAGAGCGGACAAAATGCTCATCTGTCCCGTTTGTTGAACAGGAAAATAGTTTCCCTGTCCTAAAAGACTACAACCAGGATTTTTACGAAGCCATTAATTACATACTAATAATTAAATCAAAATTAAATGTGAACAGAGGTGCACATTCCTTATTAAAAGCAATTAAACAGAAAGCACAGATACACAAATAAAAAATGACTCCAGGGCTAGAAAAGAAAGAAAATCAAATAAAAACTAGCCCGTAATAAAGGCGCACTCTGTTTGCTCCAACTCATAAAGCCCGAGTTCATCAATTTTCTTTAAATATTAGCAACTTAATTAAATCTGCTTTTTTCCCTTTAATCCTCTCCTCTATCTAAAATAGATCTGTCCACATGCAGAAGTTTGTAACTAGTGCTGACCCCATAATTCTATTTAAAAAACCCAAAGAAATCCACATCAAACTGACAGTAGCCTCAGGGGAAATTACAGTTCAGAAGAAGGATTAGCTAGAGAACCCAGATTTTATGGAAATGGTATCGGCCCTTTGGAAAGCACATGTAGGTGTGTGAGAGGCATCCACAGAGGGCAAGCCCCCACTACCCTGCAGGGTCCCCCTCATGCAGAAGCCTCTGGATGCATGGGCCGTGTCAGGAGGTCTGTGACACTGCTAGGGACCACCCCAGGCAGGCACCACATCTTTTCCCAGTCCCTGGAGAAGCCTGGCCCTGGTGGCTTTTCAGCCCTGGGGAGCAGGATCCACAAGGAGTGATCTCAGTGCAGGCTGACTTGTCCCGAGCAGGGCAGGGGATGTGGTGGGTGATGCGGAAAGAGGCTGTAAAATGGGTGAGTTGTAGGTTTCGGTTCATTTGGAGCCGAGGTGTTGCCAGGCCTGTGACAGACCCTGGTGCCTCTGCTGCTCCCAGGGGAGCCGTGAATTAGCTGTGCCTGCTCCGAGGGCAGTGGAGGAGCGCGGCTTTGAGTGTCTGCCGAAACGGACACAAATCACCACTGAAATCCCAGCTGGCCCCCAGCCAAGAAACCTATTTTCAAGCCTCCTCCAGACTCGTGCTCAGACAGCTGAGGCCATCAGACAGCCCTGCTGTACAAGCTCTTGGGAACTCTCCTTTGGGGAGAGACCACATCCCCAGCTCTAGCAGGACTGCAGCGTGCTCCTCCGGCTGGTCCCAACAGCTAGCACTGCCTTCAGCAGGATACAAATAGCACATCTTCCTGATGTATGGGAGACATAGGGCAGCTTCTCCACAGCTCCCAGGAAACAATAAAGCTCAGCAACCCCAGGGTGAAATGCTCTTTTAGCCTCAGGACACAAGGAGCTGAGGGAGCAGAGGTTCATGCTGAGTCTCCCCAGGAGGTCACACACCAGAGAAGTGACAAGCTCCCACCAACAGATCCAAGTCCTGCCCAGCAAGGCACTGTCACCTGCCAGCAGCTCCCAAAGAGACAGGGCTTCTTGCACCCACCCCAAAGACCACAGGAACTCAGCAGACAATTGTAAGAACATAGACATGAATTCTGCAGTGCTCCTATCACAGCCTCTGGGAGCACATTAACTTTGCCATCCCCAGCAAGGACCAGGCTCCTGCTGTCCCAGTCCATAGAGTACCTCTCTAACTGAGCCCCTCTGAGCACCCTTCACACAGGTCCTCTGTCCCCTGCATTGCCAGCATGTCTGCTCTGCAGGCAGCTCTGTCAGCCCCATGGACACGCTGGGTTAGCTTACCTTCCCCACGTACAGCGGCTCCGTGCCCGTGTACTCCTCCACCACGAAGAACTGATTCCAGACCCAGCCACGCTTCACTCGCCCTCCGGCCAGCAGTGCAGGGTCCCCTGGCTGCCCTAGGCCAGGGCTCTCCACGGCTGTGTGCATGGCCCAGGACCCCAGCTCCTGGATGGCACAGAACAGCAGCAGCATGGTCCACGAGAAGCCCTGCAGACCCTTCGCCATTGCACTCTAGGAGGCTGCATGAGCAGGAGCTTTCAGACAGGCTGCTAGCATCCTTTAGGGAAGAGTAGGGGGGAAGTGCACACTAGCAGCGTGAGGCTGCCCGGTCAATGCAGAGCATCCCCATCCCTGCTGCATGCCGTGCCCTGCAGCTGGAGCTCTCCTGTCCCAGCACAAGTCACATTTGTGACAAGAGGCGCCCCAGACTGCCTGCTGCTAGCATGGGAGCAGTCAGTGCTGGTGCCTCACAGGCTGCTCCTGGGTCTCCAGAGAGGAGTCTGGCAGCTGGCATTTGTCCCCAGGGGCAGAGCTGCACTGCTCCGTGCTTGGCTGCTGCCGGTCTCGCTGGGGAGTGGGGTGATGCTCAGCCTGCTGCCCACCCCGCCGGCAGGCAGGGAACGTGCAGCAGCGTGTGGGGCACAGGCACCCACAGCTGACATGCACAGGAGGCGAAGGAAAGCTTTTCCAAGTGTGTTTTCTCAGAGGAGTTAACAGGAGGAGCGGCTGCAGCCAATGTCCATCTATGCTGCAGCAGCCTTGGGTGACTGTGCGAGGGGTCAGGCAGCGCAGCCGTCTGTGCCACACGTGCAGGTCACAAGGAGGGCATTTGTAACTCCCATCTTCAGGGGGATGACATCCCAGCACTCCGAGAAGGGTCCTTTGCCCAGCGGATTCCCGTCACTTCCATCCTCTGCTGGCTCAGACAGGGAGGTGCAGGGTGGCCAAGAGCACGTCCAGGAGCCTGGAAAAGGCCAAGGTGTCAGTGCCAGTGTGGAAAAGCAGGGCCCCATGTCCCCCTGTGCTGCTCCTGCAGCCTCAGTCAGTATCCCCACCCTGCCCTGCCCCAGGTGCCCCACAGCAGAGCCCAGCCCCACAGGTCCTGCCAGAGCAGGAACACAGATGAAAGGGCTGCAGAGCTCTCAGCACTGTGAACATCTGCTCCAGCAGGGACTCAGAGACCAAGGACCCGCTGACAAGGGCACCTCCTCACTACGCTGCCCTGGCTGCTGAGGGGAGCAAGGTCTGTGCCTGCAGGGGGTCATTGCTGCCCACTCTGTCAGGGGCTGTGTAGCAGCACCCTCGGCACTGCACAGCTGCTGTTGGCTGCACAGGACCAGACCACACCAGTCCCACACACCGGTGGATGTCACGCCTGACTGTGGGAAGTGCAGGCTGTCCAGCTGCTCCTGAGAGCCTCCCCTGCAGAAGCTTTCCTGTCATCTCACTTCTGCAGCCGTGGGCAGGAGAAAAGCATCTGTTCAAGAACTCACCACCTGGCTGACTTTAAAGGTAACGGTTTGAGAAAGAGCTCTGGTGTAAGTTTTGAGCCACCCACAAGGCACTAAGGACTGAGACATGAGACCTTTGGCCAAGAGTACCTTACATCCAGTGAGCCCCTGGGGAGCAGAGACCTGATCAGGACATGGGGGATGCAGCATCCATCCTGCACCAACATCCTGAGCTTCCACCAGAGCTCTGCAATACCAGCCACAGCCTGAACTACTCATGAAACATGCACCAGTCTGCAGAATTAATCTCCTGTCAGCTGTTCCTCTAAATAGGAGGGGGAAAGAGGATGAATGGAAAGCAAAGCAGTCCTGGACTAGATGTCCATCTACTCCTGATAGAAAGGGAACCAGACAGTGCTCATCTTCACAGACCCTTCCATGAACCGAAACAGCCTCAGCACTCCAGAGCAGGGACAGCTCCCAAGGTCTTTCAACTCCTTCCCGCACTTACCATTCCCCTGTGTGCCTGCACCAAAAGGCCATTTTCCAAAGCATCCAGTGAGCTGCATTGTCATTTCTGCATTTCCTTAACAGGACAAGCACTTCACTGAGAACCACGAGGCACTAGTGCCAGGCATCGTTCTGCACTGCCTGTTCACGGTTCACAAGTAGTGTGTCACACAACAGGAACAAATCTGTTCACCAAGAGGACTCACACACATTCCATCTCATGCACAGCTAAGAGCACTCATACACACTGCATTCTTTCATCTGTATTTGGGCCTCATCTGGGTGCACACACACTTCCTCTCCACATACACATGCTATATTCCAATCACATATGCACATCATCTGTCACATGTGCCAGCCCTGTGCACTTCATGCTCCAAGGAACTTGGGGTCTCCAGTGTATTTTTATGTTAGCAATCATGGTACAGAAGCACTAATATTCCTTCCCATTCCTTCTCCCTGCCAGCCCATTTGTTATTAAGACATCTCTGCACCAGCCAGGTAAGTTTGTTGGCAATGCCACAATTGTCTCTTGCAGCCAGGCATGCTCATGCAGAAGCCCTTCCCACTCCTGCTTCCAAAGGATGAGCTACACTTGCCAGTATGGTGAGGATCCAAACCACACACCAGAATATTTAATATTGGAGCCTTAGGGAAATGAGATGACCTGTAGGTGGGAGATGGACTGAGTCATCTCTTCTGTTAGAAGACTCACAGGGTAAAGTAACTTCACAGAGATCATGGTCCCCCCTCTGGAGCAATGGAACTGATGCCTGACCCACAACAGGCTTCAGAACAAGACACTTACAACAACAACACATGTGCAAATATGCCTTATCACATTTACACAGGTACACAAGATACATGTACTAAGATACAGTGCACCACTGTCACAAACAGCATCTCGCCAATTTCTCACATCTGGGAGATTTGTGGTTGTTTTGGAGTAAGTTCCACAGCCAGTGAGAGTTGTCAACAAACTGAATAGCACAAGGTGTGCCAGAGCAAGAGTTTCAGGTCAGCACCCAAGGCAAACAGTAAGTGTGGGAAGAACACTCTATCCAGCACCTCTGCCCTGCCACTCTGCATCACTTTTGCAGGCAACACCCTCAGATGCACCCAAAGTCTGAGTACAAATGAGTTGTACCTGGCAAATGGAACTGCCAGAAAAAGAACTTTAAAAAGAGTATTTCTCAGGACAATTATGTCAGCATAGCCTTAGGGAGAGGCAGCCACCAGCTGCTGAAGTCTCCCACTCTGCCCACCCAGCACCCTCTCCTTGCCATCCAGGAGCAGATCCACCCACACTCGTTCATAAAGCCCTGACAGAAGCCTGACAAGTCAGCAGTGCCACTGCCAGGGAGCAATTCTGCAGGACCAAAGGCCTTCCAAACACATGGGGAGGCCGAACAAAAGCCCATCCAGTGGTTCAAGTCCTGGCACAAGAAGTAAAATCAGCAACGAGGGGTCCTGACCGAGCTGGCACAAAGGCAGCACATTCCCCACTGCCTCCAGCACACAGTGCTCAGGGCACACAGCTGGCACACAGCACCCTGATGCAGCAGGAGCCACCTTCATTCTCCTCATCACACCATTTCACACCTGAGTGGCAGCTGATTTCCTCCATGACATGACTACCTGAGCCACAGCCTGCAGACAGCCCTGTGCACACAGGGACAGCCCTGCTCCTTGTTCAGAAATGGGCACTGTATGTTCTGTGCCAGCCTGGCCAGAGTTACAGCACACAAACGGAAGCAGCATAATCCTAAACAGTATCAATATAACAGTAAAAACAAAAATTTATATGCACATACTAAGGCAAGGCAGAAAAGAGGAAGTGAGGGCAGAAGATGCTGCAGTGGGTGAGCTCCGCTCGAGCAGAGCTGCTCCCTGGCTGGCGGACAAGCTGGCCCACAGTTCCCAAGGCAACTTGTTCAGCCCTGTTGCATCTGAGCACTCCACAGAGCAGCTCCTGCCACAGAGAGGAGAGTCCTGCTGAGCACCCATGGGCTGGGCTGCGTTGCTGTGGGAACTACAACCTTGTGTTTAGAGTCACAGCTATTATGCTGCTTTTTATATTTAACAGGTTTCTCATCCTACTGCTACATCTGAGCTAATGTGGTTTGCTGGTGGCTGTCTCACATGTCCAAAGTTCAGCTGCACTCAGCTGAGCTGTTTGCATGCTCTTTCTACGAAGAGTGATGAAGGTAGTATAACCCAATTTACCTTGTTAGGTCTCACACTGCAAAGCCCACCTACACAACATATGGCAATCTCCAGCCCCCATACCCAGAGCCACTTCAAAATACTGACCCACAGACACATCTGTATGCAGACTCATTGCACAAACAAGATCCCCCTTCTCCACCCACAAATTCTCAGCCTGTGTCTCTTCTGTCACAGCTCCAGGCCACAGCTGGGGTCAGGGTCATGTCTCTTCTCAGTGTGCACACCCTTCTTTCCAGCTGCCACATCACAGATCTCTTCCAGAGGCCACAAAGCCAAGACCCCCAAATCCTTCTTGTACTCTTGCAGCAGGAGGAATCAAGGCACCACAGAAGGCCCTGTGCACAGGAACCAAGACTAGCACTACATTTATTTCCTCATGTTATTGAAGACCTTTCACCAACAGCTGGAAGTGCCACTTCTCTCTGCCACACGTGAGCAGTGGGGTCATAAATAACCAGTGGGAGCTGCTGCTGCAGCCAGCTCAGCCTGCAGGGTCCCAGCAGGCAGCAGTACACATGCACCCATGTGACAGCATGCCCAGGCACTCGCCACACCAGGCAGGTTTTCATGCATAGAGTGAAGCACCAAACCCTCACACAGCCCCAGGCCCAGAGTGATGTCCCCTCTCCTGCTGCTCTGCCATCCCTGCTTCCCAATTATCAGCACAACTCACCCCCTCCCCTTCCCACAAGAGCTTGTGCAGTTTGTTGGTGTGCATTTGGCACAGCTATACTGTACATCATGTTGACAGTAGAAATTACATCCTGAGCTTATGTTTTACACTGTGCTCTGTCAGAACTCACCGCAGCCCAGTGATCAGGACAAATTGAATAGCATCCCGTCCATGTCAATATTTATTTCATTTTATAAATGCAGGCAGATGCAGGAGAAAGTAGGCAGGGGGAGGGGGAAGACATGGGCAGGAAACAGCATACAAGGATAACACTGCCCAGTACATCACAGTCCTGCATTACTGCCCAGCATGGCTGTAGTCCCAAGGTCAGGGCAGTGGTGCCCCAGGAGCCCAGGGAGGATCAATCCCACCCAGGAGCTCATGCAGTGTTCCCCATGCCTGTAGCTCTACTGGGAGTGTTGGCACACCAGTACTATTCCTCCAAGACAAGCTCTTAAAATTGGCAGAAAATGCAGAGCTGCCCAGCAGCTACCAAAAGATGCAACGGAGGGGAAGGAAACCCTCCCTCCTCGACCCCAGCCTGCTGTCTAAGTGAACCTGGGCTTGGATGTACTGCCTTGGTGACTCACTCACCCAGCAGAACATCATCAGCTACTGTCATGAGCATCAGGACTGCTCTGGCTGTTCAGAATAGACACAAGGATGCTGCCAAAGCTGAGGAGCAAGGTAAGAGTAAGACACTGCTTGTGCCACCCTCAAGAAAGCAGAACCACAGAATGAGTACCAAGCACAAGACAGGAGCTCCTAAAAGCTTGGGCTTTCTCCTGCTTTTCCATGGCATTCCCAAACCCCAGAGGACACAAGGCTGCAGTGGGAGGGTTGCTGATCAGAAACAATAGCTCAGTCCCTGCTCGCATGACCCTCCCGCTGCTTTGAATTAACTCAAACTGGGAGCATCCATTACCCAGTTCCAGACCCGCTATCCAGCAAAACCAAGGAAGGAGCAGCTCCCTGAGAGCTCAGAGGGTGTGCAGCAGGTCCCATATCATCTATGCATGCCAGCTGTGCCACCATGAAGGAACAGACCATGTGCAAGTACAAGAGCAGTTCTGAGGACCACACTAATGCCAGCTCAGTCTGTATCCACGGAGAAACCACCTGCTTCACATCCAAGAGCGTGGGCAGCACAGCAGCCCAGCCTCAGACTGACCTTGCTGGGAGACAGGGCAGGGAAAAGCCTGCGATTCCTTCAGCAGCAATTCTTCTCTAGTACTGCCTACAGTGCAGCAGCATGCAGTCTGTGACCATATCTCCTCCTGTTAAACAGGATTCAAATCCGCTTAATGCTCCCCTTCCTGGAAGAAGGAATAGCCTGGCTAGAGCACACTCCCCATATCTGTTGTATGAAAGTAATACAAGCATGGCAAGGCTGCTGTAAAGCTTTAAGATGGTTCATAATCTCCAGGCCTAGGGCTAAGACGTGAACTCAGGCTCTCTGGAGCTCACTTTGTCTACTGGATATTGTAAGACAAGATAAGGCAAAGATATTCTTTTTTTTCTTTTATAAACTTCTCCTCAAAATCTAGAGACAAGGGATGAGGCAATCTTGCCAGACATAAGATAGTGTCAACTCCAGACCAGGCAAGTGTATCACATGCAAGCTTCCAACATCCCACACACTGCCTCCTGATATTGAACACCAGATCCACATCAAGCCTGGACTATGGTCAAGCACCCATCCATTATTCCCACAGCTCTTCCCTAGCATCCAAGAGGCATACCATGGTTACTCCTTTGGACTGGGCAATGAAATGGTGATTTAGGCCTCTGCCCTACAGGGTGTGCTCTGCAGATTTAAAACATCTGGCTGCTGTTCCAACTTCCTCTGCACTGCTACAGCACCCACAAACCAGCACCTTTGGCTGGAATACACAAACACACATGGCTAACAATTCTGCAAGGGACATCAGCACTGCTGAAAGCAAAGCTGTGGGATCCCCACGCACATCAAGATGGATTATGATCATAGCCACTTTGCTGCAAGATCCCATTCCATAGCAGATCCCATCAGTGGCATTAGAGGCACCATATTCAGATAAAGCTAATATGACAACATATTAGAGCACTGGTGCCACAGAGAGCAACTGCAAGCTAGACAGGTTTTTGCCACTGCAAGCTCTGGAACCCCTGTTGCATCTCTCTACCAAAATGCATGCTGCAGAAGGCATCCCCTAATTCAGTGTCCTTTCCAGAATCCCAACACATTTTGGCAATCAAGTGAGAGTTGGCTAGAGATACTGATCTGGATGGCACATAGCATCACAGTGTGTACAAATGCTGGACATCAGTGGCCAAGGGATTCAAAATTGTAGAGGCTTTTGAAATAAGATATTTAAATTACTTTTATTTTTCCTTATACAGTGAAAGGGTTGTGTAACCAGTTACTGAATGAGCACAGCCCAAGCACAGGTCCAGACTATGCAAAGCAATGTTTGGTAGCAATCTGCCTTTCAGCAAGTCCTCAGTCATGATAAAGAGCACAGAAGACAGGCAGGCAGTGATAAAAATCAACTTCTCTCACTAATGTCACCCTAGCCTCAGCTTTGACAACAGGGCAGAAAGCCCATTAACCATAGTAAAACTGTAGTCATGCTTGTTCTTGAAGTAAATCTCTGGATTTCCTCTTTCTGCTTCCTTGGAATTATTCTCCCAGCAAGGAACTTTATCTACCTTTCTTCTCAGATAAACTTGTACATAGTTCAGGAAAGTTGTTTTTCCAGAGGAACATTTATCTACGAATTGCTCAGTACTGTATGACTAAACATGCATCTAATCCCTTCTTTTTAAGTTGCTTTAAGTATAATTATTGCCCCCTTTGATGCTGCCTTGAGAAATTCTAACAGAACAGTGAGGTAACTGCTGGAGCAGGAGCTATTCACAACCTTTTGACTTCTTATGTTCAGTCACTTTCTGCTATCAGACACACTGGGAGGAACAGTATTTGTTAAAGCTCTAACACAAGCATTGTTTGGAAAGAAGTATTTTCAAAGTTCAGGAGATTTTTTTTCCCCTCCAAATCTTCTCTGGTCCAAGTTTCAAAGAAATTTTAATTGCAAAGAAAATCTCAATGCTTGCCCTAGGGAAGAGGGTTTTACAGCCATAACGGTCTCGCTCTGCAGCAATTCTTTTCCAAATATGGAATTTTCATGCCTTGTCTACGTGAATACAATACTCTTAATTCGTCTTTAAAAACAATCTCTGAGAGGAGGTGAAAGCAGCCACCACATCATCTCTGTTACAACTGCTGGAACAGAGTTCCTACTGCTGTGGAGAGAAATCTCCAGGGCTCAGAGCAAGTCTTTAATTTTAGGATCCGGACAGATAGCCATATCTGAAAGTCACCCCCTTGCAAACAGGCTGTAGAGAGTCAGAAGCTGCATTCCCAAAAGATTCACATCTTCTACGCTAAGCACCTCTTGAAGAGCCAGAAGTGCTCCCACAGAGCAGAGAACCTTCCACTGCCAGAGCTGCAACTCGCACAGCCCAAGGATACACAGGCACCACCATCACTCCCTCCTCTCCTTTGCCCCCTGCTGCCAATTATTTGGGCCCTGAACTCCAGAAATCACAAGAAAGGAAAGGCATGAGCCCCAAACAGGGCAAGTGGAATCAAAGCTGATGGCCCAGACAACGGGACATTTGGATAGGAGTTAAAGGACAAAGTAAAATAAAAAGCACAAAATGGAATTCTTTCACTTTGACAAATGTGGAGGGAATTGAGTTCTTTTAAGCCAATGTTTGGCAAATGCATGAATTATTTATCATTCAATATTGTGTGATTAAATGGAAAATTGAAGATGTTCACAGCTTTGTCTGCAACTTTCCACCTCTTGTGAAAGTCTCCCCAAATTCCTACAGAGAATAACAAGTGGGTATTATACTGAGCCATAAGGGTTCAAAGAAACCACTTCAATTTTCTTCTCCAGGTTCAAGGTCATGTTCAGATTCAGTCCTCTGATGAAATAAATACTATGGCAGGCACATGTGACTTTCAGGTAGGTCTCTTGCTGCTGCTCACTCTTCTTCCCTATACATGTTAATCCTCTCAGCAATTTTGTCCTTGGAAATCCCTCAGTCTTCCTGACAGGAGACATGCAACCCCTCTTTACAGAAAGCACAAGACCAAGGAAGTCCTTTCCATGGCATCACACTGCCATTTTGAGACTAAGTCCCCACAGGATCCTCCACAATGAAGCAGAGAAGTCATGAAGGAGGACAAGTGAGCAGCAAAAAAACAGGACAAGACCTGTGGGGCTGCACAGTTTTCCCAGTACTTTCCAGCCCAGATTAGAAGCAGATACCTTGGGCCAAAGGCATCTGAAGAGGTCAGTCATTTCCTCAACACCTCAGGATGAGCCTGCAGCAATAAACTGCCATCAGAAAGGTGGAAGAATGACTGTAATTAGTCTCTTTAATGCCAATTCCAGCCTGATCTTTCTCACTTAAGAAAACTGTTACAACGATTTTCTTATTTTCAAAGAAGCTCATTAAATAAAAATTAGAAACAAGATAGTATAATGGGTAAGTATTATTTCTTCAATATCCTGCTAAAATCCAACACTGCCCTGTCTACACATAGGCTTTTCTGGCATGTGGAAGAAGAGGCTCCAGGTTCAAACCTTCCTGCTCTCCTGGAATTCCTGAGCAAACACACTAGGAAGGAAGGAAGGAATCTGGGTACCACAGGAATTCAGGAACTTGAAGTGGAACACTGCACAGCCTCATTCCCCAAACAGGAAGCAAACTTGCTTTGTTAAGTCCCAGCATTGCACAGAGCAGTCCAGCACAGCTGGCAGGAATCCCTGAAAGAGGGGTCTCCTACACAGATGGGACCTTTTGGCCAAGTCTGTTTGAAAGTCAGTATTGCTGAGAGGAGCACAGCAAGGGGTGGGCACCTGAGGCTGCCCAGGAGATCAGAGCCCTGCTATGTCCCTCCCTGGGTCCCTCAGGCTCTATTTCGAGTAGAACCAGGCCAGCAGTGAGCAGGTGTTCCTGAGAATGAGCACCAGAGTGTCACAGCCCCACAGGAGTCCCAGGATGGTCACCCTGGAAGAGACCCATTCAAAGCAAAGCCAACCTCCCTCTCACAAAGTACAACCAGAAGGGAACAGACCCTCTTGCTTGGCCAGAGATCTACACACAGAAGCAGAGGGGCCAGGAACCCTCACAGCAGAGCACCTGACAGTGAGCTGCAGGGAACAGCCTACAACACACTGAAAGACTATGACCTCCTTGTAAGCAACTTGCAGACAACAGCAACAGGCTACATTTTGCATTCAGCCACTAATGATAGATGCATTATTTATTTGGAATCATTTGCTTCATCCTACTAATCACATCACCACTAGCAGCTTCTGACGGCGCACAGCACACGGAGTCGTGTCCCAGGAGTCAGTGGCTGCCCAGGGCAACACGCACGGCAGCTCGGTGGCCTCGGGGCTATTTCACCTCCCCAGGAAAAACATGCAGGTTTTGCCCAAAGCTGCTCACTGCCCTGCAGATACCACAAGTCACACATCCTCTGGTGGGCAACACCTGGCTCTCCGGCATGCTGTCCAGAGGGAGCTGCTGAAACCAGCTCCTGCCCCCAAGGGCTCTGTAGCAGGTTCAGAAGAAACCAGCACCACTGGGGCACTCCTCCTGCCCTGAGCCTTTCTCTCACTGGGAGCTCAACCTCCTGTCATGGATAAACTGCAGGATGAGGTAACCATCACGAGTTTGTGTCAAACTCACGTGCCAGGCCAACAGCCCAGCACTCAAGTCCCACAAAGCAGCCCTCCCTGATGCTGCCAGGTGAACAGCCCCGTAAAGAGAACCCATACAGAACCTGAGCCCACCCAGAGCAGAGCAGCCCTTCCTCCCCTCCATGCCACAGCCCAGAACATCCCACCTCTGCCCCTCCAGGCACTCATGTACCAGCACTGTGCAGGCAAAACCCCCATTGCAGAGACCCCTGTCTCCAGAAGAACCAGCTCCTCAGGAAGGGACCAAGACAGGATGGGAGCCCCAGAGACAGGGATGGAGAGGTCACCTGCCCGAGGGCACTGCATGGCTGAACAACCATACACAGCTTCACTACAGGCAAAGCTGCACTTGCATGCAAGTGAAGAAGCATTTCAGCATCCTGTCTGGTAGAATCAAATTTTTATATCCTTCCATGCCTAGTAAATTCTGTTCACAAAGACCAAGAAAAAAAGGAAGTAAAAGCCTTAATAAATGCTGGAAGAGCAGGGAGCTCACACCAGCTCCCAGTCTAGCGTAGCTCCGGGATTATCTAGGCAATAGTTTATTTTTCTCTCCAGTATCATTTTCCCAGCTTGATCTCTACTGTCGCAGTATGATGGTTTCACCCCATTAGCCTTGCTTAAAAAAGTGATCCCAGGACTGTGAGTGTTATTGCCCACATAAATCAGGAGGCTTTGAATACGGAGCACCTTTAAATAAACAGCTGATGGAAGTGAAGTTCCGGGATCATTATTAATAGCTTTTCATTTCTGTGTCCGCTGTGCTGTGACATTCTTTCCCAGCAGAAAGCCTCCGCTTCCTATCCCCAGTACATCTGATCCCATGAGTCCTCCAGTCAGAATGAATGACTGTACCTTTGTGTTAATTGCATCGCCCGTTCCACAAACGGAATACTAATATTAACTAGTAAGAGGAGGAGAGTTTGCAGAGCAGGAGTGATGGGACAGTTTAAAGAGAGGCACACCAGCCCCTCTGCCTTTCCCTGGGCCAGTCCTCTCACCTTCCCTTGAGGAAGGACAGATCCTGGCTGTCAACACACACCAGTAGATGCTACAACAGGTGACAAGGTCCTGCTCCATTTCTGTCCTGTCTGACATGCCCTGTACTGGACAGACACCAACTTTTCCTGCTCTGCCAGCAATATCACACCTTTCACATGCCCTCTGCAAGCAGAATGATGCCACTCTCTACATTTCAAACAGCTCCTGAAGAAGTCCAAAGGGACACACACCCCTGGAGAGGCAGCCACCACAGAGCAGCCCAGACAGTACTTACAGGTGCTATTCAAAGATTTTACCTGGCCAGATCGAGTTTATTTTCCACTAGCATGACTTGTCCAGGGAGGAATCACTCTTCTCCTCCACCTTCAGCTATCAGGGTCTCTCCTGAGAGCTGCAGGCAGGTGCACAGCAACCCAGGGCAGACCTAAGGGCAGGAACAGCTAACACCAGAGAAAGGCAAACCACTCCTTGCACCCAGAAGAGTGAGTTCGGGACAGGACCAGAAATCTCATCAACGGGGACCTTGGCCACCTGCTCTGGGAGGCCCTGGCTTTGCACTCTGCTGCCAGCACTGACATACAGGTGTTCCCAGGCGGGATTTCCAAAATCCTCACATGTAGGACCCAGAGTTGCCAACCCTGTTGCAGCCACAAATGAATGATACCCCAGGTCTGTAGCCCCAGAGGAAAGACCAAGTTTCTCCTTGGAAAGGGTGCTTGGGGTCTCTGGGGCACTTTCCCCAGAGGAAGGAGGAGATGATCCTGCTCACAGCCAGTTCCAACACAGTGACCAACATAAGTGCCTGCAAAAAGGCTCCACAGTGGCCCACATGCCCAGGAAGAGGCTGATATAGGCATTACAGCCCCTCTGCTCTTTACTGCACAGAGACAAGAACAGAGGGTCCTGCTGCCATAGCCCATCCCCAATCTCCTTTTAGTGTTCTTGAGTCATGACCCCACACACAGGTCATGCTGCTCAAAGAGAAAGCACAGGAGAAGCAAATATGCCAAAACAAGCCTGTTGCTTCTGTGACCTTTGCTGCGTATAAACCCAAAGGCCTGCAGACAGCAGCAAACTCCACGAACAGCTGATGGCTTTTAATTTTACTGCCTGCTCTTTGTCAAATCCAGTTTTCAGCAAGGAGTTTCAGGACACAGGTTCACCTATGAGAGGGTCAAAGTGGAAGCAAACCTCAGAAAACTGGAGTGTGGCTGAAAAAAACTGAAACAAACCACTACAGACAGGATGCACATTTCTTGAAGGACTGTAAGAGGGGAAAAAACAAAGTGTTAAATGTATCTCTGGTTTTCAGAGCCCTTCCCTATCTAGGGTCTGAATCATTTTTATCAAGATAGACAAGCCTAGGAGAGCCACATCCTTATGACAAGTCAGATGCAGTACTAGCCTTTTCTCTGCAAGAAACTGACCACTTTGTCAGGTGAAGAAAAAAAATGTGATTCCTCCTCCACGTCGCTCCAGCATTGTATTTGCAGACTGTGGACCAGCATCCAGCAGCCCCTTCAAGCAAAGGAAATACAGTGGGGTACCACATATGCAAAACAACACAGCTCAGTGTGTCACTAGAAATGCTGCTTTCCAACCACCAGACTTCAGCATCCCATTGAAGCATCACCTCTCAGCAGAGGCCAAATGTGCAAATTGCAGCTGAAAAGGAGAACATTTCTGAAAGCTGGAAGCACGTGAACACAGCAGGCTGGAGCAGAATCCACAAGCAGCTTCACTTTAATGTTACTACCAAACCAATGGCACAATGAGGAAGGGACAGACTGGAAGCTCGGGGAAAAACCACTCTGCTCAGCACAAGTGATAAAGGGAGATTAATCGCCCAGTTCCTCCCACCAGGCATAAGGGTTCAGGGCTTTGGTGTAAAACTCCATCAAACAAGACCAGCGTCTTCACTTCTGACATTCCTGGATGGACAGAGGACACAGCATGGGGTTTTGCACAGGCCTTATTTCACAATCAAGCCCTTTGCTTCTGCCACTCCTGGCAACAGTGAGACTACAAGAACCTTCTCAACCCAGCACACAGGCTTTGAAGGGTCTTTCCTCACATATCTGCACAAAGCAGGGACCTTGGGGCCTTGTATGTAGGTTCTAATGTTTTGATTATCAAAAAGAGTAAAGAGGAACTTGGTGAAGTAAGAGGCAGCAAAGCAGCCCAGGGAACAAAGGGAGAAAGAGAGAGAGAGATTACAGTAGCAACAGGGAGGACAGAAAAGCAAATGGACAAAGTGCATGTGAAAGAATAGAGCCAAGGAGATATACATACACGTGAGCAAGCAGGATCGTGCTGGAACACGTGAGCATGTGCATGCAAGACAGGGCACAGAAACTCGCACAGGCAGGTGCAGCCATTTGCAGCTCACTTCACTGCAGGTTTGCAGCCTGGCACTGCTTCAGCATGGGGCTTCCCCAAGAACACTGCCTGGCACATGCAGGACCCCCCTGACCCAGCTTTCTCCATCCAGTCCAACAGCCACTCAGAACTGCTGACAGTGAAAGATCCTCTAACCAGAAAAATCTATAGACACTGGCTCTGAGTATGCTCATCAAGGCCATCCCTCTCCCCAAAGCAGTTCCATGTTTGAGAGAGGGAGAACTGGCAGCACACGGGTAGACACACTCCTACTTTCTTGTGTGGCTTTCTCTGACTTGGTCACCCTCACACACCTCAACTGTTTGCATCCTGCTCTCTGTCACTACACTACAGACCCTTGCTCACTCTCTCCTTGTCCTCTAGGCTGCTTCACTTTCTTCTCCACAGTCCTTCCTAGCTTGTTTGATGACAGTCACATTAGAACCCCTTTAAATGCCCCAAAGTCCCTAATCTAGAGCCCACCACCCCTAATCCATGCAGTCAGTTGCAAAAGTGACAAAATCCCAAACTACACCTACTGCCCCTCTGTGCTGCCACACCAGCCTCCAGGCCCCCACTGCTCCAGACAGACACTGGACTGCCTGAAGCCAACTAGGGAGGACTGCATTGCAGACAAAATGTGTTTCTCTGTGTCCTCCCCTTCAAACCACCACCCTTCGCAGGCTGCTGGGCTGGCAGCAGCTTCAAGCAGAATTTGGGCATCCAAAGCCAAGCAGTGTCCAGCCAAGAAGCCATTCTGTCCCTCAGAGCTGTACATGCCTTGCCACTCACCTCTCCCAATGGCTCTCACAATGACTTGACACCAAAACTCATACATGAACATGCAGTCACTGTGATTCCAAAACAGCAACAAGACACAGCTGCCCTGAGCAGGGCTGATACCAAGCTTTTGAGAGGTTTGGGACCAAGAACAAGCACGTTTCTGCACAGTCCTTGGGCCCCCATGGTGGAGGGGACCAAGAGCATTAGTTCACAAGACAGCTTTCCTCATCTCAGTGCACAGACAGACCTCATGCACAAAAACATATAAACTTATCAAACACTTCAGACATTGGCTAGAAGAGGACAAAGAAAATCTATTCTATGCTATTTCTATATATACTTGGGAAGCACCAGATAGCACAGTGATGGACTAGATATAAAAAAGATAGAGATGAGTCTCAGTACCAGCCTTTGATCACTCACAAGGGAAACGCACGTGCTGCGTTGTGGAAACCAGAATCAGACATTGTGTCCTACCTCTGCCTAAGCCCAGCTCAGCTGCAGACTAAAGAAAAGACCTTCCAGCCTGGTGCTTCACGGTCCCTCCCTCTCATTTCTATTTCACAGCAGCTTTTCACAACCAGGACAGTGCTTACTATAAGCTCAGCTGCAGGATTTTCTGCTTCTGGGACAGCCTAAGGTTTGGAAAACACCTCCCTAGAAGCACCAAAATTGACTGGCGCCTGTGCCCAGGAACAGAAGGGAGATACTCAGCAGTCCCAAAGCAGCCACTGGTCAGACTCTGTCCTGCCAGCTCCAGCACTCTGAAGAACTGAGGCTGATTTACACCATCTGAGCAAGCAGCTCACTGCCTGCATGCAGCTCTGCTTCCCAAGGCTTATTCTCCAGCACTCCATTGCCTCTCTAGCTTCTCCGAACAAACACCGTGTCTGGCAGTGCTGTGCCTCTGCCCTGGCCACCAGATCCACAGGACAGAAGCCCCATCTCCCACTGCCCAGGACTGATGAGGGTTCTTTGCCAAGGGCACCCAGGCATTGTGCCTCAGTGCAAGCACTAAAAGGCATTTAACTGTCCTGTACTGGGTCTGGCTAGGAGGGAGTTCATTTGCTTCACAGCAGCTTATATGGTGCTGACTTTCAGATTTGTGACCACAACAAAACTGGCAACACACTAATGATTTGGCCACTGCCAAACTGCAGTGTCAAAGCCTTCTCTGCTCTCACTATGCCCCCCAGTAAACAGACTGGGGATGCCCAAGAGTTTGGGAGTGGACACAACCAGGCAGATGACCCAGAACAACCACAAAGATATGCCATTCCATCTAATGTCATGCTCAGCAATAAAAAGGGAGAGGAGGGAGCTTAATTAGCCACCTTTGGCTCAGGAACTGCCTGGGTATCAGTCTACCTATAGAAGACAATGAGTGTTTGTCTTTGCATCCCTTGTTTTATTTTCTCTCTTCTTCTGCTTCACTTATTAAACCACTTCTGTCTCAACCCACGAGTTCTATTCTCATGCTCCACTTCGGAATGAGGGAGTAAGCAAGTGGTTGTGTGATGCTCAGCTGCTTAGCGAGGTTATAGCACAACAGTTCCTAAACACATGGCAGCACCACTGCAGGCCACGTTCACAGCCAGAGCAGAGGAAGTCAGACTGACCCTTTCCAAATGCATTAAACAGAAAGCAGGAGCCATTGCACAGTAAGAAGCTGCCATTCTCCTTGCACAAAGCTTTGCACCCCTCAGTCCCATGATATGAGCTCTTATCTCCTGCTGTCCTGGAGCAGATAAGCAACACCCATTTTCCATCTAATCTACTATAACACATTAGCACTCTAGGTGCAAAACCAATTAGAGCATCAACCAATGGTTCCAACATCCTTCCCAGTTAGACATCAGTCTCCTATTGCACAAAACTGTAACTTTTTTCAGACAAAACCCATAAATGCTCACCTGTGGTGGCTACTACAGCCAGAGAAGGTTCTGTGCTTGTATTTCACTTCATTCCTCCATCAATTTGTGATACCAAGGACGGGAGCAGCAGCATCTGCCAGCACAAGTCAGTTCTCCAGGCAGGACTCCACAGCTGCAGCTCACAAGCCCTTGTCTGACTTGGCTAATCCATTGCCAAGTCCTGGGCAAGGCAAATCAAGGCCATGTCTACATTTGCAGGGTCAGTCACACTCCCTGGTCACTCATTCCATGGTCCTTGGGGGCTCACAGTTGCAGCCCTGCTTCTCCCCTGCTCACACACCCAGCTGACCAAGGCACTGTCATCAGTCTCCCCCACACCTGCCGTGGAGGCTGGACCAGATGAAACCCACCCAAGCGTTCACCTGAGAGGTGAACCTGCGTGGCAAGGCAGAGAGAAGCGATCTGGGAAAGCCACACTCACTTCTGAGCCGCAGCGAGACGAGCAGAGCCACTGCCCAGTGGAGCATCCTGGTTCTCACCTCACCTCTCACGGCACCTTTCAAGTTAATTGGTTAATTGTGCATATGAAAGGAGGAAGGATGGCTCCCTCTGCCGGCACCGGCCCGAGGAGGAGCCCCCCGCCCGCCCTGCCTCCCCTCCGGCCCGGGGGGCAGCCGGACCCCCAGACCCCCTTCCCGCTGCCGCCCCGGGGGCTCGGGGCCAAGCGCTGGGCAGAGCTGACCTCGCACCTCCACAGCATCCCAGAACTGCCACGGGGAGGATCCCCGCCTCTTGCAGCACAGGTGATGATGCCCAGGGAAAGAGTGCCCTGCCCTGCCTTCGGACAGAACTACTGCGGCAGGAGTTCTATTGAAGAAAACACCGTGCCGCTGGGGAACAGCCTGGGAGGGCTGTAGCAAACGAGTGTTCAGCTGACTTTTAAAAGTTTAAGCAGGGATGTAATTTGTTAAGGACTCTGCTGATGCTCAGCTATTCCTACCTGCCATCAAAAGGTTCAGCTGTATTTCATAAGTGGGAAGGCAGCCAAGCTCAGAAAGCTGGTGAAGTCCAGCTCCCAAAGCAAACCCCCCCTCACCTGTATGTCCTCAACCTTCCAGACTCCAGGGACAGGGAAAACAATACTCTCTTCCACACATGGCACAGCACTGGCACCAACAGCCACGTGCCTTGTTAGGGCCATAACAATGGAGAAAACACATTTTCATACTGCTGAAAAATAGAATAGTGAAAATCCAGAAGGACCCAAGGGTAACTGGAGTTCAGTCGTGGTGGGAGGTGGGACAAAACAGTGTCCTGTCCCAGGTTAACAAGCTCACTGCTAGTATATGCACATCTCAAACTGCTCCTTTCTAAAGCGGGTGATGAGGACAGGAGGAGGTGCTCTGAGCTTAGGAGCCACTTTTAATGACAAGGATTATTGGAGAAACAGCATTTTGGGGATTTGGGATTCTGGGAAGCAGCTGCAGTAGGAGCAGAGGGAGATAATCCCAGTGTGACAGACAGAGATGCAAGAAAGCAGGACTGGGAAAGGGAGTGCAGCACCCCCAGGCACACACAGAACTTACTGTCTTGTGTAAGGGAACAGCCATTCCAAAGTAGGAGGATGCCAGAACAAGGAGTTGGCCCAGGGTACTCAGCACTCTTCTGTCCTGGGATGGCCAGACCAGGAGGGTCTGAGCCTCAGCAACAGCCAAATCTTTATCTGTCCTCCCCGACTCTGGCTTACATGGAGACTCAGAGCCAGAGGAACAACCTGCCCCACAGCCTGCCTTCAGGAAGCCCAGGCTCCCTGGCCAGCAAACAACCAGCAAGGGGCATCCAGGCTCTGCCCAGAAAGGCAGTAGGGGGGCACTGAGGGGCCAGTCCAGACCAGGGCCTAGAGAACACAGCCCTCAAAGCACTCAGCTCCCACACCTCTTGGGTGGGCATGGGGCTTCAGACCCTCCCTGTGCTGGGGTCTGCCTGTGCACAGCTCCTGAGTGCCAGATCACAGGGAAGGGCAGCAGTGCTCAAGAAAGAGCCCAGAGACAGTTGGGTGACACTGCAGAGTCCCCAGTGCTGCCATGCACAGCAGAGGGATGAGGCTGCCCCAAGCCTGTGGCTGCAGTGCCCAGGAGGGGTGAATGCTTCATGGACTGGACACAGCTCAGCTGTGGGAACAAGCTCTCTCCTGCCAGGCCAGCACCAGGACCACATCACACCCTCCCGCTCTGACTCAGTTTTGCAATCAAAACCTCAGGGAAATACTAGCTTACCAAAGCAGTGTCCAGATCATGCACTTGCTCCTGGAGCTGCTGTTTCCAAATGCCTTGCATCCTTGGTCTGCTGGGTGCACACCACTACCTGCACCCTCATTCACACACAGGCTCCTGCCAAAAAGCAGTCAGAGCTTTTTAGGCTCCATTTATTGCCCAAGATGTTTCTATGGCGACTCCTTTCACATCCCATCATTGGCTGCAGAAAGCTTCTGGCCATCAGCAGCTTCAGGTGAGTTGAGGGCCTCAAGCTTCAAGTCACCTGCAGTTAATGCCACTAGCTACAGTCAATTAGGAAGAGATTAATAAAACCCTAGCTGAAGCAGCAATGGTGAGTGAGGCAGTGTCAGCAATCAAAGAGGAGTGGGCTCATGTCTCCTTCCCCTTGGTGTTCTCTGTAGCAGGGAGGAGCAACAAAGATGGGTAGGGGGTGTTGGTTGGACAAACAATTCTGCTGTCACAATTCCCTGGAAGACTTCCCAATCAGCAGGACTCACAAAACTGCCATAGCTAGAGCACAGGACCACTTTATCCCATGAAGTGACTTGCTCTGATGCACCACTGCCCAAACCAGGGGCAGGATGCTCCCAGCTCTGCTGGACAAGCACCTGGCTAAAAGCTTCTATAGGGTAGCCGCAGATCCGTGGCTACTGCTGACAAACACCAAGCACAGCATCACCTCCATTCCACCCATGGCTTCCATCATCAGCCAGTCAGGGCCAAATTCAGCAAAGGTGACAGCAGTGACAGTGTGAGACAGGAAAACTTGTTTTGTTTGGGGAGCAGACCTTGCCCTCAACAGTGTGAGAGTAGTGCTAACAGGCACTTTGCCCGCAGTCTCAGTCCTGCTGAGTGTGAGCTAAGGCATGGCTCTCTCACTAGGATCCAAAATTAGGAAGTGCAGCACTGAGTAGAGTCAAAGCTGAATGAGCTCTGTTGGGCTTTTTTTCCAGGCTCATGCATGGTGCTGCCATAGTCAGAGTGAGGGGGCAAGGAAGTGAGTAAAAGCAGGGGAGCAGAACAGGGCACAAAAGGCAGAGAGAAGGCAGGTCCAGATTTCCCAGACAAGAGCAGCGGGGCAGGACTGGGAACAGAGAAGTATTGCCATTTGCTGAAAAAATTGTCATTAGGATGCAATGAGTATTATAACCCTTGTGTTTAGTGAGCTATCCTGAGTTTGGGCACCCAGCAGAAAGGACACACTTTCTGAAAAGCACCTTGATTTTCAGCCTGTAAGTGTAGCAGTAATGAACGATCCAGTCACACCTAGTCACTGGGCTGGAGCAGATGGACCAGCTTTGCCCCTCCTGTGTCCAAGGGCACAACTACCCCCACTCTCAAGAAGAACAACAGAGGGGCCTCAGTTTAGCAAGGTCTGTCCCGTGCCTTTTGCTCAAAGATGCCTTCTGGTGCTATCCCCAGCTGGTACTGGTGTGCACACTCACCATCACCACACTCCCTGTGCTGGGCACTGCGGGAGAGGTGAGAAGCAGCACTGAAACCCAAATTTTTAAGACCAAAGCCATGCCCAGACACCAAGGCACAGGCAACCCACATGCTGTGAACAGTCCTCGTGCTCCCACCTCCCAGCAGAGTCCTGTATACCCCTTTGCCTTACATACATCAGGTAACGTGAGCAGCAAAGGGAGCTCTGTGGCTGCTGCAGGCTCCCCACCCAGCTGCCAGCTACCACCTGCCAAGGCCCAGAGTGTCTCACAGGCCCTCAAATGAGAAAAGAGAAAGGTGCTGTAATGCTGTTGAAGAGCTGAGACATCCACTTGCAGGAAGAATTCCAACCACACTGCAAGAGGATCAGAGGAATAGCACCACCAAGGAGATACACAGCTTTCATTAGAAAAGAAAGAATCTAGACCCTCTGCAGGCACCACAGTCAGTCTTGTGCAATGAGGGGAGGCAGAAACTGATGGAAACAGATCCACTTTGGCTACCCAGACATTGTCCTGGAGAACCAGCACTAAAATGCCATCCAACAACCCCTCCCCAACAGGATAACACAGAACTCCTTTCTCCCTGCCACAGCACAAAGGACAGTGAAAAGAAAGAAAATGAAGGAGACACGGAGCCAGGCTAAAGTAAAATCTGGACTCGTCTCTGAAAGCAGAGTTGGTGCAAAGAGTAAGACTGAAAATTACTGTAATGTGCTGTATTCCTTTTATGGACTTTGCAAATAATAGAAAGTGATGACTAAATGAAAAAGAAACTGTGAACTGGGAGGATGGGTCTCTGCAGTGGCTACTAGCAGGATCAGAGAGCCCCCCAACCCGAGCTTTCCAAAGCTTTCTGAAGCACAAACTAACCCACAAACTAGACACAACCACAGAGACAGATGTCCCCCACCCACTGCTAGATGATGGGTATGTCCCAGTCCAACCCCATACTCCAAGTCTGCACAGGAGCAGGGAAGGCTGACAGGCAGCAATTTGCTGTCCAAATCCAGACAGAAAGACTTGGCTTATCTGCTGGGATGGAGGGGGGACTGTGCTTCACAAGCAAAACATCTCAAAGGGACATGCAGGCATGAGCCCTGCAAATGCTGGGGCAGCCAAACCCATGGGGCAGAGCTCTGTCCCCTCACCTGCAGCCCAGAGCTGCCACACACAGACCCCTGAGCACAGGGTGACACAGAGGAGCCCTGCCCACCACAGAGCAAAGACTGTGCGGGCGCCAAGGGCACAGGGCACGACAGTCCCAGGGCAACAAACGGTCTGAGCCAAAGCTGATGACAACCCTCCCCTTCGGGCACCCCTCCCGCAAGGAAATGCCAAGGGATAAACTGGTGGTAGAGACTAAAGGGATGCAGAGAACAGCAAGGAGCTTACACCGTGTCCACCTACCACCTCAGGCAAGGAGTCGTGTTGGGACTCACACCCACCTCATCTTTACATGTAAATTTTTCAAGAAAGCAGATCACTCAAAATGGCCTGTGCCTCGGGATATGTATGGACTTATCTGGAGAGAAGTGTCATTGCTTGTAAACCCAAACACAGTTGCATAACCACATGGTTAAAAGATAATGACAAATTCATACATGGCTGTGTTCTTATGTACAAATACTGCTTCGTGACATGATGTCAAAAGAAAGTGTCACCACACTATTTCTTTTTCAATTTGTTTTTCTTTACTTTTCAAATATGGGCTTTCAAAATATAAAAACTAATTATTTGAAAGCAAATATGTAATTGTACTTTAAAGGAATAACATCAGTTTAAATCCCGTCTGAAGTCCAGTTTTGTTTCAAAGCTTCCATGAGCAATCTAATCCTTCTAACAATATAAAGTTCATGGGTTGTAAAAAGGGTTTCAAACAAACAAACATTCCCTCTGCAATATTTGCAGCCAAATTTTACTACTGTGGGATAGTGACTAGGAGCACAAAAGTAAAATTTGCTATGAAAAAACCTTTGCTAGCTCAATATTATTTTCAATGTGCAAAAAAACACCCCAAAGCTAATCAGACAATATGCACAATGAACAGTGAATTATGACCCTTTTCTTAGAATCCTTACACAAAAGCAAGAACTATGAATTTTTCAAAAATGACATTGGATTTAAATCATGGCAATATCATATTATTTGATACGGAGCCAGGAAAAATAGGATTTTAACTGTTATTTTTAAGCTAAAGGCAACCTTTCTTTTTTTTTTTTTTCTTTCTTTTTTCAGGAGGCCTGCTAGCTTCTTCTGAAAAAGAGTTTTAAAACTGACCTTGTCTCAGTAGCCACTTCTCTATCATAGGTATGAAATCACCATATCACATTATAAAGTGTCAATGCACCAAAAAGCAAAGGGCACCTTTTTTTTTTAGGCAGGAACAAAGCTGTCTCTTTTTACCTATGAAACAGCACATACTTTTTCTTTCATAAGCCCACCAATTTCAGCTCTGTATTATTCAGCAACCGGCATTTCATACAGAGACCAAGCCTCACTTGCTCTGACCCCCACCCCACTGGAGCAGAGATATATGTGATACAAAAGTCAGTACAGAATCTGGGCCAGCTTATTCAGATTTCAGTGGGCTCTACGCTGTGCTACACTCAGGGTACTGTCAACATTTCAGGATTTCATCAGTGAGCAGCTGAACCACTCTATGGCCTTGAAAACAAACAAACACAGCACCAGCTCAGGGAAACTGTTTCAGATTTAAAGCCAGGGAAGCAATTTATTTTCAGCATTTGAAAACTGATGTACCAGGACAATGATCTCCAACCTTGATAATTGTTTGTTTCAAATACTCCTTACCCAGTGCTCTCATGAAAGAGGTGGAGAGCATCCACCAGTCTCATAGGGAAAACCTGGCAAAACCCAGGCTCTGAGCTGGGCACAAAATGTATGAGTGCAGAGACTGCAGGCTTCAGCCATGCTCTGAGCATTAGCTATTCTGAAGAGACAGAAACAGGTCCCAAAGAAACAGTCATTAGCTGAGATGTCCTCAGTGGTATGCAAGTCTATGTTGCAACACATGGCATTTTAACAGCGCGGTACCAACCCAGAAGCAGGGACAGAGAGACACATCCCCCATTTATCTCCTCAAGCTATGCAAGCAAGCTCTGGAGAACCAGAGCTCTGGTGGAGTCATCCATCCTTCAAAGCCCTCTCAGGTCCAAAGGCTTCCCTGAGGTGCACTGCACTGTCTCATGAAGTTATGTCTGAACTCGAGCCTGCCTCTCCTTGCTGCTGCCTACACCACCACCCCTTTAACTGGTCTCGTTCATGCATAAAATGAGGTTAGACGAGAAGACAGAGCAGCTCTCCCCAGATTGTGCGGGATGTTACAACTGTCAGAAATTAAACAAGAAGAATAGAGGCATCAACCACATCCCTCCATCCCCAGACCCACCACCAGTGCCCACAGGAGCCCAGATGCCACGGGTTGGGCTGCCCAGTTGCCTGGCAAGAGGCACCTGGCATGGCAGTGCTGGGGCACACGGTGGGAGCAGACACGGCTGCAGCTCTTGCTCCCAGAAGGCCTGTGCACAGCCAGTTGGGAACCACATTTTAAATGAGGAAAGTGCTAGTTTTAGAACAGTTATTTTTAGTTTGTTGTTAGAAAAAAAAAAATGTGGATCTGTGAAGAGAGATGTTACCCGGCCAGCTCTAAGGGCTCGGGCTGGGCTCCTCAGGCATCGCAGCCACACGTCCACACACCCCCCAAGCAAAGCCCGTGCGGAATGGGCACGAAGGCTCTGGTCTGTGGCAGAGAAATGGGGAGACGGCTCTTGTGTGGAAAGGAGCCCCAAGAGGGTGTTTTGAGATACCACCGCTTAAAGAAGGAGCTGCAGCTCTCCGAGCACCGGAGTGCTTTAACTGAGGGATGTGCTGGGACCCGCGGCTGTCGGAGCCGCGCTGGAGCCCCGGCTACCACCGCGGAGCGCCCGCCCGGCAAGAGGCACCAAGAGGCACCAACCCTCCGCCTTCTGCCGCCGGCACCGCGGACACCCGGGGCACCCCGGCGTGCGGGGGATGCCTGTCCCGAGGAGGCGACCCCGGGGCCGGGCCAGCCCGCGCTCACCCGCGGGGAGCGCCCGTCGAGCGGCGGCAAAGTTTGCGGCGCGGCGAGGGACGGAGAAGTTGGGCTGCCCCGCCGTGCCCGCCCCGTCGACCCCCGAGCCGCCTCTTACCTGGGGCGGCGGCCGCGGCCCCTCCGCGCCGGGCGCTCGGCCTCCCGCGGCATCCTGCGCGGAGCGCAGCCCCGGAGCCCCGGCGCGGAGCGGAGCGGAGTCTCGGCAGCCGGGCGGGGAGCGGATCGCGGCCACAGCAGCGGGGCACGGAGCGCGGAGCGGAGCAGCGGAGCCGCGGAGCCCCGGCAGGGAGCGGATCGCAGCCCCGGCAGGGAGCGGATCGCAGCCCCGGCAGGGAGCGGATCGCAGCCCCGGCACGGTGGGCAGGGAGCGGATCGCAGCCCCGGCAGGGAGCGGATCGCAGCCCCGGCAGTCGGGCAGGGAGCGGATCGCAGCCCCAGCAGCCGGGCAGGGAGCGGATCGCAGCCCCAGCAGCCGGGCAGCGGCGAGCGGAGCCGGCTGCGGGCACCGGGCGGGCAGGACGCGAGGCGGGGCGCGGGCGGCGGGGGATGCATGTGCGGCGAGAGCCGCCTTCCTCCCGCTCGCTCCCCTCGCTCCCTGCCTGCCTCCCCTCCTTCCCCGCCAGCCCAGCCCAGCCCAGCCCAGCCCGGCCCAGCCCAGCCCAGCCTCTGCTGGAGACTCTGAGAATGCAGCGCCGGGTCCGCGCCCCGGACCGGCCCCGGAGCCTCACCCAGAGACCCGCCCTGGGGATGCCGCTGGACCCGGCGCGGGGGGCAGCGGCCCCGCAGTCCCTCGGGCTGCCGCGGTGCCCGGCAGGGTGACAAGGCGGTGCCCAGCGGGATGACAAGGTGATGCCAGGAAGGGTGACAAGGCGGTGCCCAGCGGGGTTACAAGGCGATGCCACGCAGGGTGACAAGGCCATGCCAGGCAGGGTGACAAGGTGATGCCAGGCAGGGTGACAAGGCGATGCCAGGCAGGGTGACAAGGTGATGCCAGGCAGGGTGACGAGGCGGTGCCAGGCAGGGTGACGAGGCGGTGCCAGGCAGGGTGACGAGGCGCTGCCCGCAGAGCGGGTCCTCTCCCCACGCCGCGGTGCCCTCGCCCCGGGTCCCCGCAGTGCCGTGCCGGCCGCCCCGCAGGCGGGAGAGGGGCAGGGAAAAGGGCAGGGACAGACCAACCACCCCCAGATCAAGGTGCTCCTCCAACGCCCGGAGCTGAGAACACGTTCAGTGCATGGAGTTCAGGGTTAAGCCGGGGTGCCAGGGCTTCGACAGAGACCCCAGCCCACTCTACCCCAGCCTTTGAATGGTGCCAAACATCGGTGTCCCAGTGAGAGCAGGGCAGGAGCTCTGTCAGGGGCTGTGGGCGCCACTGGGGCTGAGGTTGGAGGGCTGTCAGAGCCGCCGCTGCTGTGCACCAGGGTCATGGTGGCAGCCGGAGTCCTCAGCACCCATCTCAGGTCTCAGGTGCCTTCTTCAGAGCCCTGCTTGAGGTGTGGTGGGCACTGTCCTGGCCCAGCAGCGCTTTGAGGAGGCAGGGGCAGAAGTGGCAGCACAGCTTGCAGCCAGCAGTAGAGTCACACACCAGCAGCAGGATCCACAGCAGAGTGCTGGGTTTGAAGAACGCTCTGGGCATGACCAGGACAGGTGGAAAGTGGAAGCAGGGAAGAAGCTCAGCGCTGGTGAGGCTGCAATACTATTTGGGGATAGATAAATCTGATCATGCAAGTCAGGTTTTAGACACAGCTCAGGCAAACAGCTCTCAATGGGACATTTTCCAGACTCCACTGTCCAGGGTCTCACATCTTACCCAGAGAAAATGCTTTCCTGAGTCCACAGCATTCTCTGGTATTGGGTTTTGGAGTCTGGTCCTGAAAATAGCATGAGAGAGCACGAGAAAAGGGAATGCCCTGTTGCTCTCTGTGTACAGCACGTTGTACAAGGTGAAAAAAAATCCTCTGCTTGGCCAATATGGGTGAAGAAACAAACCAGTAGCAGGTTATCCAAAAACCACCTGGGTCTGGTACCTCCTGCACAGGCAGGTGGCCTGCAGGTCAGGGAGAGGTGGGTGGAATGCAAAAGAGAGGTTTATAACCACAGCATGAATCCAGGAGGAGTGGCTTCTCCTTTCCAGGACCAAAAGACAAACAGGGCACAGATCCATCAGCAGGCTCCAGCAGCTGTTCTTCCCACCTTTGCACTGGCTGGCACAAGGCTTCCCACTGTCATACTACTGCATGAATCCCACCCTCAAAAGGCAATAGGGCCAAGAAGACAGCCTAGGAAGTGCCCCATACCAGCCCCTTCCGACATGGAAACATCTAGAAATGTCCCCAATCCCAGTGTGAGAGTGAGAGACCTCCCAGCTGTAAGCACTGCTGCCAAAGTAGATCCCACTTGAGCCTGATGCTCTTGTAGGGAAAGGAGCAAAGCCTGGTGCACAGCTGCTCCACTGCTAACAAAGTCTGCAGAGACCGTGTGCTCAATGCCAAACTAGCCCTGGGACAGCTGCGAGGCTCTTGTGCCAGAAATGACACTGGCACTTTTAGAACACCCAGATCCTTTCTCTGGGAGAGCCAAGAGGTCACCTCTCACAGCGCAGATGGAGCTGAGCCCACCTGGCTAAAAGCATCCAATAACCTGATGTGATACTGGGTAGAGAGGGTTCCAGCGCTTGTCTGTACTTTGTGGTGCTCCTTTTCAATCTGTTTTTGCTAAGGCCCCCTTATCCTGGAGACAGGGAAGATTTGTCTCTCCTACCACCACCCACTCTGCACCACATCAGTTTCGTGCCTGATCTAGTTGAAGACATCCCTGCTCATCATATATGGGTTGGACTAGATGACCTTTAAAGGTCCCTTCCATCCCAAACCATTCTGTGACTCAAGGATTCCATGCCCTCTTGCTGCTGCCGTGCAGGGTGCTGATAAGGCCAGCAGCCTTCCCCAGCCCAGCTCCCAGATGAGCCCCAGAGAGCACTGTAACAAGGCACATCGTGGCAGTCCTTCTGTGAGACCTGAAATCAGCAATGCCTCAGAGTATGTCCAGGTCACATGGCAGCACAGACCAGGAGCCGCCAGACTCACTGTGGGGAAGGGATGATGGAGGATGCCAAGCAGGGGAACAAAAGACCACCCATGACAGGATCACTCCCATTCTGAGCGTGGCTCCCCCCATGCACGAACACTCCATGCAGCCTCCACAGCTGTGCCCCACAGACTCTCTCAGAAGTTGACATGTCACTTTCATGCCGTGTCTTGTATTTTCAGTGACAGAACGATGGCCTCTGACTTTGCTGCCATCCCCTTTATCTTCATGGGAATTTAGTCCTCATCTGGCTTCTCTCTTCTTATTCCCATCATTACTTTATCCCAGCATTCAAATAACTCTTTTGTATTTCTTAGCTCTCCTCTACATGCAGCACTGTTCCCTTATTCTGATACACACTCCCCATCTCATTGAGCTCCAGGCCCCTTTGCTTTATTCTCTCTCTATCTCTTCCTTTCTTTCTGCTAGTGCCTTGTTCCTTTTCTTGTTGTGATTTGTCTTCTCTGCTCTGTCCCTTTCACTCATCTATTCTCCTTATCTATTTTTGCTTCTTCCTCTTCCTTTTCCTAGTCTTTGCACTCCCCCCCTTCCTCTATGTGCCTTTGTCTGTAAGGAGTTGAAAGTTAAAAGCTTTTCCAACTTGATCCTGAGCAGCTTTCCCTGGTGCTTTCATCTCCACAACACATTTGTAAAACTGCTCAGACTGAAGAGCCATGACATGAACAACTGAAGAAATATCAGAAAGAAACAGGACTCCCAACATGGAATGGAAATCTGCCTCCTCAAAAAAAATCTCCCTGGTTCACTAACACTGAGTTTCTCTCTCCACAGTTCCTTAAAACACAACATAAAACACATTTACCAAGATTTCCTCTTCCTGGCCTCATCCTCCTCCATGATGTGTTCGGTGCTGGAATAGCTCCCCATTATCTACCAAAAAGTAGCTGTGACCACCCTGCTTTCCCTCCCCCATCACTAGCAGGTCCTGCCAGGTGTGTCAGTCCTGCTGTATCACAATCTGCTATCCAGAGAGAAGAGCTGGTCACACCAGGAAAGATGCTCTGGCTTTTGTCCAGCCCTGCTTCTACTCCTCCTTTATGCAAAGATGGCAAAGACCTGGCAAACTCTCCCAGCTGATGTGTCACCAGCTTCTCTCAGCTGCCAAAAGGAGATCTTTCTTACCTCCTTCTCATGTTCTGTGCAGGGTCCAGCATTGTTTGTTTGGGGTAGAGCAGCTACAGGCTGCTTCAGGGAAATTCAGAGAAGTGATGCTTTCAAGCCACTTTGCTTGGTGCTTCTGTGCAGCCTGTGCTTTGCAGGGTTCATGTGTGAGGACAGGAGTCTGGTCGATCTCACCTGTGATCAGTGACAGGGAACTCCAGAGTTACCAGTACAGACCTGTGCTGTGTCACTTGAAACAGGCAAGCCCAAGTGCTGTCTGCTTACTTGGAAATTTGTTGCTGAGAAGCCCATGAATCCTGGCTATTCTCACAACTCTATGAGAGATTAATCTTGCTAAATCCTCCTACTCCTTCCCTATTGGAGAAACAGATTCAGCACAGGACAAGCTTTGTGACTCACCTCTCTGTTGGCAGAGCCATCTCCCATTAATCTAACTCCCTGTCTAATGTCCACATTTGGCAGGCAGGCAATCCATCTCCAGTCCAGCTCTGTCCAGAATCCAGCTCCCCTGTCAGTCAGAGCCTCCCTAATGCTGGGTGCCCTGTAGGGCTTCTCCCTGGCAGGACAAGGGCTTCCTGCAGGATCACAGCAGGGGACAGAATCAGGGATGGATGGATACTTGTTAGGCAAAGCAGTACCTGGCTGCAATAGCTGCTGGACTCAGCACCTGCCCAGCAGAGCTCTGTTCATTCCCTGACCTCAGCCTGCTTCATCTCAGCAGAACCAACAGAGATTCACACAGCTCAGTCCCACCACTCTTGCTCTTCATGGGGCCAGATTCAGCCTGCTGCCCTCCGAAGTTCACCCTGCAAGTGGCTGAGTGTTGGCTGTCAGGACTGGCAGAGAGGGTTTTGCTTACATAGCTGCAGCTCAGGATGCCATGAAGGCTGCATGGAAGTAAGTAGCCCTGTAAAACTCCCTGCCGGGGGTCCCTGGGTGGTCACACTTGCTCCCATTTTGCTTACCAGCCAACTCTTACCAGCTGCTCGTCCTTGGCTCTCATGCCTGTCTCCTGAGGGCTGCACTGTGGGATGCCCTGTTACATGCCCATATTGCCTCCTGCCTTTTCCTGGATGCTGCTCTGGCACAGGTCTAGGATGGACCTCATGGGCAGATACCACTGCATGACTTTCTTCATATTCCATTGGCTATGGGAGAGTCTCTCTGCACCCCTAAACGTCCAGCACCATGATTCCTGCTGGAGATAGAGGCAAGAGCTGAAGACATCAATCCTGTGCTCACGTAGGTCCTGCAGAGCTGGGAATGCTCCATAACACATTGTAGAGCATGCCCACACAAAAATGGAGCTGACACAACATGGCTGGGAGTGGCATAGCCCAGTGATCCTCTCTTTGCTGGGCACACATGAGCCAAATCCCCCAGGTTATTGCCCAGGGTCATTTCTTACATGCCACCCCACTTAGACTGCCAGCCAAACGTCCCTGCCTTGCTGAGTCTCTTCGATGCTGCTGTGGGTCTTTTCCTGGGAGCATTCCCACTGTCCCACAGATTGCCTGTCTCCAAAGCCTGGCAGCTCCCCCCATCTTTATTCTCTCCAAGTACTGTGTCATTTGCAGACTCCGCGGTGTCAGCCTTGTGATTAGATTCCAATGCCTTTATGAATAATTTGTTGCGCAATTATAAAGCAAATATTTAATTGAACTTTATGTAAAATTGCTTCTGCCTCTGAGCACTAAACCCTGTTTTTGGGATGGGGCGTTGTGTGACCCTGTGGGGCTGCAGGTGCCTCGTGATGAGGCAAGCAGCAAACCCAGACCCCTTCCCCAGTAGTCTGTGCCTGCTGGCAGCCAGCTGGCCCTGGCCCCCTAGCTGGGCTCGTGGGTGGAGTGCCAGGGGTTGGCTCCACACTAGCCCCAGAGGCTGCTGCAGATACACCAGCTGCAGGATTGCAGTGAGCCTCCCTTCCCTTGGGAACGTGTGCTCGGGCACAAGCAGGAGATGTGTCTTCCTCAGCTGAGTAGCAGAATGAACCAGCTGGAGCATCCCCAAAATGTGACCAGTGATATGCTGGAAGAGCATGAAGGTTGTCACTGCAGAAAATATCATTGTGACAAGTGGATGGCAGTCAGGTTTCAGCACAAAAATAAGGGCAGATGCAAAGACACTGGATTTCCATCTTTCTGGTCCTTTCCTTTCCAGGACAAGACTGGAGTATGCAGATGGGAAACCTGCACTGCAGCTGACCCTTCAAGGGAGGGAATGCATCACTGGCCATGTCTCAACAACATGGAACAGCAGTCTGAATTGATAACAAGAGTTTTGGGACCAGGGTGCCCATCCCAGGAGCAGCTGCTTAGGACATACTAGGGCCAGTGGTCTGTGCAGAAACACTCTGTGTACCATGACATCACTCACAGGCTCAGCTGGAAGAGTCTGAACAGAGGCAGTCTGGACACACCTCAGATTGGCCATGGCATTGCCTCTGCACAGAAAAACATCTATATCAGCAAAACCAACAGAACTGGACGAAATCCTAATTTACCATGGTCTGTAAAAGAGGCTGAAGTGCCTATTTCCAGTGAGGCGAATTTGAAATTGAAAGAGGAAAACGAGTGCATTGAAGAGATCAGAAGCTCCTTTCCAAGCGTGTATCTGGTGCAGGTAATTGCTAACTGACCTGGAGGGGCTCTTGAAATCGACCTAATGCAGCAGATTGTGCTGCTCAGAGTGGCTTCAGGGCTGGGGACAGCACGGGCAGGCAGAGCCCCAGCCATGCTCTGGCACGAGAGGACCAGCTGGGCAGCAGGGGGCTGGCATGGGAAAGGGAAGGCTTGAGGCTCCCCCCACAAGTACCTCTCAGCCTGCCCAGAGCATGCACAGCTGAGAGAAAGGGCCCGGTCAGCTGCTGGAACTGGACACTTGTCCTTGCACAGGGCAGCCCTGTTTGTCGTGATGGGGGACCCAAGGCTTGGAGCCAGCCTGGAGCAGCTGTGCTGGCACACTGGGAAAGGAGGGATGTGTGGGGAGTCTGATCAGAACTTGGCAGCTGAGGCCCTGGATCTTGACAACAAGGTGGGAGCTGGAATGGCTGCTCCAGTGCGAGAAGGTGCAGAAATGCAACGTGCCCTGCTGACACAGGTGCATGGTTATTAGTTTCTCCATACAAACTACAGTAAAGCACATCAGTTTCCCGTGGGAGCCTGGGGATATCCCCTTCTCCAGCAGCACTTTCTTGCCTCTCAGCTCAGCTTGGGCAGCCCTTTTGCTCAGCTTTTGCTTTTATGGCTACAGAAGAAGCAGCACAGTTTATCCTTTGGCTCCCAGCCACATGCTCCCTGCTGACAACACACCCTAGGACCAGGTCCATTAGCTTTTGCCCCTGGCAGCTTCCCTCGCTTCTCAGCCCATGTTGCTTTTCACTCACAGGCGTTAAAGGTTCCTTTCAAGATGCACGTTTCTGCTTCCTCTGCAATCCAGACATTTCTTTAATAAATCACATCTGTACTGGCTCTGTGATGTCTATTTGGCTCCAAGCTTTCATCTCCTCTGCTTGTTGTGCCCAGCGTGAAATGCTGCCACTCAGCCTGTAAAAATTAGTGGCTGGGGCAGTTATTTGAAGCAGTCATTCAGCATTTGCTTTGCTGGACAGGTCCCAGACCATGGCTTGAAGAAAGCCCAATGGTAAGTGCTTGGCTCTGTTGGTGGGCAGACAGACAATGCCCAGGTGGTGAGCAAGGGGGAATGGCCCCTGCTGTGGGACATGCTCACACAGTGCCCTCCCCTCAGTGGCACAGGGCACAATTCCAAGTTTTTTGCTCCCAAGACCTACATCTAGATGCACAGCTCACCACTTGGGCATTGCAAGAGAGTGGGTAACTGAAGGTATGACCTAGGTATGCAATACAAAAAAACAGACAGGGCAAAAATAAATGAGGAAAGGCAGAGGTTCAGTCTCTCAGGTCTGGGCTGCTTCCAAGGATTCCAGCTAGATGGAAAGCTTAGGACCAGGGCTATCTGATATGATACAGCCTCCTTTTCTTCTCTTCCTAGTACACACACATGCCACACACTTGCTCTCTCTCATGCACACCCCTCTGTGGCCCTGAGACCACCCAAGGACAGAGAGAAATAGGGCTCAAAGAAATTGCAATTTTTCCATAACAATGGCAGGATAACTGTGGTGCAGTGAAAGTCACAGTCTGGCTGCAAAAAGAAGTGGAGAGGCTGTAAGCTTGAAAACAATTGTTTATTTCTGGTACTAAGATTGTCTTTGTACTCACATCCCAGAAAGGCAGAGTCATGTGAGCACTTCTGGATTACACCAGTGCTGAGTCCAGCACTCTGAAGGATATGCAGTCTGGGATCTGGTTGGGATGGACTAGCAAAGACCTCCTGTATTCAAAGGAAGCCCCACTCAGTGCCTACATCTGGAAGGTGCAGCATCATCCCCAGCTCTGCTTATCTTTCATCATGTTCTGTCCCTTCTGACTCAAATCCTGCTCAGCCAACATCACTATTACATCCACTGCTTTGAACTGACAATATATATGCACATACAGCCAGTCCCCTGGCTTCCTTCATCCCCTGGCAGTCCCTCTGCACTGAGTTTAAAGTTACACTTTCCTTGTGCCATTTTTTTGTCCTGCTGTTGTGACTATCAGGCTTCTCTGTGCATATGACAAGGTTCTACAGCTTTTCCAAAGTGCAGCTGCAGGAATCTGAACCTCCCCAAAGACATATTGTAAGTGCATCATGTTGAGCTACTGTGCTCATTCAATTACCAAAGAATGATCCTAACTTTCTAAAAATGTTACTATTTCCAAACTGTGCACTTGTGTTTTCCCTACTACTTTTCAAATGGCCCAGTAAAGATATTTTTAGAACAGATTCAGGCACAGTCCATCATATCCCTTGTGCACATAACTAAGTAGTCACCTCTTTAGTTGTTGTATGCCTGCCTTTCCTCTTTCCAGAGATACCGTCCTAGTAACTTACCTTGAATTTGACTTTGCACTGAAGTTAGCTGTGGCACAGTCATAGAATGGCATCTCTTGGCTGTTTTCACCACTTCAGAGTGTAAAGCTTTTGAGATGCTCTTACTGGCCCCAAATCCTCCAGAGCCATGGCTATGGCTGCAGCTTTTGTGAACACACATTCAGAATCACATTTTGCAGGCTTTTACAAGGATATGGCTTAGGGCCACATTTGTTGTAACTTGGAGTTTTCTCGGAAATACTCTTGCTTTCTGTAGCTGTTCCATATCCGTTGCCAGTGATGGTTTCTCCTTTCCAGGGAGTGTTCCTCTGGGTGGGCAGAAAAGCCCTTTTGCCCACCAGACTTCTACTGTTGAAGCTTCTGACTCTTTTACATGCAGTGGTTTCTCCTGGTATGTGGAATCACGTAGATTATTCTGTGTTCGCAATTCTCACAGATCCTCAGCTCCAAGGTTTTGCTGCAGGTCTTTAATTCTGTCACATATTGATCGACAGTTTCTGCTTGCATGAAAAGAATTGGAAATGTTAAAATGATTCATTGTTTTGTGGGATACACCGTCACATTTTGTCATGTTTCTCTCACACGTTTCTTTCCTCCTCCCACCAGAAGCACAGAGACCGGGGCTTTCGCGTTAGTGCTTCTTTCATCTGCACTAATTGCTAAGTGGATCTCAAACTGCCTGACAGTTTCCGTTCTCTACTGCATCCCAGCAGGGAAGGATTTAATGCTGGACCCTGTGATACGCTTGTTAGTTCTTGCAAGAGCTCCTGGAAACCACTAAAGTTCATATTTAAATGTTGTCAGAGCCACCTTGCAGAGAGAAGTGTATGTATGAAGAAAGATTGCCTTCATTGGGGCTGAACCAGTGCTGATAAAAGTGACTTAGCTCTCAAGAGTGAATCGCAGGGAGGTAAAAATAATTTCCCAGAGTATCTTCCTGTGCCCCCTGTCCTGAGAACTGGGAACGTGCTCGGCATTGTGCAAGCACAGCCCAGAGCCCACCGCTGGCAGCACAGCCCTGGACGTGGGAGGGAGTTCTCTGCCTCTAGACCCTGTGCAGGTCAGTCAAGCAGAGGTGTGTCAGTGCTCAGCAAAGGTGAGGGAACCAGCCCAAAGCTCTGTGCTGCCATTGCTCAGCACACTGCCAGGCATTCCTTCCTCCACTGGCACCTGGTGACAACAAGCCACTGATCCTCAAGGCACGTCCAGCAGCATCCAGCCCAGCACCCAGCTCTCCAGCAGGCCATATTTGCCTTTTGCCTTCCTGGCTGTGCTGCAGAGCTGCCAGGACACACATAAATACTGGTTTGGCATTTAAGCCCTCCTGGCAGCAGGCTGGCACAGCCCCGAGTGCCTCTCACAGGCAGGGAGGTCAGTCCATGGCACACACAGTGTCTTTGTGCTGGTGCTGGGAAACTGCCTCATGGCAGTTAAAAGGCTGTAAGAGCAGCTGGGTTAAAATGAGCCCCTTGCCCCTGCGGTGCCCTGGGACCCCTCACCTCCAGGCTGCCAGGACCTGGATGGCCATGCCTGGGAAGGGCCATGCCATGTGCAGAGTCTGGCTCCTTAGGGAATCCTTGAAATTGCCTTTGGAGAAACAACAGCAACCTGCACCATGGCTCTGGAGTAGGGATGAGGAGTAGGTACACTTACCATTTCCTTTTCTTAAACTTCAAACGTGCCATCAGACCTAAATTATTCACTTGTAATCCCTGGAGCTGGCAGCAGCTCAGAGAGGATCCAGCTCAGGTGATAAGAAAGAAGAAAGAAAAAAGGAACCCATTAAATTTAAAAACCTCTGAGAGTCACAAAATGTTAAAGTATATTCAGGATAGGAGCCAGAACAGGATGGGAAAGCTGGGTGCAGGCAGGGTCTGACACTAACAGCTCTCTAAGTAGTGGGGTACCATGAAAGATGGGGCTTGGTGGTTCTTGGTACTCAGCTCTGTTACCTCTTCTAACTCCTCATGGTCCTTTGCCCTGTCTCTGTGGTGGAGGTGGAGGGAGAAAAGAGCATGACACACATGCAGAGGGAGTAGAGCTGTCTGGATTGCCCAACCCAGGCTGAGCAGAGTCCTTTCCAAGGAGACAGCCCAAGGATGAGTCGCCCTCGCCCTCTCCCTCTCCAAAGTCAGACCCCTGGCTCAGTATCCCCAGAGAAGGTGTTGGGAATCCCCAAAGCCAAGGTGTGGGAGCAGCTGTGTCACAGTGCCAGCAACACTCAGCAGTGCTGTCCCCAGGGACGTGACCAAGATGCCCAGAGCTGCCTTGGCTCCTGCAGCAGACTTGGAAAGCTTGTTTACTGGTCCTGATGCAGTTACCAAGTTAAGCGAAAACAGAGAGCAGCTCCTGGCAAGGCATGGACTGCAGAGAGCTGGAATGAAAAGCATTTGAAATGTTCTGCTTCACCAGCCTGGCTGTCCCTGTGCCCACCAGCTTTGGTCTGCTCCTGCAGCGAGTGCTCCATCACCTCTGAAGAAAACTGCATCCATCAGGGAGAAACACTCCCACCTAAGGCCTGGGAATGTGTCCTGGCACAGCTCCCCAAGAGCCAGCACCCCTCCCCAGCTGCCAGGGACTGAGCAAGCAGCAGGCACCCGAGGCATTGCTGCTGTCCCCGTGCCATGCAGGAGTGCCTGCAGCCAGTGGCACAGCTCAGCCCAGCTCAACCTCCACAGCACAGCCACGCCAAGCCCCACACCTCTGTCTCAGGACAGGCTGTGCAAAAGCAAGAGGGTCTGACAACAGGGTGGTGGGCACCCACTTGGCTCAGCACTTCCCAGAAGTTACAGGGATGGCTTCAGGAGACACGGGAGACATGACAATATCCTGGCTCTGCACAGTGGCTCTGCAGTCACAGGGCTTGACAACACCACAGGGGAGGGTGTTCAGTCTGAGCTCCTTCCAGCCTGGTGGGCAGCATTCCCTTCACCTCCACGTGCTGCCAGTGGCACATTGCAAATAGCTGTGGGGAGGAAAAAGAGCATCCATGCTGACATGGACCATGTCTGCCAGCAGATCCCTGCCCCCAGGCATTCTGTGCCCTGGCACACCTCCACAGGGCTGAGGGGAGGACTCTGAGAGCTTTAGAGTCTCGACAGCCTCATGCATCCTCTTGTTGCTGACCACCAGCTCTCCATCCTGTGCTCTGAACCCAGACCCAGACTGAGCTTTGTGTTTCCAGCCTCTTGCAACACAGCCCAAGCTGCCTGAGCCAACTCAGACCCCAGGGCTCCAGGGTGCACCAGCCTGGCTTGGAGGGGGCATCCTGAGACTGCAGACAGAGCAGCTGAACCTCCTGCCTTGGCTGCACCTCCCGTGATGGTGAGGGCTGCCGGCACCTGCAGGGAACACGGATCACTCCTCAGAAGAGCAGCCAGATGGGAAAGGGCTGTGTGAGCCTGATAACAGCTGCTGCTTGGCTCCCCTTCCTGGCAGGCTTGCATGGGGCACACAAGTGCCTGTGTCTGGGGCTCCAGGAAAACGGGGGGCCACGTGCCTCAAGGCCAGGCTGGCGTCTCTGTCCTTGAGAGCCCTCAACACTGCTCCTCCTGCTAGAACATGGGAGTGTGGAGTGAATGCTGAGCCTCATGGTGAGGGACAGGTGGGGAGTGCATCCCCTTGGTGCTCTCAGACACTTGGCAGATGCTGAGCCAGGCTCCTGGTGCCCTACAGCAAGAACAGACTTGGGTGCTGGGGTGCAGAGTGTAAAGCCAGCACCTCTCCCCTCCCAGGGCTCCAGAAATTTTTCCCTGCCCTAAGGCTCACTGAAGGACACGGAGTTGCTGGCTTTGGACCACCAACAAGTATTGCTGCCTCTAGATCACTCAGGGTAGGACAGGAGCCAAAGGCCAGGCAGGTGCTTCACTTGCACTCAGATGCCAGCAGAGAAGCTGTGGATGTGAGAGGTAAAGTCAGGTGAGAGAGCAGAGCAAGACCTGGTTGTTAGTGTCAGCAGAGCTGAAATTCACAATTAAACTACACTCTAAACTTATTTTTAAAGTTCTCTTTCCTCTGGAGATGGTGAAAACAAAGTGCCAAGTAAGCTGCCCCCAGTTTTCTGCACAGCAATCAATAAGCCATTATTGCATCAAATCAGAGGGAAGTACCAACCCCAATTCACTCACCCTATACCAAAGGCAGCTCAGCAAGCAGAGCAGCTCTACACAGCTCAACACAGCACCAGAGCATGGCCAGGGCTTTTGTGTGCAAACCTCTCTGCACTCTTGTTATCAGCAAGTCTGGAATCACCCTTCGTACCCCACAGGTAAGGAAGGAGGTGAAAGGGATCATCAAGGCATTGCAAAATTGATTCTCTTTTCATGAGCACAGGAGTCATTTGAGTGAACAAGAGCCTGCCCATGACCTCTGTTTCCCCCTGCCAACAGGACTAGCACTGGCTGGGTCAGCAATGCCCAAACTCTTGTGCAGAACTGCCCGTGGCTGCAGAGGCAGTACACACCTTTCCTTGGGCATCCTGGCACTTTAGGACCGTGAATGTGCCAAATAGGCTACCTGCTACCTACTAGGACCCTCTCTGCCTCTTCTTGGCTTTTCAGCATGTCTGGGCAACAGGGCTGCAGCTCCTGGCCAGGCTCCATGGCAGGGGCTGTGCTCAACTGCTCTGTAGCACCATGGAGGGCAGGAGCAGCAGCATCCTTCCCCTGAGGATGGATGCAGGGACCACTTTTGCACCAGCCACAGAGGTTGTTCTTCCTGCCAAGGCTGGCGCCTTGGTGCTGCAGCAGCCCCATGCTGACATACAGACTGCAGCAGAGCTGTGAAGAGCAGCCTCCCCATTGGCACTGCACCCCATGGATCCCACCCTTCAGCAGCTCTTTGTGGCTTGGGTGTGCACAGATCCCAGCACCCCATCCCACCTTGGCTGCTCCTTGTGCCGAGCAGACCTGTCAGAAACAAAGCCCTCTCCCGAGTGGAGTGGGCTGCCTTGCCTGAGACTAAATATTCAGAGGCACTGTGCACTAGCCCTTTGATCAGCAATTTATCTCTCCATGCCACAAGTTTCCTGGAGCCTGGTGTTTCCGCCCCGTGCTCAGCCTAGGTCCCAGGAGCCTGGGAGACAGGTGTGAGGAATTAGCTACAGGGACTAATGCTCTGACAGGAACCAGCACCAAAAGCAGGGGACAGAGTGTAATGTTTATTACATTTGAAGCAAAGCAAACATGTGGCCTACTTATGTATCTAGAGAGAATTAATTGGGGAGCTCCACAAAGCAGCAGATTATAAATTAGAATAATTTTCACCAACTCCAGCCCATTCATCTTGTTTCACACGAGGCCTGTCATCTCAGCCTGACGCGGCCGAGTGCAGCCCCAGCCCCAGCTGCTGTCTGCTGGCACAGCAGCACTGTCAGCAGGCAGCCCCAAGGGCATGGCATGCCAAAACCCATGGGAAGCATGTGGGGTTGAGCTGAGGCACACACCTTGAGTGGAAAGCAAACACAGAGCCTTGAGGATGGCTCCAGAGGTGGCGAGTGCCACCAGCTGTCATCTGCAGGGGTGTCCAGAGTGCTCTGCTCCAGGGATGGCCCCAGAGAGAGCAGAGGTGCCAGGCACCCACCCTATGCTGTCCATCCCCCTTCACTTGCTGGCAGCCAGAGGAGTGGTTGGGGGCTGGCAGGCACACACCTCCTTACCCTCCCCACTTTGGTTAGAATTCCAGATTAGGAACCAGCCTTTCCTGATGTAATGGGCAAACTCAAGACAAAGTCAGGTGGACACCCCTTGGCACATCTTAGACATCACTCCTGGGGACACCACCCATGATGTGCAAGCACCTACCTGAGGTGCTGGGAGTGTAATGCTCTGCATGTCCAAGGCACTGGGGGCCTTGGACTCACACCTCATGGAAGGGCAACAACCCTTGCTGCCAGGAGCAGCAGAAACTGGAAAAGCAGATTGTGCCTGAGGTCCTCCAGCCCCCAACAAACCAGGGTCCAGGAGGGGCTCCAGAGGAGCCCATCAAGAAATGACCCTGAGGCATTTCAAGGACTGTCCTGGAGCCAAAACACCCAGAGCAGCTGCTGTCTCCCAGATGGTGGAATCTTGCTGGCACCTCTCAAAGCAGTGGATGAGAATAACTGATTTGGCTTATGCTTATAGGTCCTGAGGGGACAGCATGCAAAATACCGTATGGATGCTGGGATCGTTTTGCTCCAAAAGGTCACCTCCTGCCTTGCTGGAAGGAGTATTAAAAGAGCCAGTGAAGATGGCTGGACAACACTTGTAAAGGAGAATCCATTCCTGAAGATGCAGTTCAGGTCAGAGCACAGTCCTCCACAGTGATCAAAGTGGACAGAACCAGAGGTGAGATAAGAATCTCACAGCACCCACTTGTTCATATTACAGCACTCCTAGGAAGGTGTCTGTAGGGCTCCAGACACTGTCAAAATGTTTTTTCCACAGGGAACAACAAAAGTCTGGTCCAAGAGTCATTCTAGCCTATATTTTGTCTCCAGAGTGGCCAGGAGCAACTGCCTGGAACATGCAGGCGTGATGCTCTTACTAACACTCTCCCAAACTCCAACAATTTTCTACTCAGAAAGACACGTGCCAATTTGCACTGTCTTTTCCACAAAACTATCCACAAGCAGGAGCTAGAGTGCTGCCAAGAGCTTCAGAGGTGTATATAACCATCTCATCTCAGTTGACAGGACTAGAAAAGCTTCATCCCATGGCAGGGACTCCCATCAACCTGTTTTTAGCAGCTGAGAAACCCTGCACTGACATAGGAGCTGACAGGCTGACAAGCCCACCAGAGTCCCCAGTGGCAAGTGTGTGTGACCAGGATGGGCAGAGCCCTCCAGGTACCCAAGGCCAGGTGCTGCACAGCCCACACTCCAGCTGCCTTGTCCCTTCTGGCTCTGGCTGTGTGGGCCAGCCCAGGGCTTCCAGACAGGTGCCAGGTGAGGTGCACCTGCCCCAGCTGGGTCCCACATCAGAGCAGCATCTACCCCTTCACTGCCACTCTGTGTCAGCTGCAGCCCCCACTCCACATCTAGCCAGCTTGATAATTTGTATAATGGAGTTTGTTCAAATGTCATTACTAATTAGTATAGAAATACTATTAGCAATGTTAATGTATTCCAAGCAGTTCTGCACATTGTCACCATGTGAAAGCAGCACTGGGGCAGAGACCAAGGCAGCAAAGCCAGTCCTGGGCATGGACTGAGCTGAGCAGTGAAAAAGCATTGTCTCTACCTCAGCACTGCTCTCCCTGGTAAGGTAGTCAGGAAAAGTCAGACCAGGGCAGATTTGTGCCTCTGTGTGTGTGTGTATGAGCACACACACGTGTGTGTGGTGGGCAGTCATGACGACAGACAACCCAGCATGGGAATTTTAGGACAAGAGAGGGAAACTGAAAGAAACGAACTGGGATGGGGGCACAGGGGTAGCAATAAAATTAAATGTAAAGTGGATGAATTATTTACTGCAATAAACAACTGTGAAGTCACTTACTCTGGCTCTGTGCATCCTAAATGGGGGCTGCAGCATTTCTCACATCTCCCTAGTGTGCTGAGTGATTTTTTTGAGATTGAATGCATGAAGCTGGGGTAATCTTATAAGAGACTCCAGAAGATCAGTTTAGTATTGATCATGTGCTGAATTTAAAGGCTTTCCACATCCATCTGCTGCTGCTCCTCAGGTGACAGCCGAGCAGAGACCTGGGTGCTCATTGGGTGCCTGCAGCCCAGACCCACCCTCACTGAGCTGCTGCCTGTGGCTGGGCTGATGTCCAGCAACACGGGGGGCAGGCCAGGACATCACAGCAGAGCTCAGGTTAGGAGTCAGCAGAGTCACACAGCTGCTCCCCACTGAGCCATTTGATGAAGACCCCCAATGGATCAGTCTGCTGGTCACCGGGGCCAGCCGGATTCCAGGGGATCACACCCACATCTAACAGGGGCAGCAACTGCCAGAGAGGGACAGGAAAACAGGCTGGCACTTAATGCCAACACCCTGCAACAAGAATGACAGCACCTGGCACTGTCCCCAAGGAGATGCCAGCTGCCACAGTAGGGCAGCCACAGCATGAAGAGCTGTTCAGCACAGCCCTTGCCAGCTCTCACACAGGTGCTGCCAGGAGCTGTTGCCTCCTGAATAGAGCAGAATCGGCCTTGGGCATGGACAAGGGTAGTCTGACCACCTGGTGCTGCTCTGGATGCTCCTGATAGGACTATAAACTGAGCATCCTCCTAAGCAGGAAAGGCCCCTGAGCCCCTCCTGTGTCAGGGTGGGATGGGAGCTTGGCTCAAGCCCAAGGGGCTCCATCACAGGCTGACTGTGCCAGAAACAGCCTGGAAAAGCAACAACCCTCGGGAGACAGGTGTGAAAAGAACAGGCACACAGAGAGACAGAGCACAGGGAGGAGTACACATGGGGCAGGACCTCTGCCTGTGTCTCCTGGTGTTTGCCTTGGACTCTGCAGGTTTTCCAGACACATGACTGAAAAGGGTGAGCCCAGACTTCAGAGACAACCTGGCAGCAGGACCGTTGCTGTGACATACACACAAATGTGACAGGAAGAGGGAATTCAGGCATTATGGGACAGTTAGACATATTGTATCATGATGAGGTTTTAGTTTTTCTTTTAATAATATGCATATTACAACTTGTTATGGAACCATGAAAGCTGCAAGCCATGCTGTCCATAAGACAACCTGCTCTATGATGCTAAAATATAAACTTATGAAGTGTTTTTTTGCAAAACAATATGAATTAAATGTATGAGCTATCTACTGATTTACTGGAACAGGAGATGTGCAGGGTAGGAAAAAATTACTCTTCCAGGTCCATATTTACTCAACAAAAGACCTGTGTTCAAATAACTCTTCGAGTAGGTCACTAACACACTCATGGAGGTTGAGTGGCTGAAAGCAAGGCTGCAACATAAAGAAGCCCTCTTTATCAGCAGAGAGAACACATCAGGTGCTTCTTCAAAATTCCCAGGCAAAAATTAGAGTCCAAAAATCCATTCTGCAAAGCTGTCAATTGGGGTGAATTGAGGCTGAGCCATTGCAGAGCTACCCACAGGTGACAAAGGGCAGAGAGGCAGCACCCTGGACATAGAGCAGGGCCCAGTGAGGACCTCAGTGCACTGTACCTGGTAGGTGCTTAGATGCAGATCTTATATCCAGACTTTGATAAGGCATCCAATTCTTTTACTGCTGGTGGTGGTGTTGCTGCTATTGCTTTGTTTTCAATAGCTGCAGCTAAACATTTAACCTTTACATTAATGAAATGACCAAAACATGTTCTTCCAGGCTTGGTGGCAGCGAGGCTATCCCACAGGGAACAGAGCAAAGCCTTTCCTTTCAGCCTGGCAAATCAGTGTGCTGTGTGTCTGGCAGAGTTGCAGGTGTCCCCTGCTCAGAACACATGGAAGGGTCTCAAAGGTAGGGTTAGACTGCCAGGTCTAACAGAGAGGTGGGCACAAAACTCCATCTTCTTGGCAAGCAGGAGAATAGCAGCTCACAATTTGGACACCATGTAGCTGTTCCAGTTAAGAGGCTGGCCCTGGCTGTTTCTGTCCCATGCCTGTGGCTCTGCCAGCAGCTGAGGCACCTATTCATCATCCTAGCATTTCAGATGGCACAGAAGGAGTTAGAGGAGGGAGCAGCAGAGTAATCATGAGTTAATATGGCCCTAAGTTTTTTACTATTCTCAGAATATTAAATTGATAGCCTGGTACCAAAGGCCACAAATGTCACCTCTCAACAAGATGAAATCTACATAGCCTGTGGACAGGTAAAAACCACGAGACTTATAAAGGCATCTATAAAATTAACATTTGGGTGAGTATGTAGGACAAGAGGCCATGAAACACAGCAGCAGGCTGATAAGCACCTGCCACCCCTGCACTCAGAGCCCAGCAGGCACTGCTGAATGAGTGCATCCCCCTGCACCAATGCCTGACTGAGCAGGTGGCATTTCAGCAGTGGTGTGGGGAGTAAGTGGCAAGGGCAGGAACAGGGCACATCCTAGATCTCCTTGGGGGATCCCTCCCTAGTCCTCATGGTGGAAGCATCTCCCTGTGGTTTGGCTTAGACCAGACAGGAAGGCTCAGACCCTCTTTCTACTCTCAGCTTCCTGCATGACTCAGTCTGTGCTGTCTGGATAAGCGCCCTGGCAAGGCAACAGGACCCAGGGAACATGCTTTTCCACAGATCAGGGAGCCCAAGATATGCCAGGAGCCAGGAAACAGTGACCCCAGGTACCCTCCAGAGAGGCCAAGAGGTCCTGAGGAGAGCTTGCCTCTCTCTTGCTGCTCCAGGACTCCATCCCACCACCCAAGGGCTGCCCCTCATCACAGCAGACACTGGACACCCAACATCCCAACAGCTTTCAGTGTGCACAGCTGCTGACACATGGGCTTGTTCAACGTCCTGCTGCACTGCCTGTAGAGCCAGGGTCTGGGCACCTCTGGGCATTTGCCATTCCTCTGCACAGCAAGGAAAACACTCCAGCCCTTCCACAGAACTACAGCCATGGAGATGCTCTGAGGGCTGGAGCACCTCTGCTCTGGAGACAGGCTGAGAGGGCTTGAGGTGTTCAGCCTGGAGAAGAGAATGCTCCAGGGTGGCCTTAGAGCCCCTTCCAGTGCCTGAAGGGGCTCCAAGAGAGCTGGAGAGGGACTTGTGACAAGCACATGGAGTGACAGGACAAGGGGGAATGGCTTAACGCTGGCAGACAGCAGGGTTAGATTGAATATTAGGAAAGAATTCTTCCCTGTGAGGGCAGTGAGGAACTGGCACAGGTTGCCCAGAGAAGCTGTGGCTGCCCTATCCCTGGAAGTGTTCAAGGCTGGGTTGGACATGGTTTGGACAAAGCTGGTCTGGTAGAAGGTGTCCCTGCCCATGACAGAGGGGTTGGAATGAGATGAGCTTTAAGATCTCTTCCAACCCAAGTTGTTCTGGGATTCTGTGAGTCTATGACTCCGCAGACCCAGCGGTACCCAAGAGCACAGCACTGCACAGCACACACTTCTACACGTGGGCACCATGGTGTGTCACAACTGTGTGAGCTCTCAGCCATGTGCACTGGCTGCAGCCACACACACACCTGGCTTGGTGTCTCAACACCCCGCACAAATGGAGCCATTACCAGGGCTGCCTGCAGCATGAGTGCCTTGCAATTAAAGGAATGAAATGTTTATGCAGGAATAAATCTCTGTTAATGAGGTGAATCCTGCTCCTGCCCTGACAGGCTCTGAGACAAAGCCAGGAACACAGGGGAAGGGAGAAGGTTCAAATGTGTGCTGTTCCCACCCAGCAGCCATGCCTGGGGAGGGAAAGGGAAGCAAACCCAGGCAGTTGGCTGGCTACATGCAGGAGCTACCAGTTCTTGGATTTCTTATTCTGGTTTACCCCACATGGAGTCATCAAGAGGGACCATTCCCTTGGGCCAGGCTCGGGAGGCGTTTGAGCTGTTTCCTTCCCTGGAAAGGAGATTGCACCTGGCTCAAAGGTTAAGGAAGAGCAGAAGCAACATGGACAGTGTGGGGAAATGCTTCTTTGGCCCCTTCCACCTTGATGGCCTGTCTAAACCAGTCCTTTCCTGAAGCTGGCAGCAGGGGCTATGCAGGAGGAAATCCCTGTGCAGGTCATCCTTGCTCTCCTCCGTTCCTCAGAAACACTGCACTAATCCCAGTCGCCTGCCTACACGGGAAGCCACGGAGACACAGAATCCAATTAGCTTGAAATCCTGCTCTGGCTCCCGCACAGCATCTCCCTCTCGCAGAGCCGTGGAGCTGCAGAGATAAACAGTGCATTAGGATTCCAGTGGGGTCTGGCAGGCAGGACGGCGTTGGAAGCGCAGCACCAGCCCAGGGAATGAGCCAGGCACCCATGCACCTTCCCCAAGCACCTCCTTCCACCTCTGCCTCCCACCAGCAATTCCTTCTTGCTCGTCCTGCAGCACCATTCCCTCAGTCAGCCTGGCTGAGCAAGGTGGGAGTGGAGGAATGAGGCTGGAGCTGGCTGGTCTCCAGGCTGCTGAACCCACTCCAGGGCTTTCATCTTTGCTTTGGGACCAAAACCTCTTCCTGGCTGAACAGCCTCCAGAGTCTCCTGGCTCCTGAGGGTGGCATGAAGGCCAGTGCCAGGGCCCATCTCCTTACCAGGGCATCTCCATGCTCAGAGGTCCCTTCAGAACCAGCACAACCTCAGAACCTTCAGAATCATGTCACCCTCATCTCCCCTGTCCCTTCTCCAGCAGGGAAAGATCCAAGGGACAAAGCAGGTCCCAGCCCCAGAGAGTCGCTGAGAAAAGGGACTGAACAGGTAACCCTTCCCTGGACAAGCTGAGCACAACCTTTATCCAGGACCAAGCAGAATGCAGGGTGTACCTGTTGCTGACGGTGCCAGACCCTGGCTGGACCTGTGGCAATGAGTCTTCTGGGCCCAATGATTCCACTGCCAAGCCTGCTGTACTCACACTCTTCCTTCCATCCACAGTAAATTACCTGCTTTGCATTTTGCAGCAGCAACTTAACAGTATTAATTCATTGTGTTCTGTCTTTAACAAACACCATTATCATATCACCAGCGAGGATTATGCAAATCCTGCAAAAGGAATTATTTCTCTCCCCAAAGTCACCTTGATTTATCAGTTTTAACCCAAAATGAAATAGTAACTTCCTTTGGACAAACTGTTAAAACACATGACCACAGCCAGGGGCTGTGATAGCTCCATAGAGTACCCTGCACATCCAGGCCAGGGACACCTGGTGGCCCTTCCCATGGACAGAGGACACAGAGGCCATGGAGCTCCCAGCCTCCACTAGGTAGACATGGACCAAAAGCTGGGGAAATAATCCCCTTGCAAAATACTCCTGGGATAAGTCCACGGGTCCATTCCCCAGGCACAGGGCCATGGGGCAGGACTGAGGCTGTGCAGAAGTGTAGAATCATGAAATCATTAAGGGTGGGAAAAAAACCTCCAAGATCATCGAGTCCAACCTTTGACCAAACACTATCATATGAACTAAACCGGAGCACTAAGTGGCCCATAGAGTCATTTCTTGAACACTTCCAGGGATGGTGATTCCATGACTTCCCTGGACAGTCCATTCCAGTGCATGCGGGGCTGGCAACATGAAAGCTTTCCAAAATTGCATTAAGGATTGCTCTGTGACTACCACTGGTCTGCCCCCATCCCTGTCCCTCCTTTCCAGGACTGAGCTCTTTAATGGGGCTCTCAAATAGCATAATGCCTTTGGCCATAATTGCCTTTCTGCAGACAGAAAGGCTCTCCAGCCCTCTGATGTGGGTAGACCTAGCCAAAGCTGGCTCCAAGCAGGTAGGAGGCACTTGGACGATTAAAGGTAACCTTTTTCCCATTATCTGTCAGCAATTTGAGTTAGTCCTTCAGCAGCAGGCAAGAACAGCACCCTAGTAAGAAGGGTGGACTCCTCTTTCTCAGGGCAGACAGCAAGTCCATGCAACTTGAGCACACCCTACTCTTCCAAGAGGAACCAGGCCCTTGGCTAGTGCTTTGCCCTGACAGGCAGCAATTACTTAATGTGTTCCAGCTCAGTGCAGAGGGGCTATTCTGAAAGAGAGTTCTGCTTCAGATTCCATTAACCAAGGATGGTAGCTCTGTAAGAGCAGCAAAACCTCTCCAATTAGTCCTAAATAAATTTTACTTTCAAACTCAATGTGTTCTGGCAGATGAAGAACCGAGGGCAGCAACTGTGTGTAGGAGCAGCACCATGACTGCAGGTTGGTGCCTTGAAAAGCAATCAGCGGGTGGATACTCAGCACCTCTTGTGCTTATGGCTCACACTTAACTCTAACAGAGATGGGAAATTCCTCCAAAAAAAATACTGTGACAGAGACAAGGATGAGATTAGGCACTGGCAATCTATGGTGAAATACAGCTCAGTAAAAGAGAATTATCTCCAAGCTGAATATTGGAAAAAAGACATTTAAAGAAGTCCCTGCCCTGTGCCTGGACACCCATCACTGGCACACCCACACCTGGGTTGTTGCCTGCAGTTTGCACCATGAGAAAGTGTTTGATCTGCCTTCAGCCCCATCTGCTCTGGGCCAGGGGAGTGGTGAATCCCCCAGATTCTGTGGGGACAGAGCTGGGTACAGATTGGCTGGTGCTTGTGGTGTGCTTTGTTTCAAACCACAAACAGAGACTGCGAGAGGGAACTGAAAGAGCCACCTTGGCCATCCCAGGACAGAGCCTGAGTGCTGGAGGGAGAGATGCCTCCACCTGGGACAGCAAAGACCCAGGGTTCAGGCTGCCCATAGTCTCAGAATCACTCTCATTCCTGCTCTGACATGTTCAGCATGGTCTCTCCTCGATCTATTCTAGAGACCCCCATCTTCTCCTCTGCTTTCCACCTACCCTGGCCCCAGCTCCTCATCACCAACATTCATTTAGAGTAGTGATGACCTCTTCTGATCATTTCACACCTTCACTCACGCTGTCCTAAACCAGGCTCTGCCAGGCCATCACTGTCCTTGCAAGGTCAGAGAAAAGGCTTGGAAAGAGGGACTACATCCTCCTGGCCTTGAGAATCCAAAGGATGAATCTTGCCCACCTTCCAGCTGGGACACTCCCTCTCCACAAACATGGACCACCTCAGAGGGGTCTGCTCTGCTGAGGATGAGCACAAGGAAGGCCAGAGACTGGGAAGGTGGGTGCAAAGCTGGAGCACAGGAGGGATGCAATGGCAGAGACAGAAACAGGGAAGGCAATTCAATTTTCAGAGGCTGTCCCACCAATTCAGCTCAGAGAGACGATAAGAAAGCCATTTCCAGCGATAGGCACCCTAATCCTCAGCCATCCTGCATTTCCATTTTTGAGAGGCACTATTTCCAACAGGGAGGCAGTTTCCCATCTAGGTTTGCTAGAAGGGACAGCAGTGGATTAAATACCAATTTTACCAGCACTGTTTAACTCCTTCTGTGCCTTCTTCTGCCACTTATGCAAGTGCTGCATGTACAGGGCAGTGAAATGACTCCTGTGTTCTACTCCAGAGCAGGAGAACAGAGCTGGAGGCCTCCCCCAGGCTCTTCCCAGTGGCCTGCAGTCTGAAGAGATAGGGAAGAGAGGAAAAACTGACATCATCAGCAGCACAGGCAGAGCAGCTTAGATCAGGAATTTATTACTGCTCAAGGCAGGACTTAAGACTCAACTGTGGCACGAGTCATGCAGCTAAGTTTACATCCAGTGTCAGAACCATTAGACAGGTCCAAAGTGCTGCAAGACTGACGTAGAACTACATTTGCAAGAGCACAGGCAACTAGAGAAAGAAGGGACCAAACTATGCAGGGATGGCCATGCCCCCCACATGCCCCCCATGTGGCCCCTACATCCACAGTTCAAGCATTGTGGTGCAGGTGCAGCCTCCAGATTCCTGGGGCATAGAAAGGCAAAAGCAGCACAGATGCAGCAGAGTGCATTGGCTGAAGAGGGAATGACTGGCACAGAAACACCTACAGATCAGGGGTAAATAACCTCGCTGTCTTCAGCAGGGCCATTCTCAGCACTGGACAGCAGCTGCCCCCTCGGATATGCTGTGTCTTCCCCCATGGGTGTATCCTGTGGCCCCCAGGGGTGGTTGGTGCCTGTTCCCAGCAGTCCTGGATTTTGCTGCTAGCAGTGGCTCTTACAAGGGCCACCTAACTTCCAGCATCAAGCAGGACTTCTTCCACCACTGGGAAGCCACCAAGCCACACCGTTCTTTGGATGCCAGCACAGCCTTTCCCCATATGCTGTAGCCAGCCCCTGCATTTCCACCAGCCATCCCAGCCCTCCTCCTCATTCCCATGCCCTCACTCTGTGCAAACTTTCTCCATTTATCCCCATTTCCTGCTGTCAGGGCTCCTAGCCACTATCTAAATCAGCCTTTCAGGGAGCTGACGGGCTCAAGATTCCCAGCCCTGCTCCTGTAGCACAATGGATTGCCCTGGCACCCCACACAGCAGCTCCTTCCTTGACATTATAAAACTCTTCCATAGGGTAGGAATAAAGACTTAACATTCTGACTTCGCCTCTCCAGACCCCTCTTATGAACTGAACCAGGGAGTTCTGTTGGAAAGGGGAGCCCCAGACAGCTGTTGCCTCCCAAACCCATGGGGACCCTGGTGCTGAGCTTGCAGAAGGGAGTCATCCTGTAGTCAGAGCTCTCCCACCACTCTGCATGGTTCCAGCACCAACCACAACTGCCTATTCATCACCCACTAAACAAATGGAAATTTAAGGGCTCATGGCTCCAAAGCACAGAAAACAATTCCCTGTGCATTTTTACGGTGCTGTAATTTATTGGATCAGAAATGATGAATGGCAGCAGGAGGGGGCTGGGCCCGGCACAGAGGGGAGTGCTGATGCAGTGGAAGCCAAAGAGACACACAGCTGAGGGGAGAGGCAGGGAAAGCTCCCAGGATTGCTGCTGCATGGAGCTGGGGGAACACCACCACCTGCAAAGACCAATTCCCACCATTCAGTTTGGATTTGTAGTAGAGGCTTCTGTAAGGAGCATCCACATGAGAAAGAAAAGAGCGAAGAACTGTGCCAGCCACAGCTGCTCTGTGCTCCTGAGAGGCACAGCCTCATGCTTTCTGGGCAGCCCTTGCTGGTTGCTTTGCAGATTCAAGGCACAAGCAAGAAATGGAAAAAACGCTTCATCCCTGGGGAAAGAGGAGCACCTGGTGGAAAGACAGAGAGTAAACGTGAGCACTATGGCTCCTCCCCCATGTAATCTCCCAGCTCTGGAGTCTGAGCTGCATTCAGATGTAATTGAAACCAGGCTCTTTAACACAGGTGCCAATTACTGCCTGTTAATGCAAGGAGCTCTGATAGATAAAGCAATTACCCAGCTCTGCAAGACTGGAGAGGGCAAAATGAGATGGAAGGGCTACTTATGCTTAGCGTGGGTCTTGTAGGACAGTACTCTGCCTCAGCAAACCCTCTTGCAATGTTAGACTGGGCAGGTTCTTGGCCTCTAGCTGCATACCTGCATCTTCTCATGAGCAAACAACATGCCCTTACCATAAAGAAGGGAATGACAAGTTCCTGGGGAGCAGCTCTAGGTAGCCCTGCTTGAGCAGGGGCTTGAACAAGATTACTCCTAAGGACCCTTCCAACCTCAACCATTCTGTGATTGTGATCTCCAACCATTCATATTCATTGTTTTCTGTTGTTCCTCCACCCTTCTTGGCCAGCTGCCTTTTTCCTTCTTCTCTGCTCAAACCCTTCCCCTTTCATTGCTTTTCTGGGGGTGATTTGGCAGCGAGAAAGGTGGCTGATGCAGGGGTAGTGTTACAATGATGGTGAGAAGACAGTGGTAGGTGCAATTTCCAGAAAAAGCCTGCAGAGATCCAAGGCTGTGAACATCAAAATCTTCATACCACAATGATGAAAAAAAAAAAGGAGAACCTCAGTGCAGACAGAGGTATGGAGTCAGGGGCAATTATTTGCCACTAAAAAGACTGCAGATAAATGTGAGTCCTTTAAAGCCCCAGGCTAGTGGTAACCAGCCTTCCACGAATCTGCACCCAATTTTCTCCTTCCCACGTCACAAGGCACCAACCACAAACCATTTAATAAAAACTACAGAGATGATCAGCTGGCACAAGAAATAAAGCACATCTTGAGGCAGCCCTACTCCTGGGCACCAGGCCCCATGTTGCTGCTCTGCTTTGCTCCTCTTGTGTGTTTTGGAGATAGTCTGGCTTCCCCACAGTAACTTGCTGATGTTACATACCTTGTTTGCTGGGCAGAGAACCAGAGGAGTGCAGAGGGGTCTGCAGGGACACTTTCTCCTTGCCCTCAGGATGTTTATGGTATTGAAATTTTAGCAGGAAGCCAAGCATCTGTTCTTCAAATAATGAGGTCTCCCAGGAGAACGGGTATAGAGGCAGAATCATCACACATGTAAACACCTGGTCTTACAGGCAAGAACAGAGTTTGCGGAAGGAGTGCAGCACCTCTGAGACTCATCCAGCTTTGCTTCCGCTGGTTAATTAGTTCAAACACCATCAATATTCAGTAGCAGCCCCCCACTTCCCATGGCTGTGTGTCAGTGCGTGGGCTGGCACAGACAGGGAAGGTCGGGGCAGCACAAACACACGTGTGTGCTCCCTCCCCAGCAATAGGGCTCGTCTGCCTGCGCTGCTGCAGGCACAGCTGGCTCCCCAGCACTGCAGTGCTCCAGAGTGCTTCCAGAACATTCAGCCTTCACACACCTCCTTTGAGGATGGGGGAAGAAACAAACTGTCCCACACAATGATTGCCTGTACAGAAAATTACTTTTCCCACTTCCTAAAGTGGCCCCTGACTTGGGGCTTGCCCAAAAACGGTTTGAATGATGGATGAGCTTCACCACCCTTCTCAGCCAGCCACAGAGACCACACTGTGGCACAGAGATCTCTTAAAGACAGGAGACACGGCCCTGTGCCTGCACACACATGTTGGTTTACCCAGTGTTTCCACTGCCAAGCCCACTGCATCAATGCAAGCCCCACACAGCTTTAGCAACACCAAGAGACCTTGATTACCTCTGGCCAAGGAGTTGCAAAGCCATCCAGGGCTACTTCCAGAGGCAAACAGGGGCTAGGGGTACTCCCAGCTCCCACTACCATCCCATCTGTACTTCCATCCTGTCTTCTCAGTAGATTCCAACCCTACTTCTTCATGCCTACAGTCTGCACTTCAACACTATCAACCACAGGATTGTGCCTTCTCATTTTCTTTGTACAATTTCTGCAGCACTCCTTTCTTCTCCAAGTCCTTCATCTTTGGTTCTTTTTCCATTTTTGGCATTTTCAATGCACAGTAAAGTTTTTTTCTTTAGATGAAAGAAGGTGGACAGGGGTTCTTTTTTCCTTTCATTAAATGTTAGTGCCCATCCAAGCAAGATGGGCAGTATTCAACAGTCAAGGGGTGCTGGTGCTTTAACATTCTGGACTACCCTGAACCAGCACAGTCCCACCCAACCCCTCCTGGGCTTGCCAACAACTCTGCCATGTTCCCTAGAAGTCACCCAGCACAACTCCTAAGCAAGACCACATCCAGCTGCAGGGGGACACAGCTTGAAGGCAGGGCTACAGCAAGTGTGAGGATGAGGCTTCCCTTACAGATCTTTTCCAGGAATTGACCCCAGCAGGAAAGTAGTGACCTCTTCCACAAGACCCATCCCCTCAAACCTGGAGAGCTCTGGGAGGGGAGCCAGGGAGCATATGGAGAGAAAGGAGCCCCACACCATTCCCCACTGCAGTTGCCTAGAGAGGAACACTGCCATTTTCTCAAAGAATCTCAAAGCTTTTACTCCTTCTTGCCAGTTCCCAAATGAACCCCTGCCAAGGTCTTTTTCTGTTGCTCACTGATCTCCTACACTAATCCTGCTGCTTGCAATAGCTGAGCCTGCAAAATCAGGTGCACCTAAGTGCAGCCAATCAAGATTTGCTCTGAGAGCTCCAGGACAGAGCTGGAGTTCTAGGGCATCACCTCTGTCTTAAAAAGGAAACAAGACTGGAAGCAACAGACTACAGGGCTCTACAGTTCACAAGCACAATCAGATTTCATCTTCAAGCACCATACCTAGTGCAAACTCTGGTTTGGGAACAAAGCTGCTTTAACATTGGGATTTACAGGGACCTGAAATCCCAGCCTGAGAGTAGAAGGATGTCCAAGGTTCAGTTCTAGGAGAGTAAAAAGTGAACTGCAAAGAGCAGCTGCAACACTGCTGAACATGGAACACGTGCAGAAAGCACCATTGCCCCACATCAAGTACAGACTATTTCATGCTCGGGACTCACACCTATTGGTAGGATAAAGAAGCTGAACTTTACTGGAAGCATCACAAGTCCCAGCTATTGGAAAATCCAGCTAGAGACAGACCAAGTCATTCTCAGCTCCAGGCATTGATGCACAGAATAGCTTGGTGTGCCAGCCTAGCGTGGAAGTGCTGGTTCAGTAGCTTTACATGAGGAAGCTGCACCACCTGCTGTCTGCTCTGGAGCCACTTACCAGAACATCATCAAAGATGATCACTAATAATGAAAGTTTTCTTCTTCAGAACCTTTTTTTTTTTTTTTGCAGGGCACACTCTTGATTAAAGATATCCAGAAAGAGTTCATATCTGAAAACTATGAAGCAAGATTACAGAGAGACAGTCTAGTCAAAATGGCTCAGGTCTCAAACAGAGTATGAGGAGTTCCCTTTAATACCCAGCTTCTATCAGGAGAAAGATCACTGTTATCCCTTGGGGAAGCTCTCTCAAGTTATTTCCACTCCAAAAACTACAAAAGGTAGCACTGAACGAAACTTTCAAAGAGGTCAAAATTCTGCCATGCAAAAAATCAGCCACCTGCCCAACATCACTTGAGGCTTAGCAGAAAGGAAAAAGACACATCTTAAATCCTGCACTACCCTCATTTCCTGGACAAGGCTGAAGCACAAACTGATCCAACCTAATGCGGTGAAGAGGGAAGATTCTTACAAAAGCCACAAGACTAAAAGCCTTCCCAGGATGCAGTGCATGAAGGCAGACAAGTCAGTATGCTCTCTTGGCTGGCATAAATATGGGAAGCTGCAGGAAGTTCTAGTTCTAGAGATTGATGATCCTGTTCATGGGCAAGTGTTTTGTGTGCCAGGCCTCAAAAATAATTTGGCATGCAGTAGCAAGGTCAGTGTAGCTCTAAAAAGAAAGGAGTTCAGAAGACAAATGACCTCTGATTGATGAAGCATAGGTACATAGTGCACAGACAAAAGAGAATCAGAAAAAGAGTTTATTTAAAAAACAAAAAATCCCCCTTTCAAAACCCCACATACTTTCTGATAAACTTATTGCTCAAGGTCGGTCTCCTGTGACACTGCTCTCTCTCTCCTTGTCCTGTAGTACCAGAAATATTCCTGCAACCCTGTCCTCCCTCCAACCAACATCATTTGGCAAGTTCAATTGGTCCCAAATACCAGCATTTAATTCTCTCCTTACTACACACACAGAACATGGAGGTTACCAGGCACAAAGGGTCCTTCTCACTGGGACAACACTAAGGCTTTATAGTCACTTGCTCCCACCAGGATGGAAGTTCCTACTTTGTAGAAACATTAAAATAAAAAAAGGATGGGGAGGAAGGTATATCTACCTTCTCTTTTGAAGCCAAAGTCTAAACAGTAAAGTCATCCCTGAAGCACACAGCCTGCAGTCTAGATATGTCCATGCTCATTCTACAGCTCATGGTCTACACAATCAGTGTTCAGCCTTCAGGATCCCCTAACAGACTGCCTGTGTCTCATGGGCTCTTCTACATCCACTGAACCAGGGCTTGTCTTCAAAGCTCCTGTGAAAGGGATTTTGCCCATTTCTTGTGCAGCATCTACAGATCCACACTGAAGCTGAGCAGCAGAATTCTCTCACTAGGCCCTAGTTCTCCTTTGGGTGGTCACAGAAACTTCTGGACCTTCCTCCTAGATAGCTGTCAGGCAGGTTTGGTAGTAACAGAGCTGGGGTCTTTGTGCTTCATGTTCAGTCATTGTTGTGGGGTTTCAACGTCCTCTTCCTGTTCCTCCCCATGTTCAGTGTGGTGCAGCAGCAGCTCCAGGTCAGGGTCAGAGCTGGCCTCTTTGTGTGGCTCCAGTGTTTTGTCACCTGCATGCAGACAGCCTGTTTAGTGACAAACTTGGGGGGTACACAGCAAACCTGGCACTGGCAAGGGGCTGAAACCAGACACAGCTCCCAGTGAAGCTACAAGAGAGCCTACAAAGAAATATAAAGTGATTTAAAACAATCACCTTTAGAATTCATGGCTTTGAGAATGACATGAAGGGAGATTCCTGACAGACAGACAGCAAAGCCCAGCCAGTTCAAGAGACTGAGGCGGTCTCCCAGCAAATGTGTGGCGAGGAATAAAATGCAGATTTCCTGTGGAAACAAAAAACATGACAAATGGCAGGGCAGGACCTGAGGAGATATGCCCAAGATGTTTTACAGCTCAAGCCTAGATCGAGATGCCAGGCAGCTGAATTTCCATCAGCACATTCTTTCATGCGCACAGAGTTCTAAAAACAGTTTCTAGGAACAAACAACCTGTCACATTGGGATGTGGGATTTTAAGTCATCTGACTGCATAGCTTGGTTACAGAGGAATCTTGCAACTTCTGGATCAGACAGATTTCACATGTCAGAGTTCAGCAAAAAAGTATGTGTGTTGGACTCCTAAGAGGAAGGGAGGATGTGCCAACCTAAGTTACAGAGATAGCTCAGACCAGTGGTTTGCTCATATACAGGTCTGATGCAAGACCTTGCCCTTGTTACCCCTCCTCCCTTCTGCACCATCTGTTGCTCATGAGGCCCACATGTTTTAGTCTATCAGACATCCCAACAAACTTTGGTCATTAATGGTATTTTTTATAGAACAGCCACTAGTCCCTGGCCCTTTGCTGTCAGGGACTTCACTGCAGAGACTGCAAGGCAAAGCATCAAGCTCCTGTGCAAGTAGAACAAAAATAACAATGATTTCTAAGGATCTAAGGGAAGTTCCCACCACATAAGGCCCAATAGGGATGACTCAGTACTTGCCTTCTAGAATTAGCACAGGAACCATGCCTTACCTTAAAAATGCCAGCAATGGAAAGGGTGAGGCTAGATGTTCTGGAAACCAAGAGGAACTCAGAAAAGCCTAGACCAAAGGCAAGAATTCCACCCAAGAACAGCTTCCCTACCAGAGAGAACAGCATTCCTGCTTCATGGAAACGGAAGAGCTTCTCTGATATGGACAAAGGCAGGCCTAGGAACAAGACAGTGAGTAGCAGGACACCTTTCCCAACTCCCAGGATTCCTCTCAACAAGATGGATGGGGGTGGGCTGTTCACAACCCCATTTTGGGAGGATGTGGAACGTTTTTCATAGCTCTGACTTCCACAACTGTGGAAGGCTACTATTCCTATGCACTCTTTAACAATCTGCCAGCATAAGGCAAGTCCAGGTCTCTAACTACTTTGTAAAGTTCATAGCTGTTCACTTATCTAAACAAATCATCTCAAACACCAAACTGCTCAGCAATCTCCCCAACCACTCTATAAAGCTATCCCTGCTTTCTCTAATTAACTCACGCACCCTCAAACACCGCAAAGAGTGGGAAGAGCCCCAGGAACATGAGCGGCTGCAGGTGAAACATGATATCAATGGGATTCTGGAGCCCTGAAAGAGAATCATTAACAGACCAGGTAGCAACAAGTCCGGGAATAACATAGCTCCTAGAGCATCCTTTATTAGTACCATTCCTAGACAGACATACACCTTGTTTGTGATGCCCACACCTGTGCTGCTGCAGACAGCAAGCCACCTTCATTACCCAGCAACAGACAACCCCTGCCCCAGGTTTCAAACACCTTCCCTTACAGGAGAGGTTGTGTTTCTGCAGCCAGGGCTACCACCTCCTTATTTCCCTCCCCAGTACCAGTACCACCACCCCCCTTCCTAACACCCTACCTACCCAGTTCTGCCTTCTGCATAAGTATCTGTGTGAGAGTCCAGCGAATGCCCCCAAGGAAAGAGGCACAGAGTACCAGGATGAACCCCTGTGCGTTGAACTGTGTGGACTTGTAGGTGAACATGAAGAGTCCCCCAGCGATGAGCAGAACCACGAGCAGCAATGTCACCCTCTGCATGAGAGCAAACAACAGACACAGGTACCTCCTTCCTTTCAGATTCATCTACACAGTTGCATTCTCCCTCTACTTACATGTTTCCTGTATATGTACTGCCTATTTCCCTGGGCCTGACCTTCTCCCTAAAGCATTGTGTGGCACCCTTACCATTTCCTCCAGCTTGAAGAGCAGTGAAAAAAGCAGGATGAAGAGAATAGCAGAGGATTTGGTCATCGTGTAGCTGTAAGGACCAAAATACACTGTCAGTCCCCTCCAATATAGTCCTTCCCATTAAAACACTATTAGAAACCAATCATCCACTTCTACATTGCTACCAGCAAGCTATCACAGACCCTGCACACTGACCCCATTGAGGCAAACACCTATTCAAGAAACAGAGTCCAACAAAACCACTTTACAAACCTCACCAGAGGCTCCCAGGGAAGGTGGTGTTTGTACTCACAGGGAGACAGTGACGTACAGGAAGCTCCAGTTACTCAGCCCAATATCCAAGGAAGTTGACAGAGCTAAAGAATCAATGAAAAAATCCTGAAGTTAACTGTCTTCCACTACCTAAAAAACCCCACCACAAACCCCTAATTGATCAGAGAGCAGAGCAGAAGAAGGCAAAAAAAAATTTTCCTCGTGTTAACTCTTCAGTACCAACATAGCCCAGATATTTTCAGCTCTTTATGTTTCTGTCTTGCTCCCTGTGATTTGCATTGGGCTCAGCACTGTACTCACTCAAAGTGCACTATGAAAAAGTCAGAAATAACTCTTGCCTGTCCTGTTACTGAAAGCCATGCAGATTTGCATAAAGTCTTCCTTGAATCTATCAGAATACGGTAATTGGTAAGTCTGAGGGCCACTGCAAGAAGCCTGAAGAAGCAAAAACCCTCAGCACACACCCCTAACTCTGGTGCAGCTTTTGTTACAGTCTGTTCTCCCTTGCAGGTTAAGTTTTTCCTATCAGAGGAAACAGTTTTACTGATTCAGGGCCAGGCTATGCTGCAGATGTGGAGAAAGTATTTTTCAAGAAACCATTGGCATGTTATGTAAGGTATTGCAAACCTTGCCAGAGATCTCAGAGCAGATGCTGTTCTGTGGGAGCCAACATAACATACAGCCAAAGAATTGCAGAAGTAGTTACAGCTTGTGCTCCGAGTAGGAGCTTCACTCCTTGTCTCAGCTACAGTTCTGTGTGCCACGTATGATGAACTTCTCTATCAAGCTCCAACCTGAGAAAGCTGCTGAAATAACGTAAGCACATGGCTTGATACCAATGTTAAAGAGCAAATATTATTTGCAGAGACAACTTATTGAGGTGCTGAAGAAGATTCTCTTTGCTTGTTCTCATGTGCCAGTGGCTCCTTCTCGTTCTGCATGGCCTCTCCCTATTCTAACACTTCTTTGTAATGAGCAATGAAGGCAGCACATGCCATGCTAAAGCTCCAAGTAGCACCTACACCTGCCCTGCACCTGGTAGGGAAACACAGAGTCCAGAGTGATGGCTGCACTCCCTGGCTCACCCAGTCCCAGGGGACTGGCCCTGACCAGCCAAACAGTTCCAGAAGCAGCCAGAGCACCACGGGCACCACCGAGCAGCTGTTTGAAATATACCAAGTTGGAAGGGACCCACCAGGATCAAAGTCTGACTGCTGACCCTGAGCAGCACAGCCCAGGAGTCACATCAAGTGCCTGAGAGCATAGTCCAAACACCCCGTGGTGAACTCAGACAGGCTTGGTGCTGTAACCACTTCCCTGGGGCGCCTGTTCCAGTGCTCAACCACCCTCCGGGTGAAAAGCCTTTTGCTGATACCCAACTTACACCTCTCCCGACTCAGCTCCGTGCTGTTTGCTCCAGTCCTGCCACTGCTCACGAGAGGGAAGAGTTTGGTACCTGCCCCTCTGCTTCCCCGCAGGAGGATGTTGAAGTCCACAAGGTTTCCCCCCTGCTCCCCTGTGTGAGGATGCTGAAAACCACAAGGTCTCCCCCTCTCCATGCTGAACAAACCACTCCTCATTCAGCTTCCCCTCCAGACCTTTCCCCATCCTCGCAGCCCTCCTTTTGGGCGCTCTCCAAGAGCTTGATGTCTCTGCTACATCGCGGTGTGCCCCACACTCACCACCCCCGGCCCCTTTGCCCCCCTGCCCACCCCTCCGTACCTGCGGGCGCTGCCCGGCGCAGACAGTCTGCCCAGGACAGCGCTGCCCGGGGCCGCCCGGAGCGGCACCGTGCCAGGGCTCGGGCCAGCGCCGCCAGCACGAAGATGAGCAGCAGGTGCAGCAGCGTGACGAGCAGCGGGAACGGGAAGCTCTGCGGGACCGACAGCCGCTGTCACCGCCGCCTGCCCGCCCGCGGCCACCCCGCCCGCCCCGCCACCCCGCACCTTCATCAGCCACTTGTTGTAGAAGGTGATGCCGATGGAGAAGCCGTAGTAGAGCAGCACCAGCGCCGCCCGCCCCAGGCCCGCCCCCGCCGCCATGCGCCCGGCCCCGCGCCGGCAGGAGGAGGAGGATGGAGCGGGGATGCAGGATGGGAGATGCGGGATGCGGGATGGGGAATGCGGGATGCAGAATGGGGGATGCGGGATGGAGGATGCAGAATGCGGGATGGGGGATGAACAATGGGGGATGCAGAATGCGGGATGGGGGTGAGCGGGCCGCGGCGGGGCTGGGCAGGGCGGGGAAAGGAAGGGAAGGGAAGGGAAAGGCGTGATGCGGAGCGGGGACAGCGGGGCGGGCGCGCAGCGGTGACGCTCCGCGCAGGGCGGAAAGAGGCGGAGGCGGCGGCGCTCGGAGCGCTACTGGTTATTATTGAACCGATACAAAAGGCGGAAAGAGGCGCCGGGTCCCCCGCCCCGGCAGCACCGCTGGTCCCGGTGCGTGTCCCGGTCCCGGTGTTTGTCCCGGTTCCGGTGCCTGTCCCGGTGCCGGTGCCCCCAGCGCGGTGCTTCAGCCGTAGTGGTACACGAAATCGTAGCTGCTCGGCTCCTTGGGGATCGGCGGCGGCGCCTCGGGGATCTGGATGTTCTCCAAGTCCAGCAGCCTCAGCTTCATTTCCATGCTGAGCAGCGTGTCCAGGTCGCTCTTGGTCAGCTCGCTGGACATGTCCTTCCCCAGGAGAGCGTTAAGCCCGTCGATCCAGATACAGTACTGTGGAAAATAAAGGGTAATTCACAACTCCGGGCATTAGGGAAAGGTTATGCTGAATCTTTCAACCCATGCAATGAGAGATGCTCCTAGATAGCTTCAGAATAGGAAACACTGGTGGGAAAACAAAACACCATATCCAACCCCAAAACGGTGCCCATAGAGATTTCCAATGGAAGTTACAAGCCTAGAGGCAAACATGACCTCATGGCTCTAAGAAAGGGCCAAGAGTTTCTATTGTTGCCTAACAAAAGAAAAATCAAATCTATTTTAGGCATCACAAAAGGAAAGAAAGTAGCAGTGCAGACTAGGGGAAATTAGTGTGGGATTCTTTTTTTTCTTTTTAAATGAAAAAAATAAGTACAAAAAAAAATTCACATTAAGCATCACCAGCAATCTAAGAATGAACAGGGTGGGGGACACCCTGTTCAAGTCTTTAATGAGAAGGAACCAATCCTCCTTAATTTCTGAAGTTAATTGCTATATATTCTACTGCTTGACCACTGTTTCTTACCTCATATTTATTAGGTGCAATGAAGTTCAGGGTCTCATCAGGATCGTATAATATGGAGAAGGCCAATTCTAACACTTCCTGAATGGAAAAGAATCTTTCACTCACCAACTGAACAAAACATTACAGCACCTTCTGCCTGCCAACCCAAGAGGAGCTGCCTTGCTGCAGCTCAGTACACTTTCCCATATCAGTAAACAAGTCTGAATAGACTACAGAACAACCACACCACGCTCACAGCTCCCAGCAGCCACAAAGGAATACTAGGAAAAGGCCCAGACAGGAGATGAGGTTTGTAAACCACACATCTGCCTCGTGGGAAACCATTTGCTTCCGTTTCTCACTTTCACAGACTTCAACACTACAGCATTAGATACTAATGACAGGCAAAAAGGGAGTACTTGCCTTGTTCTGTTTCAGGGCACTTTTCTCCTTCATGTGTGGACAATCCTTCCCTGTGACAATGGCTTTGATGTCTGCAACTGGAACTAACAATGAAAAAGTAAAATTCCCAAACAAGCAATTCTAACCAGGAAAAGACCTTTGTAACTGAGCAGTTTGTTTTTTTGGCTCATTACTGCAGTTTTCCAAAACACATTACCAGTAACACATCCTGACATTGGGCTGTTAAAAAAGAAATACCAAGCAATTCCAAGACTTGAAGAATTTGGGAAGGACCAAAAGTTGGTATCACCTCAGTCAGGGCTTTAGCCACAGCTCTTTCATCTGTATCTACAATTATATTCAGCCTCTAGACAGCAGAGCACAGAACAGTGCACAGCCTGTAATTGGGACTTACTTTTTTCCTGAAGAGATTCAAAGGTCACTTCCCCCTGGGCATTATCTTCTAAATCTCCATAATGTAGCACTTTGTGATTCAGAGCCAGGCGACAATACCAGAACCTCTCTGGAACACACACCAAGTAGAGTAAGCTGAGTAAGATCATTCACACAAAGTCTTAAAGCCACTACATTAGAGCCTCTCCACCCAATCCATCTGCTCCCCCAGTTCCTCAGCACAGCTTCTTGTTCACGAGGGATTCTTAGAAATGCACATCTGTGCCATCCCAAACTACTGGCTCGTATGGATAGCCTAGGTAACCCGGCCATCTTTCTAGTAACATGCCCGCTGACAGAGTAATCCATTAGATCTTACTTCCTACAGCTCTTCACATGAAAAAAATGCAGCAGTCTCTGTCCCCTTACCTTGTCTTCTGCGATTTCCAATTTTTCGAAAGCTACTTCCCTCACAAAGCCTGTTCAGGCGCTGTTGCTTTATCAGCTCCAAGATCTCAGGCTGGATTTTCTCTCTCAGCTCCCTGGCAATCAAATATGGAAGGGTAAGCAGAAAATGGAGATAATGGCAGGCACAGAAGGCAATGTTTTTGTTGGGCACGTACACAATAGGAGGTGACTGGAAGTCATCTTGGCTCATTCTCTCAGACTGGCGTAGCCGCAGGATCTCCGAATAGCTCAGGCTGCGAAGTTTGCTCTTGAACTGGTCCAAGGAGTTTGGTTTAGAGGGAAGAGCCCGTGTGATCTGTTCCCTCACAACCTGCATAACCTAAAGAGGTGGGGCAGAGAGAAAAGCAAGTCACAATTCTTACTGCTGAATGGCAGCAGAAAACCAGGGCACAGCTCAGTGGCAGCAAGGAACTGACATGGGATAACTGGGGCCAGGAGTATAAATGTACTAGTGACTTTGAAGATCCAGAGGAACCAAGAATGACTTCAGGTCATAGCAAATAAAAGTTGGGCCATCCTCCCTTACAGCCCACATCAATGCCCTGTCACACCTTCTGTGCCCTACTCATTAACGAACTGTACACGCTGAATGAACATGTGCTGATCTGCAAAAGATTTTACAAAAATACTCCTTCTCCACCCTGACCTTATTAAAATCTTCTGCTGTTGCCCTCATTTCTTTCCAGGTCTTGTTCAACAGCTGGATACAGATGGCAAAGAGCTCCTCAAATGCACGGTCATGGGTGAAAAACATGGGGTGATAGTCATTCCGGCCTTCATTGGCTTCAGAAAGAAACAAACCACAACCATGTGAGCATATTGTGCAAAAGGGTAACTAAAATCCACTACAGCGACAGACATCTGATGCTGTACAATAGTACTTACTCCAGGAGATTAAGATAGTTCAGTATTTTGTCTCCCCACAGACAGTTTATTGGGAACAGCAACTGTCCCCATGCTTCATCATGCAAACCTCTGTGACTCGTGCCCTTTTTATCCTAGTCCCCAAAAATGACTGCTTGCAGTGTTTCCCACTCTCCCCTGGTAGAATTTCTTACAGTGGTTAATTTTCTCAGAATGCTGTTTTGAGACTGTCAGAGCTAACGAACCTTTCTCAAGTTCATAATGGTTTCTAGAGTATATTTTTAAAGAGCACCCTGCTGAAGCTTCAAGAAGTTAAAGTTTTCTGCTTCTGTCAGTTTTTCAGGTGAACCACAGATCATACACCAAATTTCAATACTGGAACACCAACAAGCTGCCCCTGTCCCTACAGGGCAGAAGTGAGGTCAAGGTTCAAATGCTTGTGAATATTGGTGGGTCTGCAAGTTACTTCCAGAAGCATCAGCCCAGCAACCCATAAAGCTGGTAAATAAATGGTACTTACGGAGTTCCCCAACCTGTAAGATCTCACAAAGCATCCTGGTCAGCTCAATGGCACTGCGCCCAAAGGGACACTCATGTTTATCTTCTCGACTGCTGTTCTCCAGAACAATCTACAAGAAGAGGGTGCCACATGCAGTAAGAAGAGCTGCTGAGGTGTTGGCATCAGCAGAAAGCAGTAGTTTCACTCACCCTGATATAGGTGTCCTGATGAAATTTAGCCAAGTAGAGCATGTTGTCCAATGCCAACATCCCTGGAGGAGTCTGAGTAAAATCCATGGCTGGATTGATGTGATTCTGTGAGAAGAGTGTGTAGAAAGAAGCCAAACAAATTAGCCCAAAGAAATTGTGTGAGGATGTTTTCTGAATTAATTTTACAACCACCTGTCCATCAAGCACTCCTTCACATCTACCCAAGAGGTAGCCCTGAATGACAAAGCTATCCAACCTTTCTAGAAGAGAGGCTGATTCCAAGTTCTTCATAGAACAGGTGCATATGGTAAGCAAATATCTCCAGAGAATGTGCCTAATGAACCCTGGCACTTAACCAATCAGCAGGTTCATAATGATCTTCCCTGGGAGTCTGAGTGTAGCTGAATTTCTAAACTCAAGATGAAGAAATTTGGCAAAGCAAACAACTATTTCTGTTCCTTATTTGCCCGCAACTGCAATGGAGATTGCTTAGATTGCCTTCACATGGTTTACAGTCAGCACTCTCTAGATGCATACAGTGAATCCCAGCATCTTGTAGTCCTTGGTGTACATGGCTTTGCGCTTCTCTGTTCCGCTGCCAGGGACAGTGTTGCTGTCGGACTCTGCATCAAAAGCAATTCTTCTCAGCTCAAATATGATGTCTCTCTGTGCCTGAAGGGCAGAAGGCAGGGAAATGGCAATGTGATCAGTCACTAGGACAGTATTTTCACATCATGCACACACAGTCCTACCTCCCTCTTCAGAGCTCACATAAATACAGATCAATGCCAGAGGTCACCAACACTACATATGAGGCAATTAATTTCAAAATTGCAAGTTTCAGTACACTGGGTAATGCAAAATAATCATTTGCATTTTTCTCTAACTGCCCCAGGTTTGGTTAAAGGCAATTTCTAGGCATTCAGATAATGCTAAGGCATTTCTCACTAAAGACAGCAAAGCACCTAAGAACTGAGTAACAGACACCTTAAAAAAGCCCAGGTTCCCCATATACTACAAAGAGATGGATAAAATTATGTGACGTCCACAGAGGTGGAGTAATCAGTTTGATAACTGGCATCACACTAGTCAAGAAAGGAGTATATAACTTCCAGCGACCACTTACATCTCAAAGTCTCACAGCACACAGCAGGGTAGTCATGGGCATACCCTGATCCCAGGGACTACAATGTGAGCAGTGGCTTTGAAATTTCATGTGCAATCTACTGCAAATTCTTCAGAGCTAAGGAGCTCAGGAATAAGGCCCCTTGTACATCCTATTCTATCAGATCTTACTTAGCTCTAATAGTGACCTGATCATTGGGATCCATCTTGGTCATCATTCTCTCTTCCAGCAGGTTAAAGGTCAGGACCTGTAGCACGTACAGCTGATGTGCCATTTCTGTTTTAATGGGGCGGTTTCCTCTGATCACATGCTACAAAATAAAGGACAGGGTAGAAATGAAAAGATTATAAATACTTAGGTATTAGCTCTAGGCATATGCCAGGCTGCCTGCACATCTCTCTACATGATGATTCAGCTGTTTAACCTTCCTATTTCATCAGAAACATAATGATAATGCTCTGGAACAGCAGAAAGTAGCATCCTGGTAACTCCCTTTGGAACAAGTGGCTCCAGTTTCACCTTTGAAAGAGTCACTTTTCAGGAAGTGCCCTGAGAGCAGCTGAATTTACACTATGCACAAGTGAAATCTCTATTGAGAGAATTTTAGGAATCACTGTGTTATTCCAGACATACTTACATTCAGGATTATGGACCTCAGGTGCTTCTGGGCAAATGCATTAGCCATTTCCTGTTGGGGAATTCAGAGATGAAATAACATGAGTGAAACATCTCAAAAAAAAGCCCACATTGTGCAGAAAGGAGAGAATGAAAGAAGCCTATGGGCTGGAGGTAGCACTGGCACACAACAAAGTGCTTTTACTACAGACTGTCAATTTAGCATGGCATCTCACCACAAAGCAAGCATCAGGTTGGGATGCAAAGGTCATCTCTGACCATGGCACAACTCAGAGATGGCTCCCCTACAAAACATTAATGTGGAGAAGGGCGCTAGTGTGGTCAAAGCACAGAAGCAAATTTAGCTTAATGCTGAACATCTAATGATACGTCAGTATCAGGAGGTACGGCAGCAGGGAGCATACTGTGGGTTGCCCAGGAAAAATCTGTCATCTACAAGAGGTCCCTCCAATTAGCATTTCACAGCTTTCTCCACCGAGGTGTACACTCAGCATAACAAGGGCTAGAGGATGTCGGTTTCACATCTCCTCCCTCTCAAATACTCCGCTCTGAAATTTACATTTCCTTTGTCTCGGTTCCTAAAGAGATGTTCAGAAGTCAGTTTAAGTACAATTTGCAGAAGCGTTTATTTCAGTTTACAGAAATACAGGGTAGTAATTTTCATGCTTGCAGGAAAGCTTCCACTTTCCCTCTTTACTGCATGGCTCCTTTCCCCAGGTGAGGAGGGTTTCCCAGCCATGGAGTAATGATGACAAACAGTCACAACAGATGCAAGATGCCTTCAGTTCCAGCACCAATTATACATGCACCTGCAAAAACCTAACCTGTGTTTTCCTTGTAAATTGTGAAGATGAACATTCTAACATAGCAGTGATTTCATTACACCTGCAAGGAGAGTGGCACAAGTGCTAACGTCACAAGGGAACATGATCACGAGTTTGCTGCTACAAGCAAAATCTTTGGGTAAGAAAAATCTCTTGGGCATTATATCATCTGGAAGAGGTCCAAAAGATCTGACAGTCTGAGATCTCTTCAGATTTCTGTGCAGTGCAGATTGAGAGCTGGGAGCAGATGTGGAGTCTCAGACAATTGCACTCAATCAGCTGTACATTCTGAGCAATCCCAGATTGTTCCAACTGCTCCTATCAACCCTGCTCTTGACAGACTATAAAAAGTCTGGTCAAATGTGTGCAGTAACCTTGTTCCAAGTCCCTATTATCACTTTTGATCCAGACAGAAACCTCCTAAGCCAAGACAGTGATACACTGATTGACAGCCAAGCCGTAATGGTTGCAAGTTCAGCAGCATTTGCGTGACAACCAAAGTGAGTCAGTGCTTGAGTGAAGGTATCTATGAGGTATCTAGATGAAGTAGAAGAGCTTTCAGAGATAGCACACTTCCTTCTGAGTCATTATTTTTTACTACAACTTGTGAGATGTGGTACTGAGAACAGGACAAGGCCTGCTGCTGGGATTTATTCATGCATGTGACACAGAGAATCCTTACTCTGAAGGCATTAAGTTTGTACATGGGATGAAGTAAACAGGTAACTGAAGCAGATAAAAAGTGGGAAAGACAAAGACAATTAAACAATTCTAAACAGCATAGAAAGAAGCATGAGCACATACACAGTCTAATCACTACTAAGGTGTCTGTGTTCTGCTGAGAGTCCAACAGGGCCCACTTTGCTGCCTGACATGGTCACAGAATCACAGGATCATTTATGCTGGAAGAGATGTCTTGAGATCACCTAGTCCAGCTTCCCTGTCTCAAGCAACATCAGACAGAGCAGGTTGCCCAGGACTGTGTCTAGTCAGGATTTTAATATTTCCACTGAGAGTACATAATCTCTCTGGGTAACCTACTCCAGTGATTGATCAAATACTAATTTTGCATGTGTGTGTTCACACGGAATTTTCTGGGGTTTAAGCTGTGCCCACCACCCCTTGCCCTGTCAGCAGGCACTATTGAGAGGAGTCAGTCTCCCTCTTCTTTATTCCCTTCCATCAGATATTTATAGACATAACACCTCCCTGAGCTTTCTCTTCTTGAAGCTGAGCAATCCCAAATCTCTCAGGCTTTATTCATATGAAAGATACTCCAGTTTCTTAACCAACTTCATGGCCCTTTGTTATCATGTGGATTGCACTCAAGGGGAAAAAGAAAAAAAGCAAAAGATCCTATGGAATTTTGTTTCCTATGAAGTCTAGTATCCTGGCCGAATTACCAACAGAGGAGTATGTTTTTCTTATTTTCATGTGTTAAACATATCCATTGATTTTAGAAATTATGTAACATTTATTGATACAGCAGTTTCCCCTCTGAAGGCACTGCATCCTTGGCAAAAGTGGAACATTCTCTGCGCCACCCAGAAAATCTGAGAAATGTACCAGAATCTCAAGATACAGAAGGCTCCAAATCAACCTATTAACAAGAGTGGTGATTTCCATGGAGATAGCACAGGGCAAAAATCATTCTTATACTACAACTCCCATGAGGGAGAAGTCATAGATCAGGCAGAATTTGTGCTCTAGCCCTCACTCAGCACCAAGTTTTGAGACTGCTATTCACAAAGAGCTCTACCTTTAGAAGGACACACCTGGATATGAAACTTTCATTGAGATTTGGGGTATAAACTCATGTTGCAGTCAGTTTAAGGAGACTCAGATTGCTAAAGAACTAGTTCCATTTTTACAATTGGTTCACCTGATCAGTCTTGTTTATCAGTCAGTTTATCAGTCACCTGATCAATCACTAGTTTCTTTTACAATCACCTGTACGATCTTGTGTTCACAGTAAGTCATTCAAGGTTTCTCTTGCTACTGATTCTTTTCCCCTCCACAGTCTGAGGTAACATTCCCAGGAGTCCTCCCACCCTTCTCCCTAGGCTCATACCCTTTCTGAAGCCTGTGAGCATCATCCCTGGGATACAAGGAGAAAAGCTAACATGCCTACAGCTCCGCATGACCAGCCCCCAGGCTCGAGTTACTTACAGTGATGGGCAGGTCTAGTGGGTTAAGCAGCTTGTCCTGCTGGCAGAAAGCAAAAAAAGGCACAAAGAGAAGCAGACAGGATTTAGCTCAGAGTCCAGAAATAAAGCACAAATGGGGCACTAGAGAAGAAAGGCTCAACACAGCAAAGCTACACAATACACACATATACATGTCTTGCACGTAGCTGAGACCTTGGGGGTTTCCTCAGAGCAGAACAGGTGTTTCGTTCCTCACATTTGCCAGCAGGAATATCTCCCTTTTTGGGGGGAGGGAGGAGGTGTGGTGCTTGTTTAGGAAGTACATACAAACCCAAGGACTCTACCCAGCCTACCTCTCCCATACAAAATTAACTTTCTTAAAGAATTTTCCCATGCTATCTGGAGGATTACTTTCTGTTCTCTCAAGGTCTTTCAGAATCCTTTCTGAGTGTTTCCTAAATATAGATGTGTGCTCCAGGACATTATTATTAATGGGATGATACTTTTTCTCCAATGTTGCCATACTGAAATAGCCACATAAGTTCTCGGCAAGGTCTGAGGTCTACCTTGCCCAGACAAAATGATTTCTGAGGCATTAAGTAAAGAGCCAGCAACCATTATTCAGGTTTAAAGCCAAAAGACAAGAACAAACCTGTCTCTTGTCCTCAGGTGCCTTCAGGAAGAGGGCATTGATCAGGGCAATGGCATATGTCTGAATCTCTTGGTTTGAGCTGCAGAAACAAAAAAAGGGAGGATCGTAAAAGAACAGACAGTACAGAATATTGGAGCTTGTTGCTTTGCCTGCATCATGAGAACACTGACTACAGCTCTCTTGCGTTTCAACAAACAAGCAGGACTCATGTAATTCATGTTCATGATGTCCAACTCTTCATAAGGCTTGCAAAAAGCTGACAAATTTCTGTCTGATAGGTCCATTATCCAGAAGACAGAGCAGACTGCAGCCCAGCAGCACCACAGATTGTTTCCAATGCTGGAACTATCTCTGTAAAACCTAGTTATACTACAGTCTGTTACACAGACACAGCTTGAAACTTGCATGGAGCAAGTAATTTTTCTCCCTTGTGCCAATGGAAGCCACCAAATCCAAATGGAACTAAAGGGAAAGCAAATCTCTCTTGATGGCATTGCCTTCCAACCTCAATAGTCTGGCTCAACCCACACTTCTTACTTTTACTGAAGAGTTTCTTCAGGTAAAGGGTCCTTATTCCCTTTCCAGACTACACACAGCATGTAGTTTTACTTGTGATGTTCAAAACATCACAAAAATAAGTTTCCAAATACCAATCACATTCTTCCACCCTCACTGTTATGCTCTGTGAGCACAAAGTGACATTGATGCACTATCATTTTGATAAACTACTATTCACTGATTAACAATTATCAATCATAATCACAATTGTTTTTTCACATTTTCAGAATTAAAAAGATTGAGGAAAAAAACACACCCTACTCAAAGCTCTAATAATTACATTCTTCTTTTTTTATAGAAGAATAGAAGTGACCTAGACAAACAAACCTAAGAGACAGATAATAATTTGTCAGTTTGTTGAGAGAAGAAGGAGATGAAGGGGTTTTTTTTCCCTTCAAGCAAGAAAAGCAATTGTTTTCTTCCTTAATATGCAGGATAAAATCCAGAAGAAGATGAGCTCTTAGATTCTAGTGGAGACAATTTAAAGAGGGGTGAAGGTGGCAGATGACTGGATGCAGATGCTTTGGAAAACTGTTTTTAGTCAAATACAGGTTTGGTTCTAACACTGAACACACTCATGCAGTTGTTTAAGCAAAATATCCTTGTTCAAGACATACACTCATGTGCCTAAGTGCTTCAAGAACACAGAATATATTTTTCTCAGATCTTACCTTTTTTTTTAAATCCATTAGAAAGCTTTGAGTTCAAGTAAGGTGCCATATCGGTAATACTTAAAAAATACAATCTTTAAGTGCTTTAAATTTAAAAGGATGTGATTTTAAATTAACAGGTATTCATAGAACTGATAGAAGTCACACTGTTGCTGGGTGGACACTCACACTTGGAGATGGGAAATGAGCTGCCCCACAGTGATCTCTTCTGCAATCTTCTGGTACAGAGTCTGACTGTTGAGCACCATGCTCTCCAGGATGGCCAGGGACCGCTGGAGGATGGACACATCCACCATGGGCTGGCTCACATACCCTGCAATCTACAAACACATGAACCAGCAGGGTCATTTTGCTCTTCCTGGAAGCTGAGTTAAAGCATGAGAAAAAATTGTATTCACTCACCTCCCTCCAGCCAAACTCACCTGTTTGATGAAGGTTATTGAGACCATGTCCCAAGAGACAATACCATGGTCCATGAGCTCCAAGAAGGCAGTCAGGGTGAAAGCCAACATCTCACTGTAACTGAGAAAACGAAAAATGCGGCTGCAAGAGAACTGGTAGCAAGAAAAAAGCCTGTCCAAGGTGAATAACCTGGGGCTGAGAAAAATGTCACCACTTTCTAATAAAACAGGCTACAATTTGGCACCTGGAGGAGCAATAAAGTGTATGGATTTATACAGACAATTTTACTGTTTTGTAGAAATATATTGTAGAAAGACATTTTACTTTTCCTTATTACAAGGACAAATTAAAAATAGCAACAATAAGTCCTTAGTCCTGCTACCAGACTTGCAACCACCTGGATCAGCACTTGGCCACTCAAAGAAACAAACATGTTTTAACATCAGAGAAAAACAAAGAAAAATTAATTGTCCTTCTCTAAGTATTGGGACCTGACTTGAAATGAAAGCTGAGCATGAACTGTAGAAAATTTAATACATAACCACAAGACAGAAAGGTAAATACTGCAAAAAATGCCAAAAACATATTAGTTGCTAATATATAAGAAGACCTTTAAATGTTATGACAGTAAGTTATCAAGGTGTTAAAAGTACTTTAATTGCAACATAACAACTAGAGCAGAAAAGCCAAATTAATTATTTGCATCAGAGTTCACTGTGAACATGCTTGAGAAAACTTCCAGATCAGAATTTGGGTTGGTATTTTTTTGTTTCACAAGAGATGTCTTCAAATCTGTCATTTGAACATCACTATTCTGTAACAAGCCATTAATATGAAAAACAGAGCTCTAGGAGCAGATGATATTCACTGAAGAATCCAAAAGGAACCATGGTAAAACAAAATACTGCCAAACCACTTACTGTGCTCTGCAGGAAGTGGCAAACATAGGGCAAATTTTTAGAGAGGACACAGGAAGAAATCTGAAGGACATATCAGGCATTTGGGTATTTGTAACCAGAAAGACAGGGGGAAACTGTAATAAAAGAATAGTAGCTCCCATGGCAAAGGTGTTGGAACTGGAGGATCTTTAAGGTCCCTTCTTATTCAAACCATTCTATGACTCTATAAATATCTACTCCAGAATTGCTACAGCTTTTGCAGAGGGAAGTTATGTTTCACATCTCCCTGGGTACTGGGTTTATGTGGTAAGGTTTTGGGAGCAAGGGACTGCAGGGCAGCCCCTGTGAGGAGGGGCTGAGGCTGCCCCATGCCAGACACAGCTGGTGCCAGGCAGCTCCACGATGAACCCACAACTGGCCAAAGCTGTCCCCGTTTGCCTTAGGAGGTTTAGCAAAAGACTAAAAAGACTTGTTTAAACGGTTCAACTTTGATATGAGGTTAGTTGCTTTATGCCACTTCAGTAAGAAAATTTAGCTCCTTCTTTGAGGCCCCCTGTATCAGAGTCCTAGAATACAAGGAACTTACTGGGACAGAAGCTTGGTCCCGCTCTCCACAAGGCGTGTCAGCACTGTAATCCCTTCCATGTTGATGAACTCTGTGGCAAAGGTCACGTCTGCTGAAAGTTTGGCCAGTTCCTTCATGGCATCCAGTCGGGCTTCCATGCTGTGTGACTGGATCCTCTCCATCAGCTGGCGAGCTGCCCTAGACTGGCAGGAAAGAGGGGTGGTGCCAGTTACAGACCAGTTACCTGCAGCCTGAGTTCTGCCAGCATCAGCATTCTGTCAGAAGGCTGTGGATGGGCAGAGAGAGCAGAGCCGCGGGAGAGAGACACCAGCAAAGACAAATTCAGTAGTGGCAGTCAGCAAGTCTAAGACAGACTTAAAACAGGTTGGACTCAGCAAAAGTTACAACCAAGCAGGAGGTAAAATGCTATTTTATATGCTAGAGCAAACGATTGTTTTTCTTCTTGGCAAGGTGAGTAGGGGTGGATTATGGAACTATGGAGCAACACTATTAAAAAAATATGGTATTAAAAAAAATAAATTCAAAGAGAAGCATGAGCACATTTTGTATATCCACAAGACATTCTGTAAGATCTCTCAGACACAGATCAGTGACATCCTCTCAACTCCCTCCTGCCCAAGCAACTTCTTCCAGTTCTACTCACTCTCAGCTCAATGCATTGACACTTGCACAAAAAAGGTTTAAGAATTTAAATAAAATGGAAGCTGCAGCAAATCTGCAAAACACAACTGTTGAGGTCACAATAACAAGAATTCAGCAGTTATCACCCCCTCTGCATCAAAGTTAACTCTATTTTAGTTTTCTATTTTAGTTTTTAGTCACTGGAAATGTTGCTTTCTGACTGACCATGCTAAGTGCACTTATACTGAGAATGCATTTTCATAACATCCTAATCTATGAGATGTACTAAAACTGTAGATGGATTTATTTACACACAGTCCTATAAAAGGGCAGAGCATCCAAAGGAAAGGCACACACCACAGCCAGGAAGGAAAACAGAGTGTGCGCCTCGTGGTGCAGAATGGCCCAAAACAAAGGGAATCCCCCTGTAATTTGGGAAGAAGGAAAAAGGAAAGCTAGGAGGCAAGAAACAGCTTGTCAACCATGGACAGCTACTGAGAATGAAGGAAGTGAGGATGCATTTACCGGGGAGACTGCCAGCTGCAGGATAGTTCCATTCTTGATGTCACAACGAGTCTGAAAGAAAACACAAATTTTAAACTGTGGAAAAGTTAGGGGGAAGAATGTAACTGGATCTACAGAGCACATCTGTATGCACAAGTAAAGGGGTTCTTATATCACACAACCCTACTGAGGGTATTGGAATTGAGTCCCTGAGTCCTCATACTTATGGGCATGCAAAGGGAGATGGACAAGGTTTCTCAGTTGAATGACACCATTCAAGCCTGAGTCTCTCTGAGAGCAGAGATGCTGCCCCTCAAGGATTAGTGCCAGTATTGTTCCACATCACTAGTCCAAGAGATTCTGCACTTTCCCCTGGGGATATCAGCAAGCTGCTGCCTCTCACACTGACCTGCTCTGTGATGTACAGCTGGGGACCATCAGCATACCGCAGGGTGTAGTATTCAGGGTTTGGCAGAGACCACCTGGTAGAAGAAGGAGACATTAGTTTCTTCCTCCTCTTTCTTCTGGCTCTCAATTAGGAAATGGAGCTTGATCCCAGAAGGGTGCAAAAGAACTTTCAAGCAAAGCTTTAGCAGGGGAAATTGAGTCTGCCAAAGAGGAGAGACAACACCTTCCTCTTCAGGGGAATGTGACTCCAGCCTACTCTAAATCAACTCTGTGGAACTTCTGAAGAGGCCTACACTTCAGGAACAGCAGGATGGGCCAATCCTCAGCAAAAATGACCCTAGGACATATGCACACACTTAGAATTGGAATAAACACAGAAGGCCCCCATTTTCCAGGAGATCTGCTTCTTCATGATTTAAACCCCAGCCCATTCCATGGCCAAAACTGGCAGCAGGCAGCATGGATTGTGCTAGCAGCACATTAACAAGAAGCAGAGACTTTCCACAGTACCCCAGCAAGGCTTGTCAGCAGGACAGACTTTCTCCACAAGGGTTCCTGGAGAACTACTCACCCATCACAGACCTCCTTGATGATGGATGCAAGAGGCCTTTTCTAGAACAGAAAGAGAGTCCTCAGTAGCCACGTTCCTCTCAACCAGAAAGGAATACTGCCCATTTCTATGCTTCCCACATTCCGATATCAATGCTGTGGTGCCTTTCCTCCCCCATCTGGTCACCAGGTCTCACCTGATCTATTTCCAGCAGCTGGGCATTGGCACCCGGCCACTCAACAGCCACTTTCACAATGTCTGAAGGTGGTGGCATTGCTCCAGACTCCTCCAAGTGCCTTTACAATAGCATACACCTCCACACCTGTTAAGAGAAAGGATAGTGAGCATCTCTTTCAAAACTATTTCACTCGTTACATTGGATCTAACACCAAGCTTTAAAACACTAGACAGAACTAGAACACCAGAGCAGCATTATGGTTTCCTGGGCCTGATAGGGACAAAACGTCCAGTGTAGCAGAGATCAAGGCCTCACACTAAACCAGCACATTGTGAAATGGTCTGTCCAAACTTATCACCCAAGGAATAGTTCTGAGAGCTTGTCAGGGTACTCACAAGGAGGGGCACTCTGATCAGAAAAGCCCCATCTACCACTCACTGTCCGTAATGTCAGGTCAGTTTATAGCACTAGCAAAGCATTATCCTCCCAGCTTATCTGCTGTCTGTACATGAGAACAGGAACAAACTGTCCAGTAGCCTCCCTCCCATGAGTTAGACAAGGGGATGCCACACAAAGGAAGACTGCTCATAAGAGGGTTCAACTAAATTAGTGTTTCAAAAAAGCTCACAGGGCTGGGCTAATTCATTAACAGAAAGCACAGAGCGTATGGTGTCTTATGCTCCCATGAGCATAAGACCCATGAGCATGTCTTATCACAAATTTCTTCTCAAATGTTGATTATCAGTGCTCTATTCTCTCATTCCAAGGCAGAAAGAGACAATTTAGTCTTTGCTAACACAGACATGTTAACTTGCAGCAAATATGTTCTCAGGAGGCCTCTAACCCTAAATGCATACAGAGCTGGGTTCTATTTTCATACTCCTTGGAATCAGTATTTAGACTCTACTCATTTCTTCCAGTCATCCTAAAGCAGCTCATCTTCTGTTGTGCAAAGTAAACTAGAAATTCAGGCAATACAGCATAAGGAACCCAGAATTACACCTCATTGCAAGCAAAGCACTTGGGAATCTGCACAAAGATGGGAAAGCTTGACTCAGATTTACTCAGAAGACTTAAAGCCCGCTGTTCAGCCCTTATTAGTAGCAGTAGTATCCATAGCAAGCCTACTCACACCAGCCTCTTCAGTCTTTTTTTCAGGCTCTTCACAAGCAATGGTAAATACCTGGTATTTCTGAGGACAGGAAAAGTCTGCCAAGCACACCACACTGCAAGTCAGAGGAGTCCCTCTTGATCCAAAAAGACTTTCTCTTACATTCAAATACAGTATAACAAAGAGACAAGGCAGAAGCAAGAAAGCCTGCTGAACCAATGTACTCCATAGCAGCAGCCATAAGAAGTCAGAGCTTACACAACCCTGCTGTCTTGCAAAAAGACAGATGAACCTAATAGAAACATGAATCAGTCTTCCTCACTTCCTTTTCCCTGAACCACACATACTAAAATAAAATGAAAGTAATTTAGACTTTGAAATGTCTTTTGCAGCAATAGCTCAACTAAATCTTTAAGTATACACTGGCAATGACTTGCATACAATCAGTAGCTCTGTACATACCCCCCAAAGTGCCCAACTTCTATGACACCCCCAGATCTGCAGGATATACAAGTTTCCATGTATTAAATCTAAAAACAGGCAGTTCCCAAAAGGTATGTGATTTCCACTCACTGTTCTCCATTCAGCAATTAAAGCCTATGATGGCCTAAACCTGAAAGCCTGAGAACCCTCAGTCCTGTGCAGAAGCACACACACCATCTCTAATAGCCAGAGTGGCTTGTAATAACTGAATAGGTAATTACTCCTCCTATGAATGAGCCAATTTGCAATTAGAAAACATCTAAATCCATTCAGTGAAATACACAGTGAAGAGACATGGCTCAAAGATTACTTCCTGAAGTATTAGGAACTGAATTTGCAACTTTTTAAACTATTATACCCATGAGTAATTTGCATCTAATTACCACTTCTCCCTTCAGCCTCTTGCAGTACACAGTGTTTTATTTGCACTGCAACTTACAATGCAAGGTGCCACTGAAGGGTACAAGGGAATACAGTACTTTATATCCCCAGATTACTAGAGGTAGTAGCTTTGCAAATCTTTAACTTGTCCTTTTCCATGCAAAGAACACACCTCATTCAGAGAGAGGAAGTGCCCATTAAAACAGAAACACTGATAAAATATGGGAAATTCCACATAAATCATAGAATCATTTAGGCTGGAAAACACCCTTATCAAGTCTAACCATAACCCTAACACTGCCAAGTGCACCACTAAAACATGTCCCCAATGCCATATGTCCTGTTTCACCAAAAAAAGTACTGCAGAGGTTGGCCCACAGCTCCTAGAGGCCATGCACTCTACCTGCAGCTCCCCTGATATCCTTACCACTGAAAACAGGAACCAACCAAGCTGTGTTGCACTACCTTGGTTTCTGAAAAAAAAAAAGCTCTCAGCTGCATACAAACTCAATGATATTTAAGACTATTTCTGCCCCAAATTTCTTCCATAAATGAGCACCCACTCACGACTGGCAACCATATTCCCTATTCCCATCAGTATTCAAGGCACAGCAAACACATAGTGAAAGAAATAGAGCTTAAAGACTGTTCCCTTGCACAGCAGCACCACAGAACAGATACCACAGATACCTCTACCAAGGCTGAGACTTGAAGACCAAAAGCAATTGGCTAAGCAGAACCCAGGGAAGAATCAAAAATTAAAAAAAGATAGGAAACTCTTGAAACAGTCTGGGTCAAAGAGCCCTTTGAAGGACCTACACAGATCAGTGGCTCAGCAGAAGCAGCTTTCCAGAAGAGGAAAATGAAGAGTGGACTATGAATGCAAAGGGTACTTCAGGTCAGCCTCTTAGCACCAGGTTGTCTGCCAAAAGCATGCTTTGAAAAGATGTCACTGCATGTCCGCAGACAAGAGAGGTGTCAGATGATCGGTTTTACAATGGACATTTTGCAGTACTACAGCAATGGAGCTGATAAAATGACTGTTCAGAATCTCTCGTGAAGAAGCACAGACTGTGATTTTGCATAATTGTGATTATCAGTTACTTCTGGGTCTCTCACAGCACTTCCTTCATAACAACAGCATGTAAACAATTCCCACAGTTTGATACAGGGAGACAGCAGCCAAGCTGAAATCCATCAAAAATTAATTCACTCTGCTTCTGCAAGTGAGCTCTGTCACACAAAGCAGTAGTGCAGGGGTAGCTGCAGGGCAAGAAATCAGCACAACCACTAAAAACACACTATTCAGACTTCTGAGAAGCTGCAAGCTAAAACAACTGGAGTATTTTAAGCAGAACTTCCCTATTCACAAACTCAATCTTCTTTTCATTACAGATAGAGAACAAAGTGTGCTGCACACAGAATGAAAATGAGGAGGATGAAAGAACATTCCCTGAAAAAGGAAAGCTGCCTGGTAGAAACCCCCAGTCAACAAGTGAATAGCTGCAGCTTCTGAAACCTGTAGATGTGACAAGAGACCCAGGTCAGATCTCAGAAAGTCACCAGAGGGTGCCAACAGGCCAAGGGAAAGGTGGAAGTGATGCTGGCAGAGGGACTAACTGGACAGGTGTGCAGAAAAGATACCTTGGCCAAGCAGCATGAAAGGGCAGTAGGCAGCAGAATCCAACCTGATGGCCACAGTTTTCTGTGCCACCTCTCTTATCAAGCAATAAGAAACATCCTTCACTAGGGGAACCAAAGGGCTCAGATTCCATCTCTGATATCCTGCATTCCTCCAAAGGCCTTCCAGGGCCGCACTCTGGCTGCAAAACACTTAAGCCTACGTGCTCTGGTCATGCACATTCCAACACAGCTTGGCACAGGCCATCTCTTGGCAAAGGCAGAAACCGACAGCAACGCGCAAAAAGAGAACTGCGTTTGTAAATTATTTTTAATCAGTCATGTGAGCTGAAAGCCGACAGCGAGTCAGCCGCTCCCAAAGCTTGGGTCAAAACTCGATTTAAGGCGCTGAACAATTATTTTTAATTTTAATTCCTGCAAAGCACTGTCTGTGCTGTACCTCAGGCCCCGAGGGGGCTGCGGGGCCGGGCCGGGGGTGGGCGGGGAAGGCAGGGGGGTTTGGGGGGGCAGGTCCGGGGGGCGGCACCGACGGCTGCGGCTCCTCATCCCAATCCTCATCCTCATCCTCATCCCCATCCTGATCCTGATCCTAATCCCATCCCCATCCCCATCCCCATTCCCATCCCCATCCCCGTTCCTATCCCCATCCCCATCCCAATATCCCCATCCCCATCCCCATATCCCCGTCCCCATCCCGGTTCCCATATCCCCATCCCCATCCCCATCCTCATCTTCATCCCCATCCCATCCCCATCCCCATATCCCCATATCCCCATCCCCATTCCCATCCCCATCCCCATCTCCCCGTTCCCATCTCCATCTCCCCGTTCCCATCCCCATCTCCATTCCCATTCCCATCCCCATATCCCCATCCCCATATCCCCATCCCCATCCTCATCCTCATTCCCATCCCATCCCCATATCCCCATCCCCATCGCCGCCCCCGCTCTCCGCCGGCCCCGGCACCGCCCATGGGCGCGTCACGGGCCCGCCGCGCTGCCATGGAGACCGGGGAGAACCGGGGAGAACCGGGAGAATACGGAGAACAGGGAGCACGGGAAGAACATGGAGAACGATGAGAACGGGGAGATCAGGGCCCCCCGCGCCCGCCCGCCCCGCAGCGGCCCCCCCGCCCCCCAGCGGCCCCCCCGGCCCCCTCCGTGAGCGCCCCCATCCACCCCGCTGACCGAGCGTCCCTCCTGGCCCGCGGGAGCGCTGCCCGCAGCTCCCGGTGCGCGGGGCCGGCCGTGCGGGGGCTCATGCAGGGCGGGCAGTGGGGCGGCCGCGCCCGGCTCCCTCCGCCCCGAGCACGGGCCCGCCGAGCTCCGGCAGCGCCCGCCCCGCCGGGTCCGCTCCGCCCCGCCCCGCCCCGCCCCGCGAAGCACGTCCGCGGCGCGCCGGAAGGGGCGGGAGCTCGGCCGGAAGGGGCGGGAG
>JAWWEE010000051.1:6032845-6128080 GCA_035221455.1 Xenops minutus | reverse complement strand
ATCCCATCCCATCCCATCCCATCCCATCCCTTCTCTCTCCGCCCTCTCCCTGCCCTGCCCGGGGGGAACCAGGACAGGTTCGGCTAGGGGCGCTGCCCGGCGGGACCGGGGGCGGCGGGGCGGGACTTGCGGGGAAGTGGAAAGCGAAACTCTGCGGGGCTCTGCGAGGAGGGGCAGCCCTGCCGGGTGTCGGAGCAGTGCCCGTGCTCCAGGGGACAGCGGTGCCCGTGTTCCAGGGGACAGCAGTGCCCGTGTTCCAGGGGACAGCGGTGCCCGTGTTCCAGGGGACAGCGGTGTCCGTGTTCCAGGGGACAGCGGTGTCCGTGCTCCAGGGGACAGCAGCGCTCGTGTTCCAGGGGACAGCAGCGCCCGTGCTCCAGGGGACAGCAGCGCCCGTGTTCCAGGGGACAGCAGTGCCCGTGTTCCAGGGGACAGCAGTGTCCGTGTTCCAGGGGATAGAAGTGTCCGTGTTCCAGGGGACAGCAGTGTCCGTGTTCCAGGGGACAGCAGCGCCCCGGTGCCACCGCTGAGCGCTGCCCTGGACCCCGAGGAGCCCCCGCCGGGCGATGGAGCCGGGCAGTCGGCGGCCCCGAGAGGGGGCGAGAGGTGAGGGTCGCCAGGGCAGGAGGGCTGAAGGTGGTGCTGCTGCCGGGGGGGACCCGCTGATCCCCTCCTGTGTTACGGCGGGGTTTTGTGTCGAGGTAAATTTCAGGCCCCGGAGTTTGCCTGGGGGCGCGGTGTGGCGATGTGATGTAGAGAATTGTGTTAGCGTTGAGTCCTTCCCTGAGCATCCTGTGGGGAGCCTGGCGAAGGATCCGCGGGCTGTGCTGCGCCCAGGGGCTGGACCTTGTCTGCAAGCTTCATCTTTTAAATGTACCATATACACTCAGTTCAAGTCAGCTGCTGCTGCTGCTGCTGCCTCTGTCATTATTTTAATGATGACTAACTCCCTAGGAAACGCTGTCTTTTACGGGAATCTTCATCTTTGGCCGTTTTTAATTCCACTTTCAGTTCTGTAGAAAAGTGTTTTGTTTCTTAGTGTCTCCATAGCTCAAGTGAACCCTAGGCGTGGCACTTCCTGTAGCAGTTAGAAAAAGGGGTACAAAGGAGACAACAATTTGAAAGTCTGTGTGCAAATGTAATGGTAGTTTTTTAACCTGATGTTAGATGTTCAAAATATGCTGTCAGGTCAATATGCTCATGCATCTGTTGAGAGGAAGGTTAATGTGGTTGGTTTACAATTAACAAGTGTCTTTTTGTTTTCCCTTTTTTTTAAGGACATGCATTTCGTCGCAACATTATCTTTATAGGAAGAGACAGAAACAGAACAAATAATGTACCAGACCAGGCAGCTCAGTTAGGGGAAAGCCCCCAGGACAGTAATTATAATTTTTTACTTGGGCAAAGAGAAGAGAGATTTGGTGGTTTTATTTCAAGGGTTCCTCAATCAAACAAGTATAAAATAAGAATCCAAGGTGAACAGGCCAACAGTGAAGCCACAGGACTCTGGACTAAACAGGAGAATGAGGGGTGAAGAATGAGATGTCAAGGTGGGCAAACACATGAGAGGACCATAGGACCCTTAAATAAGCAAGAAGGTTCATTTAGAGGAAGGAGGTATCAAGATGGACAAGCACAAGAGAGGACCAGAGGACACTGGAATAAGCAAGAAAATGAAGGCAGGGGGAGGAGATATCAAGATGGACAAGCACATGAGAGGACCAGAGGACCCTGGAATAAGCAAGAAAATGAAGGCAGGGGAAGGAGGTATCAAGAGGTAAAAGCTCAGGAAGGAGCTAGAGGGCTGACAAATGCAAAGGAAAATGAAGGCAGGGGAAGGAGAATGCAGCCTCGTGAGAATCCTCATTTCTCCCAGAATGCTACCCCAGGTGGTGCCCACCTCAGTGAGCAGCCTCGGCAAGTCAGAAGGATTGGCTATAAATTCTTAGAAAGTCTCCTTGAAAAAGACCCTTCAGAAGTTGTCATCACGCTTGCTTCCAGTTTGGGTTTGAAGGAACTTCTTTCCCAAACAGCTATAAAACCCAGTTTCCTTCAGCTCATTTGCCAGGTACTTCGAAAAGCATGCAGTTCCCGAATGGATAGACAGAGTATCCAACAGCTTCTTGGAGTGGTGAAGGAGTCCAACTTTCTCAAGGTCTGTCTGCCACAGTATGTGTCTGACATGGCAACAGAAGTAGTTCCTGCTGTACGGCAGGAGTACCCTGTGCATATTAGCAACATCATTTCACTTCTTCAGGACCTGATCAGTACTTTCCCAGCCAGCTCTGTGCAGAAAATCTCCGTCCTCTTGACAGTCTTGCCAGCATCCATAAATGCCCTGAGAGCTTCTGGTGTGGACATCACAGAAGAGACAGAGAAGAATCTCAATAAAGTCCAGATGCTCATGAAGCACCTGCAGGAGAAGAGACGTGAAGGCACACTGAGGGCTGATAACTGTACATTTACTCAGCCTCAGGTTGATGGTCAAGAAGAAAACTATCGTACCATGACTATTTATCCAACACTTAATGAGGTACGCAGTAATGAGAAACCCTTTCTACGTCCCAATATTGTTTCTGGAAGATATGAGAGCACCAGCATTTATCTTGACACCCATTTCCGGCTTTTGAGAGAAGACTTTGTGAGGCCTTTAAGGGAAGGTATCTTGGAGATTTTGCAGAGCTTTGAGGACAAAGGTTTGAGACAGAAAAAATTTGATGATATCAGGATCTATTTTGACACACGCATTATTGCCCCACATTGTGCCTCAACTGGCATTGTGTACAGGGTCCAGTTTGACATAAAACCATTGAGGTTTGTACAATGGAAGAACTCCAAACGACTGTTATATGGATCCCTGATCTGCATGTCCAAAGATAACTTTGAAACATTCCTTTTTGCCACTGTTTCTAACCGTCAGGCTGAAGAACTTGCCAATGGGTTTGTGGAGCTAAGTTTTGATGCACAGAGCCAGGCACTACTGGCAGAGGTTCGACCCTCAGACTCCTTTCTCATGGTAGAGACAACTGCCTACTTTGAGGCCTATAAGCATGTGTTAGAAGGGTTGCAGGAAATGGAGGAAGAAGATGTCCCATTCCAGAAGTACATTGTGGAATGTGATGCACAGGTGAAGGAGCCAGCATACCTGACAAAGGATACTGCCTACAACTTAGCACCCTTGATGGAGACGTCAGATGAACAGATGTACCCTGATAGCCTGAGAAGTGTCCACGTTCTAGATCCCAAGCAATGGCTTTCAATGGAAGCCTTGAGATTAGATGAGTCCCAGATGCAGGCATTGAATCTTGCACTCACCAAGGAGCTGGCTATTATCCAAGGGCCTCCTGGGACTGGTGAGAAATACTTGCTTTAAGTCTCTGTAATTTAAGTTGTTCTTCTTGATTCCCCCATTTAGGGAGATTGACTTCAGAGAAAGCCATCTGTACTGTCTCCAGAGCTTTAGTCCTGTGCCTAATCAATGTTTGAGTGGCCCAGTTAGTGTGAGCTGTGGAGACAGTTAATATCCTCAAATTCTTGTATCTGGTCTTGCTCATTGCTCACCTGGATGCAAGTAGACACCAACTGCACTGTTGGCTCTGCTTGTGTAATGGGGTGAAAAAATTTTCAATTACCTTTGAGGACACTGTACTTCTTACTGTGCAACACTCTATTTGTCTTCACAGCATGCTAGAGCATTGGGGCTGTTCAGCCATGAACCAGTGTGTGAATAGAGTATTACAAGATTAACTGTAATTCTTTTAAATGGTACCTAAATTCAACAAGCTTCTGCTTGCATTCCAGTAGCATGTGGATGTTTCACATGCAGCCAAATGTCATGTATAAAGCCATTAATGGTGCAGGCTGGGGCATGCCGTGGCAGATAAAACCCTGTGTTCAGGTCTGGTGTATTATCCAAAGGATGACAGTCTTGCAGTGCATGGCCTTGCTCAACTACAGAAAAGAAAGGCAGTACTTTCTTTACATTTTGTAAGCTAGTTACTCCTGTGGTCATTTCTCTTGGCACAGAAAAAGCCTAGAAGGAAGTCTTGTATCTTTTTTAATGATTTCTGTGTTTCAAGAGGTGGATTACCTTTTTCTGATTCTGAGCTTGTTTTGCAGGGAAGACTTACGTGGGTTTGAAGATTGTTCAGGCTCTTTTGACTAATGAGCATGTGTGGCAAAGCACTTTCCAGAAGTATCCCATACTTATAGTCTGCTACACTAACCATGCACTGGATCAGTTCTTAGAAGGTAAGAGTACCTGCAAATAGGATGGAGACTCAGGTAGAATCATAGAATGGTTTGGGTTGGAAGGACCTTAAAGATCATCTAGTTCCAGTCCTCCTGCCATCAGCAGGTCCACTAGACCAGGTTGCTCCAAGTTCCATTCAGCCTGGCCTTGAACACCTTCAGGGATGGGACATCCACAGCTTCTCTGGGCAACCTCTTATAAGAACCTGTAATTGAAAATTACACTACAATTCTTAGTCTGCTCATCTTACGGCACAATAACCTGCCCTTTTGCTTTGGTTGTTTTTTAGTGTCTCTAGCCTCATTGATATAAAGTAAAAAACCACTCAGACCAATCCACTATAGCATTTTTAGTTAAAAGGTGTTTTCCCTACCCCTTGTCCTACTGCAGAAAACAGAGCTTGCCCCTTTAGTACTATTATTTCTCTTTCATTCACAGGAATATACTCATTTCAAAAAGATGGGATAGTGCGTGTTGGGGGCAGGAGCAGCAGTGAGATCCTGCAGCGATTCACCTTGAAGGAGCTGAGGATGCAGTGTGACTTCAGACGTGACTTGCCAGGGCACCTCTACAGAGCCCATGCAAATGTATGTGCAGACCTCACTGGAGATGATGGGACTGGGTTGCCTGTGCATTGGAGCAGATAATTAAACCTCCTTCACACCTGGTCTTTCACCTTGTCTTATGCTGAAGTCGGCTGCCTAGTTCTTCGTTCTTCTGTCAGTTCCTTGTCCTGCTGTTTCTGAACTTTGTTTCTCTGAGTGTGATGCTCCCTCCCTTCTCTTTCTTCTGACTAGATAACCACTGAGATGGCACATGCTGAGCAGAAGCTCCAGGAAGGAGCGAAGCAGCTGGAATGTACAACCTATGGAGTTCTGCACGAGCGCTACCTGCAAGGCTGCATTGAACCCCAGCACTGGGCCAGTCTGATGAAGGGTCTGGTAAGAGAGGTCCCTTTCTTCTGAGTCAAGCAGCCCTAGAGTTTGCTTACTATCCTTTCTGCTAATGAGTCTGAAATTCCCCAAGCACACATCTTTTTAGCATCACTTGGCTACTAGGAGAGTGAGCGAGTGAATAGTAAGCTGTGCCAAATGACAGTAGTCTAGACTAGGCAGGGCAAACGGCTTTAAATTTTGCTCCTTTAAACTGTGGAGATTCTAGGTGATCTATATCAGCATACAAATACAAGTGCCCAAATGTAAGCCTCTTAAACTGAAGGGAAGAAGGGATGCTTTTTCTGAAGGTCTGAAGCTGCTCAGACTTTCTAGCTTTGAAGGGTCTCTCAGGGGTACCTGCCCTATTTGCCTGCTGCTGCAAAGTGCTGCTTTGGCATCATTCTAAGACTCTGAAGTGCAATAGGCCTGGCTGATTTGACTTTCCTTATTAGGATGACGAGGAGTTTTACTACAGTGGTTCACAGCACTCAGTGATTCTGGAGTGGCTGGGCCTTGGTGTACCTGTCTTCACCCAGAATGCTGCAGAGAATATATGGGCTGAAAATCCAGGTAAAAAAAAGAAAAAGCAAAACAAAGCAAAAAAAAAATCTAACACCAAAAAGACACCCACCCCCATCTTCTCTACATGTGTGTTTGCCTAAGCAATGCATGTGTGCCAGAAAAGAGACACTGTTACTTAACAGGCACAGAGTAAGGTGTTACTGAAAGGGAATGGAAAGATTAACCCTAATTTCCACAGAGTGACTGCTGCGCTGTGATTCTGCTAGAGTGGCTGTGGCTCAATGCCTGTGACTGGTGATTCTCACAGGTGGTCAGCAGGAGGGAGAGGAAGAGTGGGATGGTGAAACAGAAGAGGAGCTTTTGGAGATCCCAGAGATGGCTGAACTGATTGAAGCTGAGAGAATGATTGAGGATGAGAAGGCAGCAAAGCCTTGGAGAAGGAAGGAGGAAGATCACAGAGCTGTTCATAGACTAGTCAGCATGATGTTGGCTATGAAGCTGGAGGACCTGGAAGAAGGAACACCTCAACAGAAGACCATGCAGTGGGAGGTAACTGCCTGCATTAGCATGCTCTGGCTCTGCTTGACTGTGTAAAGAATAACGTGGGGATGCTAATACAGAAAGATCTTTGTACTGTAACTGCTTATTGGAAAGCTTTTTTTTCCTGCAGATAACTGCTGGTCAGAAGAGGAAAATGAAGCAGAAGATGAAGGCTGAGCTCCGTAAGCAGAATGCGATGACAGAGTCAGAGGCCAAGGCTATTCAGGATCTGTGGCAACTTGACCTGAGCTCCCGCTGGAGGCTTTACAGGTGACAAAGCTATTTTGCAAGGTCTATCAGGCAGGTGTTTCCTAGGATCATTCCAGTTTGCAAACTCTCTGTCACACCACAATGTTTCTGTCCATATCTGTTCAGCTCCTTGTCTGAACTTGCTTGTTCTTACCTTCCCTCTACTGCATGGGAAATGATGTCATCCCCTCTGTGTGTGTGTCTGTGTTCAGGACTAAGTACAGATAGTAATAATCTGTTGCTCAAAAGACATAGAGGAAGTTTTGAACTGAATCCACTCAGAAGTTCTGGATCACCAGCGTGTTTTCCTTGTTCTCTGTGGTAATGGCTCTTTCTTCTCAGGCTTTGGCTGCAGACTTACCAGGGTTTCATTCGACGGAGGATTCTGCGGCATGAACAGCAGTATCAGGCAGCAGCAGAAAGGCTGAAAGAACTGAAGCTCCAGGAAGATCTCTGCATTCTCAAGGAGGCCAGAATTGTGGGGATGACAACTACAGGTGCACAGTGGTTGGGAAGCAAACAGTATTGCACTGCTTCCAGTAATGGTTAAGGAAGCTTGTTGCCAAAAGATTAGTACCCTGTGCTGCTCCACTGCCTGGGTCAGACTCTTCATTAGCCCTTTGCAAATGTGGCTGTTGTGAGAGTTGTTGATTAGTGGCATGAGCAGTTTCTGTGCACTTTTCCTCTCTCCCTATCTCAAGCAGCATTCCTCTACTAGAAATGCACTTGTGCCTAAGTAAGGCCCAGCCAATATCTGCACCACTATCCTCACAGCACTTTTTTGTGATGATAGTATTAAGGTCATTGTAGTACGTGCCTTTGAAGAGACAATTTAAGATTTATTCATGTGTGTAGATCAATATATCAAGTATATCTTACGTCTGAAGAAAGCATTGAAAATAGGACTAATCCCCACCTGCCTTCCCTTCATATAGAAGCCATCCCTGGTATGGTACTGTCCTAAAATTCAAAAAGTCAAGTCTTGAAAATGGAGAATCTTGAGAAGAACTCCAGTCTTTTCTGGGACACAGCCTATTCCTCTCCCTGAAAACTCTTGTCATACTGCCTGCATATAATTATATCCTACTCAATGTTTGTCTTCTGTCCTTGCTCAGGTGCTGCCAAATACCGTCAGATCTTGCAAAAAGTGGAGCCGCGAATTGTTATTGTAGAAGAGGCAGCAGAGGTGCTCGAGGCTCACACCATTACTACTCTGACTAAAGCTTGCCAGCACCTCATCCTCATTGGAGATCACCAGCAGGTAACTTTCTCATAACTAATGCCTGCAGTGCAAATGAACTAGAAACTTTTAACCAAACACCACATGTGGTAGGTTGCCAAGACTTCTTGCTCCCCAGTTTCCACAGGTCACACAGGTCTTGTCTCCCATAGTTTTGGAGCTGAGCTCCTGTGGGATTGATCTTTTGGTTTAACAGATACAATTTTATACGTGCTTAAATTGTGACTGTATCTAACTTTGATATTTAGTACATCTTCAAGAATCCAGTCTCTAGTTTCTCAGTGGGGGCCCAGTGACAGAAAAGGAGATGAGTGTAAAAATCAAACTAACACATAGGAAAAATGTTTAAATGTGAACCTCCTGTACCTTCTGTTTCAGTTGCAGCCTGGTGCAAACGTATATGACCTGGCCAAGAACTTCAATCTGGAAGTCTCTCTCTTTGAAAGGTTGATCAAAGTGGATTTCCCCTTTGTCTGTCTGAAATACCAAGTAAGGAAGACCTGTAAAAAAACTCCATTGCATTTGCATTTAGGTTGTTTTAAGTTTTTAATACACTTAAGTTTATATTTCTACTCTAAGAGAAGCCTAAAAGAAAAGAATATATGATTTAATTTCTCAGAAGGATGGTAAGAGCTGTCAAACTGCCACAGTGTTCCAGTATATTTCTAATTACTCACAGCACTGTACTTCCCATATGTTTTAGTGCAAAGAATATGCCTTATTGTGGTATCTGAAACTTCCAAAACTTTGGAGAGTAATAGCACAACTCTTTCTAGGCTGCTTCCTGATATTTATGGCTAAATTTCTATAATAATTTATGTTGGTGCCTGGAGAAGTTAATTCTACCACCAGCAGTCCTGTATTAAAACTACCTAGAAGTAATAACCTAGTAGTGGTTAGGGTGAAGTGTTGGCTTTTGTTGTCTTTAACAGTGCTCTTAGATTTGCACTCAAACCAGCACTCTAGTACCAAGTGATTTTCTTGAAGATATTCTGCTACTGCCAATCCTGTAGGTGATGGTGGTATCAGCAGTAGGGTAGGGGAGAGCAGGGATTAGGAAGTGCTTCCTTCTTGCCTCTTATTGAAAAGTCACCATTGTGTTGTATTCAACCACAGCCTGTACAGTGGAACAACAGGATATTAACAGGTAAATGTGGTGCTCCTTCCTCAAGATTGATAAAGCTGCTTTGTGTTTCAGCACCGCATGCGTCCTGAAATTGCCCGACTTATCTGTCCTCATATATACCAGGAGCTTGAGAACCATCCCTCTGTCCTGAACTATGAGAACATAAAAGTGAGTTTTCAGCAATCCAAAGAATTGCTTTTGTCCCCTGTTACAGCATGTTAGTGCTTCTCTTGCATCTCTGAACTATTAACAGTCATAGCTCTGTCTGTAATTTTTCTGTACTTATCTTGCACAGCCCTTTTCTGCAGACTTGCTCACAGCTCTTGGTCATAATGTAACTATTTCCCCAGAAGTCTGAGCCAAGGTTGCACTGCTATGCTGATGGCCTCGGATCTCTGAAACCCAAGCAGCTGAATACCCTGGGAGAAAGAACTGGAAGTTGCAGAAAGAGAATTACAGTAGTTTAGCTTATGTGACCCTGTCTTCACAAAAAACCAATATCAATTAGTTAAAAGTTCTTTAACTGGATGAAGGAAGAATACTGAGAAGTATAGCAGAATGCTAAAGCCAGTCAAGAGAAAATTTAATTTTACTGCACTAGACACTATGCCATTATGGACACCTTGGAAAACCAGAGTTTTGTGTTTGATCTACAAAAACTGTTCTTTCCTGATAAAATCAGTCCCTGGTTTTGGCAGGCAGACCAATAATTTCTTATGGGTCGAGGAATTTCAGTTAATAGGCAAAAAAAAAGTTTCCTGCTAACTCAAGGCAAATAGAATTTTTGAACAGGTGAGCAGTCAACTCTATACCCCTGGAGCTGGTAAGGGACTACTGGACTCCTAGCATTCCTAGTTTTTCTGGTGAAAGAGCAGTCCTCCTTGCTGCTTTTTTTTTACTGCAGTAACAGAGAAGGCATGTTTTAGGCAAGTGCTATGCCCTGTTCACTGGTAACTTCCTTTTTCCTACATGGACAAAACAAGACATTGTTCACAACATGAATATGCTTTGAGAGATGTTACTAACACTTAATGTTCTCTTTTCTATAACCTGGAAAGGTACACTAGAAACATCCCTGAAAAGTTAGAGAATAAAATCATCTATAGGAACTGATTTCATATTAGGACACTGAAATGTTATCAATAAGCTGAAATGGGAATTTAAACTTATTAATCACTTCTGATTAATAACCTATGGAAATCTAAGAGGAAATCACCTAAGTATGCAGTAACTGCATACTGTAGTCCTCTCCATAAGAGTCCTCCTATCAGGGGATAATGGGGGACATGGAAACAAGCTGGCGGGACAGAAGCCAGAATTCTCTTTCTGACATCCTTTCTTTTGTTTCAGGGTGTCTCATCTAATCTCTTCTTTGTGGAACATGACTTTCCTGAGCAACAGATCCAGGAAGGGAGAAGCCACCAGAACTCACATGAGGCCCAGTTTGTAGTGGAACTGTGCAAATACTTCTTGTGTCAGGATTATCAACCTTCTCAGATCACCATTCTCACTACTTACACTGGACAGCTTTTCTGTCTGCGTAAGCTTATGCCAGCAAAGATCTTTGAAGGTGTGAAGGTTCATGTAGTAGATAAGTACCAGGGGGAGGAGAATGATATTATTCTGCTGTCACTGGTGAGGAGCAACAAAGAGGAGAGAATTGGGTTCTTGCAGATCCCTAATCGGGTATGTGTAGCATTATCCAGAGCTAAGAAAGGGCTATATTGTATTGGAAACATGAGAATGCTTGGCAAGGTTCCTCTCTGGAGCAAGATCATTCAAACTCTTCGGGAGAAAAATCACATTGGCCACTCATTGATGCTTTGCTGTCAAAACCACCCTGAAACCAAGACACTAGTATCTACAGCTGCAGACTTCGATCAAGTCCCAGAAGGAGGCTGCAGTCGACCCTGTGAGTTTAGATTGAGTTGTGGACATGTTTGCACAAGGGCCTGTCACCCCTATGACATGGAGCATAAAGAGTTCCGGTGTCTGAAGCCTTGTCAAAAGGTGCTTTGTGCAGATGGGCATCGCTGCCCACACCCATGTTATGTGCGCTGTGGACTGTGTCTTGTGAAAGTAGAGAAAACTATTTCTAAGTGTGGCCACACGCAGATGGTACCGTGCTCTACTCCAGAGAGTAAATTTATGTGCCTAGAAAGTTGCCAGAAAAAGCTGAACTGTGGACACACATGCAGCAATTTCTGTGGGGAGCAATGCACAAAGCAGTGTCCCGAAAAGGTCACAGCCACACTGAAATGTGGCCACAAGGAAGAAGTTGAATGCTGGGTTGCTAAGAGGCAACCTGAGATGCCTGTGAAATGTAAGACTGAGTGTTCTGTCACACTGGCATGTGGTCATGCATGTTCAGGTTCCTGTTACACTTGCTCGGAAGGAAGATTTCACAAGGCATGCAACAGGCCATGCAAGCGCTTCTTGATCTGCTCTCACAAGTGTCAGGAGCCATGTACTACAGAATGCCCGCCCTGTCAGCTGAAATGTGAGAATTACTGTATTCACAGTAAGTGTAACAAGAAATGTGGAGAGATCTGTGTTCCTTGTGCTGAGCCATGTGAGTGGCAGTGTCAGCACTACCAGTGTACCAATCTGTGCTCTGAGCCATGCAATAGACCTCGCTGCGATGTGCCATGTGCTAAGCTATTGCCCTGTGGTCATCCTTGTGTTGGATTTTGTGGAGAGCCCTGCCCAAAGAAGTGCCTTGTTTGTAACCGTGAGGAACTCACTCAGATCTTTTTTGGCTTTGAGGAAGACCCGGATGCTCGATTTGTACAGCTTGAAGACTGTGGCCATATCTTTGAGTCCCAAGGCCTTGACCATTATATGGATGTAGATGATGGTGTGGTCAAGCTGAAGGTATGCCCTCTGTGTCAGAAACCCATCAGAAAGAATTTGAGATATAGTACCAGTGTGAAAAGGCTTGTGGATGAGATAGAACAGGTGAAACAGAAAATCCAAGGCTCAGCACAGGAAATTGAGTCTAGCAGACAACGACTGCAGGCTACACTGGCAGGGAATACTGTTCTGATGAGCAATCTACCCCAGAAGTACGTCATGCTGAAAGGTAAACTAAAAGCTTCTCCTCTGTCCACAAAAAGTATTGGACTAATTGAGAATCAGCTTAACTTCTACAAACGTGTAGCAGACCTAACCGCTAGTGTGAGCAAAATTGCTGAGAATGAGAGGCAAGGGGTGAGAAAGAAGCTGGATGAAGTTCAGGAATGGCTGGACAAGCAACGCATCAGTTTCACAGAACAGGAGCTCTCTGACCTGCAGTCTGAGATCCACAGATTGACTTATTTGGTGAACCTCTTGGCAAGGTGCAACGTTCCAAGTAGGATGATCTCCCCAGAACTTGCAGCAGAGATTGCCAGTACACGTAAAATCCTGGAAGGGACAAAGAAATTTACAGAGCAGGATGAGACTGCAGTGAAGACTCACATGGAGAAGATCACCACTGACTTGCCAATGTCAGGCCTAGGGATTTCTGAAGCTGAGCGGGTGCAGATTGTCAAAGCTATCAACTGTCCCCGTGGCCATTGGTTCAAGTGCAAAAATGGACACATCTATGTGATTGGGGAGTGCGGGGGCGCAATGGAGAGGAGTAAGTGCCCTGAGTGCCATGAGGTCATCGGGGGCACAAACCACGCTCTGGACAGCAGCAACAGCCTGGCCCCCGAGATGGACGGTGCGACCCACGCAGCCTGGTCCGAAACAGCCAACAACATGCTCAACTTCGAGGAACTCCTCCAGCTGCTGTAGAGGGGTGTGAGCCCCTGTCCCTATCATAGCCACGCACACCCCGGCACACCCCGCTGCTTCCCCGCTTACTCCCTTACTAATAAAGTGCTTCGATGCGACCTGGGCCGGTCTGGTTTTTGGGGGGGCCGGGGCGGGGCCAGCAGGGGAGCGGGACATCGCCGGTCCTGCATCTCCCTGGGAGCGGGGAGAGCGGGACATCGCCGGTCCTGCTTCTTCCGGGGAACTGGGAGAGCGGGACATCGCTGGTCCTGCTTCTTCATGGGAACTGGGAGAGCGGGACATCGCTGGTCCTGCTTCTTCCTGGGAACTGGGAGAGCGGGACATCGCTGGTCCTGCTTCTTCATGGGAACTGGGAGAACGGGACATCGCCGGTCCTGCTTCTTCATGGGAACTGGGAGAGCGGGACATCGCTGGTCCTGCTTCTTCCTGGGAGCGGGGAGAGCGGGACATCGCTGGTCCTGCTTCTTCCTGGGAGCGGGGAGAGCGGGACATCGCCGGTCCTGCTTCTTCATGGGAACTGGGAGAACGGGATATTGCCGGTCCTGCTTCTTCACGGGAACTGGGAGAACGGGACATCGGCGGTCCTGCCGCTCCTTGGGAACTGGGAGGGCGGGACACCGCCGGCCCTGCCCCTCCCCGGGAGCGGGGCCGTGGGGATGGAGGCGGGATATCGCCGGTCCTGTCCCTCCCCGGGAGCGGACGTGACGCGGGGGCGCTGCCGCGGCCGCCCCCGCAGCGATGGAGGCGCGGGAGCCGCTGCGGGACGCGCGGGGGGCGCTGCGGGCGGTGCTGGCGCGGGTGCGAGGTGCGGGGTGCGGGGTGCGGGACGGGGCCGGGCGGGGTGCGGGGTGCGGGGTGCGGGGTGCGGGACGGGCGGGGTGCGGGACGGGCCCAGCAGGGTCCCCGCGGGCTGAGCTGTGTCTGTGCCCTTACAGAGGGAGAGCCCGGCGAGGGCCGAGAGCCCTTCGAGCTGCCGCGGTTCTGGGACGCGCTAGGTACGGGCCGGGGGATGCGGTGGGTGCGGGGATGCGGTGGGTGCGGGGGTGCGGTGGGTTCTGGGATGCGGTGGGTGCGGGGGATGCGCTGGGTTCGGGGATGCGGTGGGTTCGGGGATGCGGTGAGTTCAGGGGATGCGATGAGTGCAGGGATGCGCTGTGTTCGGGGATGTGGTGGGTTCAGGGATGCGGTGAGTTCAGGGGATGCGGTCGGTGCGGGAATGCGATGGGTGCGGGGGATGCCCTGGGTGCGGGGATTCTCTGGGTTCGGGGACGCGGTGGGTTCGGGGGATGCGGTGGGTGCGGGGATGCGGTGGGTGCGGGGATTCTCTGGGTGCGGGAATGCGGTGGGTTCGGGGGATGCGGTGGGTTCGGGGAGCAGCCGTGCCCGGTGCAGGGCAGGGCTCCCATCCCTGGCGGGTCTCCATCCGATGCTTGGCACGTGTCCTCCATTCGTAGAGTCGTGGAGTCATGGAGGTTGAAATAGATCTCTAAGATCAAGTCCAGCTGTCAGCCCCGCGCTGCCTCTGTAACCCCTAAACCACATCACCCAGCGCCCAGACCCAGGCGCCCCTCAAACACCCCCAGGGATGGTGACTCCACCACCACCCTGAGCAACCTGTTCCAGAGCCTGACCACCCTGCCAGTGGTCACCTGGCACTCCAGGGTGTGGGTGCTGGCAAAGCAGTGGCTGATATTGAACCATTGGTACAAGATTTATAACGCCCTTGGTCCTTGTTAAAGCCTTCCCAGGGCATTTTGGGGAAGGGGTCATGGACCAAGATGCAAACTGGGGTTGTGGATATCACTGCCAGCCATGTAAAAAGAGAAAAAAAAGGAAAAATAGCAGGCATAGGACACAAGCTACGTGCATGGCACCGTGGAATTTTTCTTTGGACTGGGATTTAGTTTATCTGTTTGTGTGGCTTGGGAGGAACTAATGATAAGCAAGTTATGGTAATCAAGTAGTAGCATCAGAGGTGTCACTCATCATCCTTTGCCTAAGTTACTTTCTCTTCTTTTGCTCCCATTGAATATCTTTTAGGTCAGACATTCCAAGTAACGTCACAGGAAGCTACAAAGCTGAGTCTGGCATTCTCAAGGCCTCCACTGCCTTCTGCAGAGGTGAGTGAAATCCTCCACAGACTGTGAAATTGCTGTATGCGTGACAAGTTTCAGGTACCTCTTGGTTCTCTTGACTAAAACAATTTGGTTCAGTGCAAACAAGGGATGTCATCTATGAGCTGTGTATTGTACAGTGTATTAACAAACTTCAAGAGGTGCCCAGGGAACTAGTTTCTATAAGTTAAGGAGACATACTTAATAGAAGCATTCTCGCATTCTTTAACAACTACAGCTAGCTGCTGATAGAGACAGAATATTGGAGAATACATGCCTTAGATCCAGCAAAGAATATGAAATATTTTTGCTATTAAGTGAGAGAAGTTTATCACACCTGTGTTTGAAGGAGAGATGAAAAAAATCTTCAGAATAACAATCTAAGCTACTTCTTCCTCTCTGGTGCATGACCACCACACCAGGGCGTGTTTTGTCACCAAATGATGAGGTGGTTTATTATACATACAGCTTGTTTATTGTATCTTCTTGTGCTGGATTTGTTTCTCAGGCAGGAAGTATCACTATGCTTCCCTTTTCTCAAAGCAATCTGAAAACCAGCGAATGCATGTGAGACTTTCTAAATGTGCTGCAGCTGTGTGTGTGCTACTCATGGGGATCCAAAGGTGATCCTTTTGCCTCTCAATTTTCAGGATTGCCGGAAGCTGAGTGAAGATGTCCAAAATGCCATTCTGGCAGTTGCCACAGTGTACTACTGGCTCCCCAAGGGCCAAGGTGAGGTAGTGGCAGCAAGGCACTATATAAGGTGATGGTTCTTTCACCACTGTGTAAAGAAACCCAGTATTTCAGAGCCCAGTATGAGATCTGGCCCAATAATAAATCTGCAAGTTTTCATTAGCAGGTTGTCCCATTATCAGCTACTCTGTAGACTTTGAACATGTTTATGAGTGAACTACTTGTCTGTCTACTGCAGATTTCCATCCATGGAAGAGTGATAATGTAGGAAGTTGTATAGTTGATTGAACATTGGTATTTATGAAGTATTGAAATCCTTGTCCAGAGTCCTTTGGGAAGTCTTTTGCTTCCTTCAAAATACCTGTAGCTTCATTTGTACAGTGTATCCACACAAACAGAGCAGTCTGTGTGTTCTCAGCAGCTGTGTTTCTCAATCTCAACCAGGTACTACTCTTCGGAAGATGGTACGAGATGCTACCACTGAAGTAGTGGAAGGGATGATCCAGCTCACAGACACAATTCTCAATTCTCCAGTGGAGAGGTTGTAATTTTCAATCACATGATTCTATGATTTTATGATAATTTTCCAAAAGAAAAAGGAAGAAAAAAGTTGCAAGTATACCTGTTAGGAAGCAGCAAGTGCAGATTGCAGACTGATTCCTAGGGGAAATGGGGAGGCAGAAGCAGAACATTGTTGAAAGCAGGAACGGGCAGAGGCCTCTTCAGCAAAGGCTCAGTTCCCCAGGATCTGAGTGATCAGGGCAGTGCTGGTGAGGGTGATGAGATTCATTTGAGAGTCAGATCCTCAGACAAGCCCATAGGGATGATTTCAAGCTGGAAAGTCAGGCCGGTAAGTCACGATCAGGGTCAGGTCCAGAGCGAGTGAGCAGCATCAGACACCATCCAGTGATTGTCCATTACAGTGAGTTGGGTCTGAGGTCAAGGCAGGAAGGTCAAATTAGGATGCAGGTCAGAATCAAGGGTGTGTGAGACTGGGTGCAGACAAAGCTGCTGCACAGCTGAGGTGGAGCTCAAACAAGCCCTGGTGAAAGAATCTCCAAGGGTAAAGGTGGACTGGCCCTTACTTCTGGCTATCTTCTACTTAGCCAACTAAACTTCAGCTGAGCCTACTGAACTCTGGGAGGGTGGAGTATGCTCAAGGCTCTGATCTTGTCCCAGTAACTGAGCTAGATGTATTTTTCTACATGGACAATAGATTTTCATCCTGTCCATGACCAGGAAAGATTTTGGGAGCAGGTTTACATGAAGATGCTGGATAGCATTTGAACTATTTGATAGTTTAAGGATGAGCTGTCATGCAATGACTGCCCTACTTTATAAAATTATTGGACCACTATGGACTGTTTCCTCTCTTAATGGATTACCTCAGCAATCTCTAATACAGACTTGTGCTTTGCATGGATTCTGAAAGAGAAATAATATGCCTGAGCATCTTTAGAGACCTTTGTAAGAGTCTCCTGCTTCTTGTTCCAATGGGTAATTAAGAACAGTAGGAGCCAGCATTTACACAGACATGGGCTACTACTGACCAGCTGGTTGGTGACATCTTTTCAGCAGAACTACTAGTGTGCATCATCTTTGGTGCAGAAAATAAAACCACAGTGGTGTTTATAAATTGTGGTGTTAATTAAAAGTGATGTTAATAAAAGCACAGGGCTGTTATTGAGTCTAACTGGGGTTATTTGTTTTGTTTCAGCTTGTCTCAGGAGCAGCTTATATCAACTGGAGGTGTGTGGGAGGCATGTGAGCAAGTATCCAACCTGCCACGAGGTGAGTATTGTAAATGCAGAGCAGCAAAACTAGGACATGTTGTCTTAGAATATCAATAGCCTATTCAAGGGCATTGCAGCTGGTACAGTGAAGGCTCACTCATTCTCCAAAACCTGACTGGTTTTCAAATGTATGAGCTTGGAAGCCAGGACAGATTCTTTGCATGGCAACAGCTCTGAGCTCTGCAAAAAGTATAATCCTACAATCTCAAGATCTAATTATGGCAAACCCTAGGTGAAGGTTGTTGCAAACTAGTTTGAAGCGGTGGGGTGCCACAGTTTTCATCCTTTCTCTTTTGCAGATAACCAGGCAGCAGTTTCATCAGCTCTGGCTGCATGTCTAGGTGTGGTCAAGGATGCGGTGGAGGAGATGGAACACGTAAGGAAGCCTCTAAGTCTCAGAGGAACTTGCAGTGGTAGATTAATAGTCTCATAGAATATCCTGAGTTGGAAGGGACACACAAGGATCATCAAATCCAACTCCTGGCTCTGCACAGGACAACCCCAAAAATCCCAACATGTGCCTGAGAGTATTGTCCAAATGCTCCTTGAGCTCTGTCAGGCGTGGGGCCATGACCACTTCCCTGGGGAGCCTGTTCCACTGCCCCACCACCTTCTATGGTAATAGAAGGGTTTTGTTATATACAGGCTTTAATTTAAATTTGCTCTAGGTTATTGTTTTTTACATGGATTTTAACGAGTTTTTAATCTCATAGTCCTGGTTCACTTTATATAAGGTTTCCATAAAGCCATGTCCTGAATTGGGCATGGGGTATGTGGGAGGCAGTTTAAGTTGATGTAAAAATGTCATTATTCACCAGTTTCTTGCTCTTTACACTGTTGAATTAGAGTGGGGGATTAGTTTTCATAATCCAGTTCTAGGATTAACCAGCTGAGATTCCCCCATTAATTATTTGCATGATGTCTAGTTGATGTTTTCCCTTTCCTCCTGGGTGTTGCTGGAATTGATGTCAGGCTCTGGGTTTTCAGTGCATCTGTGTTCTCAGGCACTGGTGGAAGGGCAGGATCCCTATGGTGACATCATGGAAGATGAAGAGCTGGGCTTTCGGGGCAACAGGGACACATACTGGTCAGAAGCTGACAGGCAGCTGCTTAGCTCCTGCATGGGACTGATGAAGGCTTCTAAAGCCTGCCTGAAGAAGGTGCTGGGGGCAGTGAAAGCCCATGGCAAAGCTGATTCTCCAGAGCAGATTGCTCAGCTGGATGACCTTGCAGACATTGCTAATGAGATCAGTCCGAGGTAAGAAGGTCTCTCCCTGTGCTGCTTTTTGCTCTAGAACAGTCCTGCTCTTTCTCAAGGTCTAGAGAACAGATTAGGACAACCTTTATGATGCTGGAGCTGTGAGCTGGTGGTGGATGCAGCTGTGGTGGGAAGACTATTGTGGTATAAGCTGTTGAGAGTTGTGCAGGTCAGGAGAGGAGCATACATTGTAGTTTGTGGTGGGGCTGTGGCCAAGTCTCACCCCACAGTGACAGGGGCACACAGGGGTCTGAGGAGTCAGTGGGTACAACTGAAATGCAGTGCTGTTCCTGATTTACAGTCAAGGTTGGGTGTAAGCTTTGACCAGGATCCATGAGTTATCAGGACCTTTCTTCCATTGCTCCCCTCTTCTATTGTAGTGTTGATGAGCTGGCACTGAGCATGTACCCACCTGTGAACCCACTGGCTGTGCGACTTAATGTGAGTATCTGCAGCCTCTGGGGGGAACTGCTGACTGGGCTGTAGAGAAAGGGGGGAAATCAAACTGCAGGGGTTATGTGATTGTCAGGGAGAGGTGGGTGTTAGTGACTGCCTTAGAAATGATTTCTTAGGGATGAAGGTTTTTGCACGCTTCATTTCCTTTAGATGGAAATACATTCCTCACCCTTACCTCTTCAAGGAAGGGCATGACCACTTGAAGCTTTAGCTCTGAACTATAATCCATATAGATGTCCAGTGACAGAACCTCAGGAAAGTGAGGTCTAAGGCTGCTGATGTACTGCATGTGTATTTTCTCCCTTGGGTAATGCAGACTTGCTCAAATGAAGTTACCTGTGTTAAAAATACAAATTGAAAACTCCTGGAGTGAGTGTGTTTAAGAAGTGAAACAGGCTGCTCAGAGAATCAGTGGCATCTACATCTTTGGCAATACTCAAAACCTGAGTGGGCAATGTTCTGGCAGCCTGACTGAACTTTGAGGTGGGCCTTGCTTTGAGCAAGGGTTTGTGCTAGATGACTTCCAGAGGTCCCTTGCATCATAAATTAAGTACAAATCTTACCATATATGAGATTTTTTTTATTCTTAATTCTAGTTTTATGCCTTTAGCCAGTGGCTTTATTTTTTGGAATGAAAAAGAAAGTATTGCTTAATATCAAATGGCATTGGATTCAGTCACTTCTAACTTCATATCTTAATATCAGTTACCGAATTCTAATAGGTTTATCTTTTTCCAAAAGAGCATTTTAGTGTATGCTTTAAAAACCAGACTGTTTTATTTTCACCTGTCCCAGCCAACAGTAGGAGGGGAGACACTTCCAACATGACAGTGATATATAACTTCATTCTGCATCAGGATGGGTGGCAGTTTTATTCATTCATAGCTGTTGAGCATTCCTGCATTCCTCTTTCTTTCCCAATACTGCTGGGACTCTATTTTCCCCCATGTTTGGCTCACTTTATTTCCCTTTTGTTTCTTTCTAGGCTGCTAAGTTGGCCTCAGTATTAAAGAAAGTCTTAGAGATTGCAAAGTGAGTATGAGCTACAGTTTTATAAGTGTGTGTTCCCTGCTGTGAAGGTTGAAACATTTCTGCCTCATGCTGAAGATGACTTTGGACCTACAGACATGGATGTGGGGTCTCTATAGTCTCCTGGGGGTTGTTCAGCACTGCACAGTAGCCATGTGTTGCCTGGATGCATAGGTGTAAGATACCCAGGAGGTTTTCCTAATGAATTTCCTTCACGTTTACAGGACAAGCCATGTATGTCCACCATCAGAGGAAGGCTGGGTGCAGTTTCTAAATGATGCAGTAGATCACAACATGAACAAAATCAAGAACTTCACACAGGGTCAACTTTAGCTCTTCGGTGCCTACATGCCACTGGCTCTGGCATATGCTTTTCCAGTGAATCTTTCTGTTCTTCAACTGCTTGGAAAACAATGAGAACAATGTTTTTAGGAGAGAACTTTACTGCCACTTGGAAAAACATTTCCATGAAGCTGCTCTTTGCCATTGCAGAAGTTGTGATTTTACTTGGATTCTTGGGATGATGCAGTGCTGCATCTTAATGTGCCCCATTCTTCAGACATTGCAACTGCTGTGGGGTTCAAAGAAAAATAAAATATGCTAGATTTGCATTAGTTGCTTTATCTGTCTTCAGGGGACAGAAGATATATATAGAAGGAAAAGGTCTTGCTTCTTTTGCAAGCAGACCAATGAACCATTATAAAATATGTTGCTATTTCCTCTCTAACGTTAGAGAGCAGTGAATGAGCTTTCTCTGTTTTATTTCCTCAGAAAGCAGCAGAAAATACTGTTTACTGCTTTATCAATCTCAAGGATCTGTAGTGGGAAAAGAGTATATCTCTAGAGAAATGCTACATCTATAATAATTTAAAGTTGCAGGATCTCTTTTTTTTGTCACAGATAGGGAACATGACTAAGCAGTGGTGGGTTCAGCACATGTGTGTGGTGAGAAATGCAGTGTCTGCTGAAGATCCAGCCCCTCTGTCACAGCGAAGTTCAGCTTCTAAAATTCAAGAGTGGACATAGTGGCAGATGGGAGAGAGTTGAAGTTGTTTAAATAATCAAAATCAGACATGATTTTAAACTTAACTTTTATTAAACTGTTAACATCTGTGCTTGCCTAAGATCAGGGCACAGATCATGACCACTCTTTTGTAAGCAGGACAGCAGGACCTGTTCTGAGTTGAGCTTCAGGCAGCTGCAATGTCTGTAGTTCTGTAGCTCTTCAGGTTCTGGAGCTGAGGGCAGGTAAGTTGTGCAGTGAGTCTTCTGGGCCCAGCTCGGATGGGGGTGAATGGGACTTGCAGCTCTTGAGTGCTTTTAGCTTGCACAGATCCCAGCCTGAAAGATGAGAAGGGATTATACAGGAATCACACCTCTTTGTATTTCTAGTTTGCTGGGCCTAGGAAGTGCATTTGCTAGACAGGAGTGTGGTGCCAAAAAAAGGAAAGAAAAGAAAGGAAAAAAGAAATAAATAAAAGAAGGCTAGCAGTTATCTAAACTACCAGAATGGCATTGTCATCTGACAGTTGTTTGGGTGGGAGATAGGACAGGAGAGTGGAAACTCCCCATGGAGCCATCTAAGATGACTTTGTCCTAATGCAGCTACTTCAGAGACATGTGGAGTGTTTGTCCTGGGAAGGAGAGCATGCCTTTTTGGATGACTCTTGGCAACCATTTGCCTGGTTCTTCAGTAGAGAACGGGAAGACACCACTGCAATTGTACCCAGGGACTGTTTTTATTGTTTACAGTGGGTAAGGGGTGGAAAGCTATGTCACAAACAGTATAGTTTTACTCCACTTAAGGATGCTTAAGTGGCTCACTAAAAAGTAATTGATGTCTCATGGCTCATTTCAGTGACATCTAACTGTTGTCTTATTTAATGTGTGTTTCTGACTAAGTCTTATGGTACTTCTCTTGTCCTTTTTGTTGGCAGGAGGTTTTCCTTTTGCTATCTAGGCCTTTGGGGTTGAAGCTTTCACAGATGCCATATTGACTTCAACTTAAGTATTACACATTTATTGGAAGTTCTGTTGGCTTCTCCTTTTGATTGTGAAAATCTTCTGTGTTATCTGTAAATAAAGGATGGGATGCCTGGGGCTTTCATGCTAAAGCAGTATCTTCCTGTCATGTTGTTGCCTGGTTATTTTGGGGGACACCCTTTTCTGTGCAAGGATTTCTTTAGCTTGTCTTGTGTCTCTTTTTCCATTTGCTGTCCTTAGATCCATCAGTTTGCACTTACCTGTACTTCCTTTGTCTGTAAATGAGCCCTCGCCCTGCAACTGCTATCACACACTGCTCCAGGGGTTCAGTGAGAGGGTTCAGGAGGCTGATCTTTGCTGTACTTGGCTGATACTGTACCATGTTTTCTGGAAGCTGTTGAAAGAAGGAAATGAGCTCAAATAGAGAGAAGAAAGAAGGTTCTTCTATGATTAAAGGGAGATGTATGGGTTTTTTTTGTGCCAGAGTCTTAGCCTGAGCTGCCAGCTGGCAGATGAGGCAAAGTCTGGGTTAGTTTCTTCTGCTCTAGTTTCCTTCTATAGTCTCTTGATTTCCAGACTAGTAAGTGAGTTAAGAGTCATCAGGATTTCCTCATGCACACACACAGGAGAAGTAGAAGTGGGAGTGCTGTCCAAGCAGTAGCCCAACAAACTAGCCCAACTCACCTTTCCCAAACTGGTATCTCAGTGCTTTGAAAGAACACAGCACGAGCAGAGCCACTGAACCCAGCAGAATTATTTTGCTGCTTATGACTATGAAAGTTGTTTTCTCCCTGCCCAGTCTAACCTCAATAGTGAGAAGGGGATCAGAAATGCTGATTTCTTCCTGTGCCAGGTATATGTAGAAGGAATCCTCATCTCTCAGCACAGCAGTCAGCCTGAGCAGGTGGTTCTCTCCCAGCTCTTTTTCATACCATGAGTAAGGCACAAGGACCTTCAGGTTGTTGACTGGAATAGAGTGGTGGAAAAATAGATGATAAGTACAGTCTGGTCTTTTCCTGCATGACACCTTGGAGTGTTTAGTGCCCAACATTGTACTGAAAGCTGCAGCATTTAAATGCTTAAGTGATCACAACTGGATTTGCATATTGAAAATCTCTAAGGTGATGTTGCCAAAGTGTTTTATGTCACAGAAATACAGAATCATTAAGGTTGAAAGGGACCACAGTGGGTCATCTGGTCCAACCTCTCTGCCCAAGCAGGGTCATCCCAGACCACATGGCATAGAATTGTGTCTAAATGGTCCTTGAATATTTCCAGTGAGGGAGACTCTACAACCTCTCTGGGCAATCACTTACAATCAATTATTCAGCCAGCCTTTTGTAAACTTATGGGTAAGAGCATTTTTCCTAAAGTGAGAACTAGATACACTTTCTAGCCATGCACCCATCCACCCTTACCTTCATTATTTTGGAGATTAAAATGAAACTCCTGCTTCCAGAGTTGGGTAATGGGCACACCATTATAATGTAGAGACTGGACTCCAAGTACCAGGTGAGTAGCCTTTTCTGCACCACTGAGGTTAAACATTTCAATGGAAAGTGGAATGTCTTCTCCCAGTTGCAGAGAACTGTTTGATTGGAGCTGGATGAAAAAGTTAACTGGCTCTTCAAGGGAAATAGGGATGGAGCTAAACTGTGTTGTGCTGCTGCTGGTGGTAGTCTCGAGTTTCTTTATATTTCTGTAAGCTTTGTCAAGTACTTCTTTTTCCTTGAGAGACCCTGTCACAAAAAAGAAGCACATATTTTAGTATTCTTTCCAGTTTACTAGTGTGAAGCAGCAAGTGCAGGAGAACGGCGTTGATTTATCCTGGCAGTACCGTAGAAAACTGTTTCTAAGAGCAAAGAGAGATATCCTTTTGAGCTTCTGGTTGGAGCAGTTTGACAATTTCAGCTGACAGGATATTCATTGTACGTACCTGATGGATTCTACTTGGGAAGAATTGACATAGTTTTTAAAGCATCTTGGTGCTAACATTTGTCAGAGTAAAGGAGTCAGTGGCCTCTTTAACTATTGCTGTAGCTAAGGCAATACTTCTCATCTGATGGAGTGCAGCCAAGGAGACAACATGCCACAGGCTAAGATGAGATGGCAGGGTTGGGTGAGAGAAACAGCACTCAGACTCCAAAGCTGCTTTTTGAGGGAGAAATTTAGGCAATTTGAGAGCATAATTGTCCTTTTCAGAAAGTTGGAGTCTGAAATACGTCTATCTATCTATTACAGAGGTAATGGGATGTGAATGTACAGAGTGTAGAAGTAACAGAAGTCAGAAAAGTCTTTCCAGATGTGAAAGTGTCTGGTGAAGAAACACCTGGCCTTCTACAGACCAGGTCAATGCCATTAAGCAGGATGAAATTTAGACCTCTGCTTTAGGTCTGTAGCCAGAGTTAGGTGTTTTCATGCCATCAAAAAAGGAGAAGTAGTGAGAAGTGGATGACTGATGCTCTGGTTTGGCTCTGCTCTCTGGTCTATTACTCTTGTAACACTGGCAAGGATTGTGCTCAGCCACTGACTGGCCTACCCCATACCTTCAGGGTACTTGTACTTGTGTGTGATGTCCTCACAGCGTTCACTGCCAACACTCTTGGTGCTGATGTTGTTACCAGTGTATTTTGTGCCACCAAAAGCTGGCTTGAGGGTGTCGTCTGCTCTTTGTATCCAGACCTGACACTTGGCATTGATGGCAGCAAAGAAGTAGCAGACATCATAATCAACTTCTGTGTCCCCTTCCTTGATGGCATGGACAGGGGCTGGCCCACAGAAGGATGGACCTGAAGAGAAAATATGGCCTTGTTAAGACTCAGATGCTTTACCAACTAAACCCCTCCATAGTTTAGACCTGTACTGGGAGTGGTGAAGGATCTGGTTTAGGAAGACATCAGGAAGCAGTGCTGTGATAGAGCTCTTAAAAGCTGTGCAAGCTGCACAAACCAAACAGATTAAATAATGATTTGGGGCCTGAAATCAACAGGGTGAGTCCCTGTCCTTTTGCATCCTTCCATTGGAAGGTGGGGAAGGCAGGAATATGGCACTGCTTTATTTGCTCCCTGCTCCAGTTCCCCCCTGCTCTTTCTCAAGCCCGTCTCTGACATCTTGCCTTCTCTTTTTTCCTGGCAGGTGGCATCCAGTGCCTGCCACCCATTGTACTCTGGTAGCAAATCTGCCCGGGTCATCCAGCATTCGTTCCAAACGTGGAAGGTCCTGCAAGAGACAACACCACAAGTTTATACCAAAGGACTGAGCCCAGGGGTACAGTAATGTTTTAGCCAAACCACAGCCAGTTAATGCTCATTTGAGAGAGTCCAGTGCATGTTGAGAGTAGAGACCATGGGGTTTGATACAAGTGGAGTTTCTCCAGCTGGACTGGGCTATCATTGTGGGCCCTAGTAATAGGGCACTCTTCAGGTTGGATTGCACAATTTATCAAGAACAGGTCATGTAGACAGGACGGCAGCTGAGCTGTCTTCTATCCACCTCCCTTAAGCTTTTACCTTTGTTTTTTCCCCTCTATTCCTACATCCAGGTACTGTCTCAAAATTCTTGCTTGGGCCCTGCCATGTTTTCTTACCAGACACGAGCACGCTTGTCCTGTGTGAGCAGTGTCCCATCTTCATCATAATACTCATCCACGCTCAGGCTGCTCTTAGTGTTGTGAGCCCATGTAAAGCCTGTCACCACCCTGGTGGGAATTCCCAGGCACCTCAGAACTGTGCAGAAGAGAGAGAGCCATGACTCAGCTGTGCCTCCTGCCCTAAGGGTGCCTCTGCTGATAGATGTAGAGCCTTTTTTGGTGCTAGGCCTGTTAGGAATGGCACCAGGGCTGCTGGTTGGACTTGGCAAGAGTCATTGCCCCTTCAGGAAATAAGATCTCATAGGTGCATTGGGAGAAAGGTAGTGATGCTGAGTGTTGATAAGGACACTCTGAAGATCTGCCTCTCACCTAAACATTAAAGGTTATGTTACTGGATCTGTGTTAATCCAGGAGGTGCTGGAGGTTCTGCAGACCAAATAAGGCTCTGCTCAACACAAAAATCCTTGAAGTGCCACTGTACCTGAACACATGACTGCAGCAAAGACCCAGCACTGCCCGTAGCGGACAGGCTGGCACTTTGATGCAATCCACTGCCGGAGGATGGGGCTGCTTCCCAGCCACTTGGAAGGGGGTGTCCCATTATCGTACTGCCCAGCCTCACATTCTGTCAGGATCCCCTTGAACTCATTGCAGTTCAGCTGCAGGGAAGGAGGAAAGAAAGATGTATTAAGGAATTGCCTCTCTTTGGTAGGTCCACTCATTCCTGTTTGATGAAGCTACTCCCAAAGCAGATGAAACCAAGAAGATTTCTTTGTGCAAAGCACAGAGGTCATGGCTGGGCAGAGCAAGTGCAGCAGACTCCTTAGATTTATTCAGTGAGTGTACTGTCACTGCTAAGGAGCTCCTGCAGCACTACTTGTCTGCTGCAGGAGTATGAGGACAGGCTGGAGTTGGGCAGGATGTGTTTGGAGCAGCCCTGGGCAGGCTTCTTCTTTGGTCAGTGGGTTGCCCTGAACTGGGATTGAGAAGGTGCACCCTGCTAGGGCCAGGGCTGCTGTCTGCTCTCCTTACCATGGCAGCAACTGCACGGCAGACGTGGACAGGGCTCTTGCGCTGGGTGGGCTCCTTGTCTCCTTGATAGTGTTCACCCAGACACAGCAGTGTGAAGCAGATGTCAACAATGTCCTCCTCAAACTGAAACAAGAACACATCATTTCAGGAAATTTGGCCTGAACTTTTGTTCTCTTGAGTCCCTGCAAGGTTTTGTAGCTGTGCAGATTATTTCTTCCTCTCTGCTGATACAAGTCTTACACAAGTGGGCTGAGGAGGAGAGCTCCAGGCAGAGGTTTGGAGGGGGTGCACAACATACTGAAGACAGATACCTGACTGAAGTCCCAGGGTTGTGCTATGAGTGCATTTTCAGTCCCAGAGTAGATGACACCCTCTTGGTTTAAAATGTACTCCTGCCGCTGTGCCTCATTAGCCAAGAACACCTCGTCACCTGGATGAGAGGAAAAAAAGCATCAGGAAGAAAGCACTCCTGGTCTCAGATGCACTTGCATCTCTCTTACATCAGCAGACTCCACTGCACTCCAGGGATTTTGGCAGGCCCTGTCATTCTGCCTTGAAAAACACCACAGATTGTGAATCAGACAGGAGAAAATTATTTCACTGTCGTCTCTGCTTCCTTGTTCAAAAAGTTCCCCCAGAACTAGGCAGTTGCACTAGCCAGCATTTCACTGTCCTGACTCATAACTTCTCTAATACTAAGAAAGATGCAGTGGCCTTGATCAGACCAATTGCAGTCTTGACTCATCTTAAAATCTTTATTGTATGAAACGTTTCATCAAACATTTTTCCCTTAGGAGGGCAGTGCTCTGGCAGTGGAGTTGTCCAGGAATGGGACAGAAGTGCTGAGTTAGGCAACTTTGAGCTTTGTTAGCCTCTGCCTCTCTCCTAAGGTGCTGTGAGGAGCAGGGCAGGAGTGGCAGGGAGCTCTGGGCGAGTCAGCCTCCATCTCACGGGGGCAAAGTGCCACAGCTCAAAAGCTGTTTTTGTGAAGTGGCTGTTCCCAGCCTGCCTTTCTGTCTCTGGCCACATACCTTGGCACCAGGGGTTAAAGAGAAGGATGAATTTTCCGAGGAGGTGGGAAGATTGGGAGGCACGTAGAAATAGAGTGTACTGGCCAATGGGAGCATTGGCAGGTGTGTTCACAGAGAGGGTCCAGAAGCTTGGGTCCTGTTCTTCCAGTGCTGCACTCCACTGCTTCTGGTCTCCCAGGCTGGAGATGGGAAATTCAGCCTGGATTTCATCTGCTTTGGAAGGGTGTGATCCTGCAACCAAAGAGATCTGGTTGTGTTTTATGCCAGACATTGTGTTTATTCCTCACCTGTGCAGACTGAAGGGAGCCACAGATCTCCTGGTGAGAGAGTCTTAACCCTTTAGCAGCTTAACTCCTAAAGAATATTCCTAAGGTTAGAACTACACTCAGGCCTCCACATTTGAAAGTGAGATGTGTATTTCATAGTTTTGTAGAAACCAGAAACAGCCAGAATGGTGCAGATTTGCTGCTCCTGGAATTCTGTCCTAAAACAAAAGTCACAGTCAAATGCTCACATTATGGTAAAACAAGCTGGGGCTGAACACTGCTGCACTTCTCAAGGGTCTCACTAGAAAACACTCCTTAAGGTTAGCTTAGTTTGAACATTCCTAAACCAAAAGATGGGAGATTCTGTGAGTACTCATGGAGTAATGGACCTGTATTGGTTATGGTGCTGCAGCATCTCTTCTGAAAGGGGTCTGGTTGTGACCCTGCAGCAGCAGGACACTCCTCTGTGTCTTAGCTAAACAGTTCACTGGCCTCATGTCTAAAAGTGACACCTCTGTCCAGTTCTGCAGGTGGCTTTTGCCACCAGCTCTGCTCTTCAGGAGTGTGGAGGAGCTCTGGTAGGTTTGGTAATGATTTTTACCTGTCTTTGCAATGAGGAAGGTCTTCTTCATCTGCTGCAGGTAGTTGTGTATTGGAGCTGAGAAGTTCACAGTGATGGTGAACGGCTGCCCCCGCCTCACAATGAGCCTTTCAGTGCCGATTTCTTCTGTGTGGTGGTTACTGTTGTTCATTGGGATCTTGAAATCACATTTTTTGATACTCAGACCTGTAGTGTGAGAAGATATAGAATGAGTTTGGGGCTGTGAACTGCCTGCAGTCTGGCCCTGACCCACATTTTGCACCACAAACAGATGATCAAGTGTTTTCTTCATTCAGACACTCCCCTCCTCTCTTTGAGACTTTCTGCCCAGTACCTGTAGGAGCCTTCAGTCTGAGCTTGGTTGTTCTGGTGTCAAGTGACTATTGAGCTGCCTTTGCCTACACCTTACATCACTGAGTGCACTGATGCAAACTTCACTGCTGGTTCAAATGCAATGTTGCTGTGATCCATCAAACACCAGGTTCTCTACTTTGCACCACATTCATTGACAATCCCATACTCAGAGCTGCAGGAAACAGAAAAATACCTCCCCCTTCTCTCTCGTCCTTCTCTTCCTCCTTCTGTTCTTCCTCCTCCTGTCTCCTATACATGCACTGCACACACCAAACGTGCTTCTGTCCAGCACCAGAAGACAGGAAAAAATTGTCCCGTTGTCCTGTGCTGCCTAAATACATTGCTCCTGTGCTAAACCCACAACCACTCTTTACAGTTTTCATTGGTTCTGGTCTCTCCTTATGTCTCCTAATGCCTCTCTTGCCTTTGCTTCCAATCTCTCATCTGTCTGCCTTAGCTTCTCAAACTCCTCTTAGTCACTGATACCAGCTTTTTTTTTGCTGTGCAAGTCGAACTCCCTTAGCCTTTAGAGTGCTGTCTTGGCTCCTGCCCTGTCAGCTCAGCTCTTCCACAAGCCACATGAACACTATCTTGGAGCAAGAACAGTTGTTTTCTCCTGGCACGCAACTTGCAAATTCTTGGAACTAACCAAAGTGATTTTTGCTTACCTTGGCCCATGGCTGCTTCCCTGTACCATGAAAGTCTTCAGCTCCTGTTCACTGGGGCGGGCAGCAGCTCCTTCCTTCAGCTTTCTTTAAAAACTGTCCTCTTGCAAAGTTGTTTGCTTGATTTCTTTATACAGGGTGGGTCGTGCTCTTGCCACCTTTCCAGCTTATCTCGCTGGCTTGGTGTGCAGATGTCGAGGACTCTTTTATCTCTCAGACCACACTGGAGACACCCTACAGATGAGGTTAAATTCCACAGCAGGATGCAAAGCGTTTAGAGACAGCCAGTGACAATTTCTTCAAGAAGCTGTGCTCTGGGGACCCCAAAATAGCAAATGCAAATCTCAATATGGTTCTAACAATGCACAGAATGCACTTCAAATGTTAGATCCTAAACCCTTCAAGGAGTTTAAAAGAAAGCAGTCAGCACATCCATTGCTCTTGTGCCTAATTCAAAAAATGAAACCACTTCAAAATGAGGAAATGTGTTAAAAACAACAACTAAAAGAGTAGAGTTTGTGTAGTATAATGCAGACTATTTAAAAGTATTGCACTGGAGACTTGGACTAAAGACATTCTTAGAAGTTGCTGTAATATAAAAAGAACATCACTGGATTGATAAGTAATTGATCAAAAGAAATAAGACATCAGAAACTAACAAGTTTCACTGTGGAGTGAGTCACCAACAGTTTTGCAGAAACCTCTGATCTTCCACAAATTCAAGAATAATTTGAGAAGCTGATTATACAATATAGTCCAGTCCTGCCCTACATGAACTTGGACTGCTTTGACTTTTATTAGGAAGCCTGGAGGTCACTAGATTTGCAGAAAATGGAAAACACTAAATATAAGAGCATTGGGTAGGTCTTCTAGATAATGCTGTGCATTTATTGTCAATTACGTGTGATTCTTGTATATGTCTTGAACTTGTTTATTATATAAAGAGTTAAACACAGCATGTGATGACCAATTCGTGCTCTTTCAGTGTTTGCAAGTTGTAAACCAATTGATTGTGCTCAAACTTGTAACTTTCTTTGCGTGGTCAGTGTTCTTAAATGCCCTTTTGCAGTACACATACGTGTTTATAAACATCTAAATGGGAATGGTTCAGACACGAGCGGGTGTTTATCCTATCAGCATCGTCTTGTAGTGGCTGTGTGTACCCACAGTACCATCTCTTGGTCAAATTGGCAATTGCAAGTAAGCTTTGCTACCTAGGATGCAGTTTATAACTCTGAGCAGAGCACTGCTTATCGTCCCTCTGTCTTTCGTTGCACTAAAGTGGGTTGAGAAGCCCCATTGGAAAGGTTAACACATAAAAGAGTCTTCCTGCAGTGCTGAAATGCTTGCCCTGGCATTCCATCAGGTGAGAATGGACAGAGGCTCTCAGTACATCAAGGGCTGTCCAGGTGGGGATTCTAGTGGGTTTAGAGGTCCAAACTAAAATCCATGAAAATCTTTATCTTCTTTATTAGATGTGAAAGAGAAGCTTAAACTGTTACATGAGCATCTTTAATAATTGGGTCTCTCTCTGAATGTAGTGATCAAAAAATATATACATCCAATTTTCCCTTTTATTGGGTCTACATTTCCAGCTCTGAAAATGGCATATCCATGAATTAGACAGGAATTTTGCTTTTGGGGGGAATTTCTTGTTTCTTTATAGCAACAAGAAATGCTCACACTGTGCCTTTGGGATTGTGTTTTATCGTGAGCAGTGCCCTGCACAATCAGTACATGAGAGCAACAGACCAAGTGGCAAAGCAGTGCAGCTTTGGTGACAAAACAAAGTGATTTGAAACTACCAGGTTTGCCTGTTTCTGGTTGATCTTTTTTAATGTGTAAAAAAGTAGTAATTTCATTGACTGCCTAAATCAAAGCTCTAGAAACTTAGATCAGAAGAACAGAATGGTGGGGAGAAAAATTCAGGACCCTGGAGGCTGATTTCAATGTTTTTCAAGACCAATTTATAGTAAATATGTGTCAGATCAGCCAGTCCTCACTGGAATTTGGTTGGTTTTTTTTTTTTTGAGTGATCAGACTGGAATGAGGGCTGACTGGGTCAGCCTCTTGGGCATGCTCACATTTAAACTGTGTATTTATAAAGAAAAATACTGACAATTAACCATGTTTTACTCCAGCAACTCCCACTGACTTCTGGCCGAGGGCTGTGTAAAGATTGTAGGTTTGACAAAAGCTATTTAAATCCTTCCTCGGGCACTTACATGTTTTTCTCTGTAATAGTCATCAGTTTAATTGAACAGTTTTCTTTTGTCTCATGCAGGAAGAATGTGTTTCTCATACATGGCACTGGCCAGATCTGCGTTTTCACACTCAAACTGAGCTGGGTGTGGTTCCTGAGGGCAGACGAAAATGCTGACACTGTAAAAACCCAACGAGTGTTGCAAAGCTTGGAACTTGGCACGGGCTTTACAGCTGATTTCCCTTTGAACTGCAGGCTTCCTTTACTGATAATTAGCATGAGATCACTCCGAGCTCCCGTGACAAACACTGTCTGAAATAATTGCTTGGATTGTATTTAAGAAGGAATACTGAAGGAATTTGAATGGTTTGGCTGCACTGTTTGTTGAATGTAATGACAGTCTGCATTCTTGCAAGGTTTAATGAAGATTTTGTGAAATACCATCACTACCTCAAGGCCTTCTCTGTGGCTTGGGGAGGATCACACACCTTGACTTTCCAAGATCCTGCAAGACTTAATTGAGAGGTGCAAAGCTACCCATTCCCCTCTCCTTTGCCTGGAGAAGTCTGAATTCCTGTGTGTATGTGCGTGGCCTTTGCAACTTCATTCCAGTCTCCCAGTCTCTCTGGGCTGACTAGTTTTAACCAGCATCCCCTGTAAGTATATGTGTGGGTGGCAAAATAGTGTAATTGATGTAATAAAATAGGAGTTTACATGTTTTGAAGGTCTTGTTGGCTTTAAATCAAAAAAATATGAATGAGACCTCAGTTTAATCTGTGTCACAGGGTCAGTTTGTGTGCATGGAACATTCTCTCTGGGTCTGCATTGCTGGACAGTACTTGGTGTCAAGTGGAAAAAGTCAGATTGTCTCTTAGGAACATTCTGATCTTTGCTATTTTGGCTTGTTAATTTTTTCAAGGAATGAATGGACACACTTAGGGATTTAGATATGAGTGCCTCATTGTGTTCCTTGTGAATCATGATCTGCTTTAAGCAGCTTTGTGGAATGAGGGTATGTGATTGTTAAATGTGGATTTTCATACATCCTTCTGATTATATTGTCCTGAGCCTTTTCTTCCCAGCCTGTGCTTTCCGAGCACTTCTGGAAGTCAAATGAACCTGCTTTTGCAAACAGAGAAATCTTTTTTATTTCCTCTCTGCTTTGTCATAGCTGCATGAAAAGAAACAGGTAGAACTTCCTCTGACATAACTTAGGAGGGTAGATTCAAGGGTTTTGTAAGATACAGGTGAAGGGCTGTAGTGTGGGGTGGCAGCCATTGGCAATAACAACCTCAAAGGTGGTTCTAGTACAGAACAAAAATATATGTTTGACCATTCTGTCAAGCGGTCTTGTAGACAGGTTTGGCCAGTTCTCCTGATTGTAAAGTGGGAAGTGTCTGGATCTGCCTGTCCAGTGTCTGTCCAGAAGTGTCTGTCCTGGAATAAAGTAAAACCACTCAACCTTTGCCCTCTCCAATTTTGTCAAAATGCACTTTGTCAAAATGCACATTGCCAAAATAATTAGGACCAATGCACTGACTGATGGCCTGTGTTGGGTAAGGCTCCTGATCACTGCTGCTGCCTGTTAGTCCTGGAATAGATTCAGGCTGGTAGGATATGATTGCAAAGCCAGAGGGCTTGGTAAGTGGGTCCCACACACATGGATTTTCTCCTTGGGAAATTGCTCATGTTTATGCTTAGGAGAGCCTTTGCAAATACTCTAGGGCAAAATTTGGGGTTGAACCCATAACATAGAGGCCATAAGACATCTTTACAGTGTATTTTCCTTGTTAAATACCTTTTTTTCTCCCTCTCAAGATGCAAGTGCTTTTTACTCCTGGGAGAGGCAACTAAGGAAGTGATCATTGAGGCCAGATGAGGAGGTGAATTTTGAAGATGTGCATACATGAAAATTTGATTGTGCTTAACTCCAGTGTATCAGTGCTAGAAACACAATATGTTTTGGTCTCAGTCAGGTTGTTGGTGTTACTGATTTATCCTTTTATCCCTGGAGAAGTTTCATTCACTCATTTAGTTCATCCAGAAAGAACTCTGGGCATTTTGAGACTGTGATGCCAGTGTGAGGAGCTATGCATGTAGGTAAATGTGTCTTCATCCATATGACAGGTCACCTATTTTATGTTTAATGATGTTCTGCATCATTCTTGTTTTCAGGAACAGCTATTCCAGTCTGTTACTGTTTCAGATGCTCCTAGTGTTTTCTACTCCTTAGTCAAGCAGTCAAGTATTTCTTTAAGCTGCTTTTCTACTGCTATGTCTAGTAATTTCTTTGCCAGATTATTCATTATTTATACTTTATCACATGATTCAATCATAATCTAAATATGGAAATTGTGAATTAAAGATTACTGTCTGTTGAATAGCTTCTCGTTTTTCCAGTCAGAAGAAGAGAATTCTCTTGTAACATTGCCCTATCTTATTGCTGTGTTTTTCTTCTAGTAATAAGATTAAATGATAAATTTAATTCTAGAATTTAATCATGTCAGCTACTTGATAGTACTTTGGCTGTTTCTGAATAAGACATATTTAGTGAATATATGCCTGAAAAAGAAAACACTTCAGGGACACCTTAGAGCCCTTTCCAGTGCCTAAAAGGGGCTCACAAAAAGGCTGGAGAGGGACTTTTCACAAGGATATGGCGTGATTAGAAAAGAAGGAATGTCCTTATGGTGAAGAAGGATTTAGATTTGATATTCTTCCCTGTGAGGGTGGTGAAGCCCTGGCGCAGGTTGCCCAGGGAAGGTGTGGCTGCCCCATCCCTGGAAATGTCCAAGGCCAGCTGGGATAGTGGAAGGTGTCCCTGCCCATGGCAGGGGGATACAGTGAGATGAGCTTTAAGGTCCTTTCCAATCCAAACTATTCTATGATTTATGATAATTAAATTATGTTCCACGAACCTTGCAAAACCAGTGATTTTAAATTATGCTCCTTGGAAATACAGCTGCTATTATTAGTACAGGCTCTAATGCTGAAAACCATCACACTTGATCCTCTCCTTCAATTTAAATTATACAATAATTTCCACTAGTAATTGTATGTGTGAGGGTGCACAAAACAGGTTAGGGAATTAAAAAGGTGACGCTGTATAGCATGTAGTACCTTTTTATTAGTTTCTGTTCATCTTACATCACTTTACTTTGTCTGAATAATCTGCATTTCTGTGCTCACAGTCATAATAATGTATGAACAGTGCACCAGTCTCATAAACAGGCAAAACCGAACTGATGTACAGGTTATATCACTGAGCAGGAGCCACATCAAGTGTCACAAATCCCTTAATATCTGAAAAATGGGCGCAAACCAAGTCCACCTGAAGCTGCCTGCTGCCACTCCTGTAGGGAATGATTTCAAACTGCACTGTTGAACTCTCCAGGGGGGCCATTCTTGCCACACTAAAAGAGAGAATACATTTGTAAGTTCAAGCATTTGAAAAATTCTTGCTATGTATTCTTGAGTCCCCAACTCTAAGACAGTAAGACATCTCTCCACTCCCCGAGCATTCTGTAATTGAAAGGTTGGCAAAAGAGGTGTAAAAAACTCCAGCTGATACAAGGAGAGTACTGATGTGATGGTATTTTGTCCAAGGCTGGGGCAAACAAAAGTCATGAGGTTGACAGAATCTTTTTTGGCAAAGAACACTAGTATTCCAGATCTCCCACCACACTGAACAAGTTAGCAGCCAGAAGAATTTACGTACTTGATTCTGAGTTGCTCTTTGAGCAGGCCACTACCTTCAGCTCTCAGAACACAGTCTGTCACCTCCTCACACAGTGGGTTGGTAAATGTGACCTCCACATCAACAGCCTTGTGTACCACTGTTGGACCAAGGACCTACAGAGAGAAAACATTCTGCTCATTCATGGCATTAATCTCATGTCTTTCTCATGGTTTTCTCTTTTCATTCCCATTGCAAACCACTTACCCTCTTAGGCTTCCCTGGACAGGAAGAGTCCAGGAATTTATACATGTATATATATCTGGACAGCAGAATTCAGACTTGAATGAGCCATCCACTGTGACTGAGAAAGAACAAACTACTGTAGAATCTACCATTTAGTCCTAACTTATTAACTAGGTCAGTGTATGGTGTTAGGTATATGACACTTGTCAGCGAGAACAGAATGAGAATACAAGTATTAACTTGGCATATGTGGCTAACTCCTGGAGGCAGCTTAAGTTAAAATAACTTTAGTTAGGCTACATGAAAGGTTTAGGATTAGAGAACGTGGGAGGTGTGAGACAGGTGTGTCTCAGGCAAAAAAAAAATGCAAATTAGCAAGTAAACATATTCATCACCTTGATTTGACTGAGATAAAATGGAAATGGCATATTGAGCGATCTCTGTATATAATGTAATAGCAGTTAACATAGTGGAGAGGTTCTTTACCCCAACTACATTTCTCTATTACTGTCTGTATGTTTATAGAGACATTTCAATCCACAGAAACATAAATGCTTCTTAAAACTTAGTCACCAAATTGAAGTATTTTTATCCTGGTGCCTGCCCTATATAAGCTGACCCTGTTATTTGCATGGGTCAGCACAGAGACTTTTTACAAAATCTCACTAGAACCAGGCATTCAGAAATTGCCAGACATACAAAAATCCACACTTTTTACTCCTCTGTGTAACCTTGCTTTTCTTGTATGCTACTGACAGAGTGGTTTGGGGTAGCTAATCTAGTCTGGAGGCTCTGAAAGACTCTTCAAATGACCATACTCCCTCTGTGGTGTTTGCAGCATGATGTGCAGGTAGCATTTGATCCTGTGTGTGATACCACATGTCAATGTGCTGTCCAAAACCAGTCAGGCTCGTTTCTGTGGACGTGATGGGCCATGCAAACCCAGGGTTGTCCTCAGGCAAACATAGTGTGGGATCTTTCCTGTAGGCTAAGAACTGGTTTTATTCATTGTACAACATTTGTCAGAAGTCAGTCTTAAGTGGGAAAAAAGAGGCCTCCAGTTCTCATTAATCATTTGGGAATATGTTGCAGAAGGTGGAAAGTGACTCTTTACCTGATACGGTGAAAGAATTTCCTTGAATATTATTAATAACGAGCCTCACAGTCCCAAGTATTATCAGCTGGTCAGTGAGCATGTCTTTGGTAAAAAACAGTCTTCCTAAATAAACTGGAAGAGATTGATCAGACTTTCTTAACAAAAGGGGAGGACTAAATACAGACTAGATTTCTCTGTGTCTCTCTGCAGATAAGCTTGCCTAGTAACTCTCATAGCACTGAGAACTTTATCAGTGCCATGTTAACAAGCACTGGCAAGAACACCACAAAACAAATATGCCATGGAAAGGTTTGATTTTCCTTAGAGTATTTCATTTCACTTGTGTCATATGGCCTATTACCAGAGCAACAAGATCCAATCATCCTCAGGCATGATTTTACTTCCCACACTCCTTCTCATGAGGAGTAGGAATTCTAGTTGCTTTTTCTGAATATGTCTCTCATGGGTCCCAGAGGGGACTTGTTTTTACCTTGATGGTGAGGAAAGGATCCTGAAGTACAATATCCTTCTCAACCAGTAGTGAGGCTCCCTTTTTGATCTGGCACACAGCAGTCACTAGAATCTTCCTGTCATCCATCAGAGAGCTTTTGTATTCAGAATAGGAGATCTTGAATGAAATCTTTTTCACTGGAATGGAAATGGAAACAAAATTTCTCTCTCTTCTTTTTTTCCAAGTCCCTGCTACCTGTAAGACACCTGTCCTTGAAGGAGCATGTACATTATCACCCTGGGACTGCACACTTGTAGGTTTTGGCACTACTAGACAGGAATGATGCTAATGGGTGACTTCTATTTACATTCATATAAAACACTGAATGATCAAGTACAGTTTGCTTGTGGACAGATCTGAGGGTGGATGGATGTGGATAGCTCCACAATGTCCAGTGTATGTCTCTGAGTTGTTCTCTCTTAGGAAAAGAGGTCATAATGTAGCACTAGCACTGGCTCTGCTGGGTCAGACAAAAGCTCACCCTGCTCAGAATCCTTTCTTACAGTGCCCAAAAGCAAATGCTTAAGACAGGGCATAAATATATATTTCTCTTCCTCTGAATAGTCTTGGCCTCCAACTGTTTGCAGATCATACAGTTCTTGAGCCATTCTTTATTTCCATGTGATTTGACCACAAACCAAAACTATGTATTGTCCTGTAATAAAAGTTGTAATAAAATTAAAATTACCTTCTTCAGATCCAAGTTTAATAGACCTATATAGCTGTAAAATTTCTGCCTTTGGTCTTCTTGTGTAGAGAATGGCTGAAGCCTTCAATTTAACCTTTATGGTCTTGAAATCTGAGATCAGGTTTCTGAGTGACAAGGTAAGGAGGATGTCCTGGCCAATTACAGGAGATGCCTCAAGAATCAGCTTCCCTGAGATGGTGGGGGTTTGTGCAGGTTGTGCCCTTGAAAATCGTCTTCTAGGTCTTGTAATTTTGGGCTTTTTTCCAGTTCTTCTCACACCAAGCAGCTTCAGTGCTTTTTTGTACACCTGCCTTTCTTTTGAGGATCCTGCTTGAAAAGGTACCATGGTCAGAGGTCTCGTGTGTACTGGATCTAGTGCAGTGGAGCCACAATTGGCCTCAGAGATTTAGGAAAGCTGAGAAGGACAAAGATACTCAAGAGGAGAAAGTGAGGTCTAACCTGACTGCTAATTTTGGCACAAAAGCAGACAAATATACACGGCCATGTAGGCTGGAAGGTGAAACCTGCCTGTCAGCTGTTCATGGGCACCACTTAGAAACTGTGGGCAGTAAAAAGATAGCTCATGGGAGAGCTCAGTGCTGCATGAACTGGAGCAATTGTCATCTCCTTTGAAATTAAGAAGGGTGAAAACACCATTTTGCACAAATTCTCCCCAAACATCTCTCCAGAATGGCTATTGCTGTGTCTCATGACAGAAATATTCTTACCAGTTGATCAAAACAGCTGGGACAGGATGTTTTACAGAAGTAGCCCTAAAACTTTGAAAATTCACATTACTTTCCTCCAGAAGAAATAAAGAAATTAAGTCAGTGCTCAGTTCAACAAAGGCCTGAATTCTTTTCACTTCTGATCATCAGTGACAAGACAACTATTACAAAGAATTTACCTTCTGGGTATTTGTAATTAGCAGTGACATCCACACGGGAGTTGTTGCCCACCGCTTTGGTGCTGATAAATTTCCCAATCTTCCTAGTGTTAGAATAAATTCTCTCTTTTCTTTTCTTGCTGTAGCGAATCCAAGTAACACAGTCAGCATTCACTGCTGCAAACACAAAGGGGCTGTCATAATCCAGGTTCACATCCCCTTCTTTAATGGCTCTGATGGAGGCAGGACCACACTGATAAATGCCTGTATTGGAGAGGGAGAAGTTAAACAACTGCCTCTTGCAGAAGAACACAAATCCTGGTGCTGGCAGTCACTCCAAAGACACACTTGGCTAAACTGCACTGTTTCTGTGTCTGTGTATAATGGCAACAGAATGCCCAGAGATTCACACGCATTTTCTATCAAAAGGTGGGATTGCAGAGGAGGTTGTTAGAGAGAACTAAAGCTTCTTATGATGTGTGCTGTGTGAAATGTTCTCACCCTCCAAAGGCTGCAAGGCTGTCAGCAAAGCTGTCTGGTGAAAGGAGAGGAGAGGATATGAGCCAGGTCAGAAATACAGTGAGACTCGAGATGGGAGTCAACAATGCTGTGTGTGCATTGAGAAGAACCAGGAAAGTAAATCTGTTAAACTTAGTACTGGGGAATGAGACTGTGTGATGTTAGGAGCTAAGATAAGCATGGGTGAGATAAGTGAATTTAAGATGTGCTGACAGAAAAGCTGCCTGCTGGAGGTTGATGTGGGTATTGCTTTCCTTGTGCACCAAAATTAATACTATATCTACAGGGAATATATAGAAGAGAGTTGTCCTGAAACTTCAGCGTTAATCTTTAGGAGTAACACTACCTATGGGGATTTTTTTATGTTTACAACAGTGTTACCTTTGCTTTTTTCCTGGGGTGTTGCATCCAGAACCTGCCATCCATCATAAAAAGAACCAAGATCTCTTCTAGTGAACCAGCTTTCATTCCAGACATGGAAATTCCTGCAAGGGAAACAGAATTTGGAGTACCTGATTAGTACAATGCAAAAAATAATCCTAAGTGAGTGAATGAAAACTCCTCTGTGGAGACAGCAGCTGCTGGCTCCTTACATGAGTACCTCTTCCCCCTTCTGTGCCAGATTTTTGGGTTCAGACCTCTGAGAAATGTTGGGATGTTATGAAAAAGGAACGTTAGAAGGAAAATAATTCATTGCAGAGTCAAGAATTCAATTCTGGACATTCCAGAACAAACAGCCAAAGATCTCCAATGCACTCTGCTATCTGTTGGTATTTCATTCAGAGTTTCTTTCTACTTCATGTCCCCATTGTCCCTTTCAGTCCAAATGGTGTATTGGTGAGAGGCACTGATGCTGCAGTACAACACGCCTGTGCACTGTGACAATTTGTGTGCACTTGTTTGTCAAAAGAACAACTTCTAACAGTTTCTCTGAGGTGAAACAACATGTGCTTCCTAAGGGATGGGATAGAATTTTCCTCAGCTGCATTAAACATATTGCCTTTATTTTAGTAATCTCTCAGAATTGTGGCAATCAGGACAGACTGAGACAAGAAGAGCTGAGTTTAAAACTGTGGGGCTCCCAAGAGTGCTCTGCTCCAGGAATGGAGGGACAATCTGATACAAGTTTTGGGCAAGAAAATAATCACTCTTCAACTTTCTTCAGAAAAATGTAAACTTTCATACAGTAGAGACAAAATTAGCAGTTATATTTTCAAATTATATATGGGATAGCACTGATAGAAAGTATCTCCTTTGTTAATTCTTCAAAATCATGAAGTTGACTACTTACTGAATTTCTGAACACTCTGTGGATTCTTAGGTGTGGGGTTTTATATCATTGGGAGCATGGGGTTGGGGTGGTTTTTCAGGAGCATGATTATTTTAATGAGTGTGGAATGTAATGGAAGAAATATTAAAAAATATTCATATTTACCACACACTGTCTTCACTCAAGTGCAGGGTCTTTCCAGAAATGTCAATGTACTTATCAATACTCAGATTTATATTGCTGTCATGGGCAGAGTTGAAGTTGGTGATAACACGAGTAGGTATTCCCAAGCACCTCAGAACTGCAATATAGAATATCATCAAAGTTCTGTAGATGTATTTTACACACATTTAGAAAGTGTTTTACTGTTTTTCTTGGCAAAACAGTCTAGTGTATGTTTTCAGAGGGGAAACTAACCCTCAGATATTTCTCCCCAGATATGACGCAAGTCACAGTTGTTGTGCACAATTGCTTAGAAAACCCTTCCATTCACATGACATTCTCAACTGCCATGTCCTTTCAACAAGAGTTACATTCACCCATTTATTTTAATCTTCGATTCTTTGCCCTGTTCTCTCTCCCATTTTCCCTCTATTTGTTCCTGTTACTTGCTTCTTTTTCCTCTTATTTTCGGATACACTTCTCAATTTTCCTTTGTATTTTTCCCTTGTGTCTCAGAGAAGCTCCAAATGGAAAGTACTACTAAGAAATGCCTTTCCTGACTTGCAGCTCCCTTTACAGGTCCTCAGAATTGTGACTTGGTTTTGTGTCAGAAGTAGGTAAGACACAGCAGTGGAAAACTGGCATTGTGAGGAGATAGAGTTAAAAGAGCAGGGGTTTTCTTTGAAGCCTATTTTTGAAACAGGAAACCTTGCCCTTTTCACCAGCCCAGCCTGGCAAGCCCATTTTGATTTTTGTTTGATGACTCACAAACCTGGGGTGCAGTAACCTGTGGCTCTTTAAAATAGACCCTTAATGCATGGGGAGCAGAGGTTCTTCCCTCCCTCTGTCAAAGCTGAAACAGCCTCAACACTATTGTCACAAAGTCAAACCCACAGCAATTCTAGTGAGCTCCCTTCCTGATGCCATTGTGCTGTCATTCTTCAGCCCTTCGTACCTGTGCAGGTGACTCCTGCAAAGACCCAGCACTGGCCGTAGCGCACAGGTCTGTACCTGCCCCGCTGCCACTTCCGAAGGATGCTCACACTTCCACTCCACTGCAGGGGGTTTGTTCCTGAGCGGTACTTCCCGCTCCACTTCCCTTCCACTACTCCTTTTTCATCATTGCTGTTAACCTGAAAGAGTCCTGCTCATGACAGAGTTAAAATATTTACAGGTAAAGAGGGTGGGGGAAACAGGCAGGAAGGACCCAGTGGGTGCCACTGTTCTCGCTGACTGCGTGATGGGGCACAGCATTTGAACCTCAGATAGGATATTGTCTGCTCAAGGGGCACAATTGGATCCAACCCAGATCAGGTTGTAGAGCCTGATGATTCAAAACTGCCTTGTTTTCAGTACAAGTGTTTCCAAATGTACTGGCTGATGGCCTGTTTACATTTTCTCTGTTTCATCGATGGATTTCACCTCCGTGTATGTGATTATACTCTCAGACTGTGCATTCAGTATTTGTCCACATTCTGAAGTGATTTATGTGGGAGGCTTGAGGAGTCCATGTTTTTTCTGAAGGTACATTTGTTGCAAGTGTTCATATAGTACTTACAGCTTGCTCAAACTTGTTATGTGTGGTTGCATACATTTGTGCCCATCCACTGGCAGAGCCCTGTTTAAGTGTTGTGTGGTGGCACAGAAAGCACTAAGTTCTCCTTTTTATTTTTTTTTCTTAAGTATTCATACTTTTAGTAATTTTATACATCTAAGTAGAGTCATTTACTTCATGTTGAAGCAGAAATTGCCTCAAGTGAGTGCTGTCTAAAAGGCTAAAAAGTATCACGGCTATAAAGGAGGAATCTCAGCTAAGGAAAGTGGGAAGGCATGCATTATTTATCAAATGGAAAACTTAGCTGCCTAGTTGTGCATTTATGTGTTTGTGAGGATGAGTGTGTGCTGAACAGTTGTAACTATTTGTTGCAGGAAGTGCATAAAGGTCTCACTGAACAAATATCCCTGAAATGAAGAAGGCTAAATTCACACATTAGATGCAGCTATACCAGTACTGGTTTTCCAAAATATTTTGTGTTTCTCTTGGTGTTTGGAAAACTTAGCAAGTGATTTCAGGCCTTCCAAATTAATCAAAAGATCTACTGGACTGATAATCTTTTAGGAAAATACATCTGAGATTCAATGTTCCCCAAAAGTTCTTGAAAACATTCCTTCAGTTATGAGCAAACCCTTGAGAAGAAAATAAATTAAAATTTGGGGGCATTTTTCTTTGCAAATAAATCTCCTTTTTACCTCTTTTGTAGGTATTTTGTTGCAGAAGAGTTATCTACACCTATAAAACATCGAGGCACTCACACTCAGGCTTTGGGGTTGTTAGTAGGTGCATGTAGAGCTGTAACTGATGGGTCACTTTACCATAGCACTGATCACCCTGCTCACATAGACAGGGTTGTTTCGGTTGGATACATCAACAGCTGGATCTTCTCGGTGGTTCAGGCTCCGGTCCAGGATAGCCAGAGAGATATCAAGGATATCCTCTTCAAACTGAAACCAAACCAAGGCTAATTTTATAAGTAAACCCAAGGAGAAACTTCCCACCTCTTTTCCTTCTCCTAGCACGGAATGATAGTATCGGTAATAGAGGCATTTTCTGTCCTGCTAAAGAAAATAGAGCCAAGCAGAAAACATGAGCAGTAGGCTGCTGACTCTCTGTAGTATTTTAAAGACAAGATGTCTGTGAGCACGGTGTGGGGCCATGGCCACTGGCATTCCCAAAGGCATTACATGTCCTGGTGGAACAGACCAGAGCACTGCGGGTCGGGCTCAGCAGGATTCACACCCTCCCACATCCTGCCGTGCCCCTACAGGAACCCTTCAGTTGGGAAAGCTTTGCTCTCATGGGCTGCCTGCGCCTCCCATCCCACCATCTGGACTGAGAGAACCCCACAGAAACAATCCCTGTGGATTAGGGTCACAGAGACACTGCGCTGGGCACAGAGAATGCCCAGGTGCTCTGCTCTAGGGATGTGGCCAGGCAAGGCTGTCCCTTGACCTCTGAGACAGAAAGGAGCTCTGGCCTCGTTTCACTTATGAGTGAAAAAGCAGCCCCAGGGACCAGAGGGATCAATGGGAATGCTGCCTGGGCCACTGTTGGTGCAGGTGGAGAGCCTGAAGTGGCCAGGAATGGTTTTGGCTGGCCCAGCGAGCTGCAGGATGGTTGTATGACTACACAGGGGGCTGTAGTTCTGACTCTGTTTGCTGCTTGGAGGGCCAAACTGATTCTCAAAAATTGAGTTCTTTCAGTTGAGTAGATTTGGGATATTCTTTTAGTGTCTTCTGCCCTGTTACTGAACATGTAAATATTTATGTAAATATTTACTGATGTACTGGCCCTTGCAATGTCCAGTGGCTTTCTTTGCTCTTTACAAGCGTCAAAAAATAAAGTACAATTTTACCAGTTTGTGTAGCGGGGCAAAAAGAAACTAAAATTGTGCTTTGTTTCTTTTATTTCTGTCTTAGAGCATGCCAGACTGGGGAAATGATCCTCATGCTGCTGTAATGTATTGGTAAGTGAGACACATATCTGCAAGAAAATCTGAAGTGAGTGAGGAGTAATGAGCTCTTATACTATGAGATAATGATTCTTTCTCCTAAAGAGCCTATTTACCCACTGTGCTTATTCTGAAAGGTCTGGAAGAGGTGATACTGTTTACCTGTCCATAGTTCCAAGCTTCTTGCTGAATGTCTCTTTCCAGTCCCTGAAATATGATTCCACTGTCATTCAGGACATACTCCTGTCGCTCTTTCTCATTAGACATGTAGACATCATCATCTAAGAGCAGAATGAGACATGATGGCTGAATGGAAAGTATTTTGAAAATCTCACATGGAGGGAAGATCTAGGGAGCAGTTCAGGATGCCCCAGCATTCAGGCTTAGGACTCCCTGCTACACCTCTCTAAGCATGTAGAGAGTGAAGAAAATAAGCATGAAATTCCTTTGAGCGGAACTGACAGTGCTCTTGTGCCTTCACTAATCTCATTATGTGTTTCATTGGTAGATGTTGCCTGGTTTACAACTGAATGCAAGAGTCAGAGGGAAAAAAATCCTAGAATAAATAATTTGGAATATTTCCTACCTCTGATCTTTTATCATGCAAACAAAAGTCTAAGGTCTTTGACGACTTGAAGCACTGAAGAAGGGGCAAAAACTTGATCCTTGATGTTGAGCAAAAAACCCCAACTTTCTGTATCTGAGACTGTCAGGTACAACTTCACTGTGACACCCAGATTTCCTGACAGAGACAATGAGATATTTGAAGGATGTGGTAGATCAAAACATACCTGGACACCAGGGATTGAAGAGTAGCACAAACTGGCCCAGGACTTTTGAAGAGACCTTGTTCCCACAAAGGATCTGGAGTTTGAGTTTGTATCGTCCGATGACAGCGTTGGCTGGGCTGAGGATTGTGAAGTTCATGCAGCCAGGCTCACTGGGCTCTTGGGCTGCACTCCAGCCACTGGCACCCTCCTCAGAAAGGGGAAATATGGCCTTGGTGTGCTGTGATTCTGCTGGAGATGGTCCTGCCAGAAAGAACAGGGACGGCAATTCCAAATGGTAGCTCAGAGTGACAAAGCTGGGGTCAGTAAAACCCACATTGAAAGGTTGTGGGTTGTCAGATTAAATGCTTGTTCAATATAAACTCACTCCATAGGTGAGCACACCCATAATTATTCTAGGCAAGAGAGGGGGCAAGTCTGTTGTCCTGAAAACTTGACAGTTCAAAAATACATAGGCAGGATGAGCCACACATTGTAATACACATATCATGAAGAGTTAGTAGCTGCCTGGAGGATTTTTTGGAGAAGACTTTTGGGAAGATGCAGGTAGGAGTGTTATAAATTGGGTCATGTAGACTGTTCTAGTAATAGGGAACACCTGCAGTTCGTCAAGGGGATTTTAAAAGGGGTGAAGTAAAAGAGGAGAGGAGATTAATTGAGAATGGTGCTTTGTGAGAGCTGGAGCTGCAATATGTTTAGGGACCAGAATGAAGATAAATTGCAGTATTCCAGATAGGTTCTCAGGAGCAGAGATACAGGCTTGTTTTTAGAATGAGGATGGTGCCCACCTTCCTATTAATTATTACCTTAACTTCCTATATGGCCTTAAGCTGCAGATCAAACTTTAAAATGGAAACTCCTAAACCTAAAAGGACAATGAATCCTAAATGATACAGGACAAAGCTTAATGATTCGGGAATGGACTACAAAGATCTGCAAGACACCAGTGTTTTGGAGCTGGAATAACACAGATAAGAGATGAGTACCATAAGGAAATTACCTGTGCTTGCAATAAAGGTGAGGTTGTCCCAAGATTGTGCTGCTGTTTTGATGTTCAGAGAGATGTTGAAGGGCTGCCCTCTCCTCAAGATTGCTTCTGTGCTGCTGTAATCAGAGGTGTGGTGGGCAGCTTTATTTAGCTTTGATTGCCAGTTGACTTTTGTTATTTTCAGAGCTAGAAAGACACAAGGCACGTTCATTGAAAACATTTTCCTTCAAGCTTGTACAGCTTTTCATCATGTGTAATTTTATTACATATCGCTGGTGTTATGTGCTTTAGGAGAAACAAAAATCCACTATTAATAAAAGTTGCAAAAAAGCCAATGTAGAGGAGCAGTTAAAGTATCTTTTCTGCAGGCAACTTTCTGAAAGAGAAAAAGCATCCATTCAGAGAATTTGTCTTTGAAACAAACCTAAAACCTGCTGTATTTAGATAAGACTTTGTTAAAGTTTGAAGAGTCTGTTCTGTTCCCAATGTTCCTGTTATTTTTCTGTGGGAATGTCTAGTTCACAGAAAGCTTTATAGATGTACAGAAAGAAGTATTAAAACTATCATGTGCAAGTGCAAGACTGATTTTGGAAGCACTGTCTGACAGATGATGACTAGAGGGTTGGTATCTTCATTGTGGAACTTGTATATTATCTTTTCATGTATCTTGTATCTCACTTAATTTCCAGTCTTGTTGCTTGAAGCTGGGTGTTATTTCACCCTCTGTTGGAACGAGATAACCAGCAGAGGACAGATGGCAGCACTAGGAGTGGCATATCTTGAGGCAGTGCTATTGTTGCTCTACTGTATCATGATCGGTTGTCACTGCTGAAAATGGGGCACTGAAGCACAGATTACCAAAGCTTTAAACCTTTCTTGTTCCTTGATAAATTAAAAAAAAAAAAATACAGCAAGAAATGAAAACAAAGCAGAAAAAATACAGATCCCTCTGTGAAAATGTGTTTGAGACTGGCCTTTCCCAGTATATTTCAGAGGAGTTTCACTTGAAGAAAACTTCCTGCTGTGACTCAAGCCTGTTAACCCTTTGCACACTATTGGTGCTGTAAGCAACACTTCCATCATTTCACTGAACCAAAATATAGGACATGGTTTGGTACCACCTTGAATTGCTTGGAAAAAGGTTCCTATCTGAGGGAATCCATGGGGCTCTGCTAGAGGAATAGAGGGGGTGGGATCTGAGTTTTCTGCTGTGTTTGCAGCACAGAGTTATAGTTTGTGAAGTCTTGATAAGGCTGTGAGTGTAATAATTTTTCAGCTTTTTGGAAGAAAAGTGAATGTGCATGTACATTTTTGAGGCTACAGTAAGGGTGGCTTTTCTGTACTCTGTAAGCATGAGCATGTTTAAACATTTTCAGTTAAATCAGATGTGTCACCTGGAGACAAAAATTCCAGTGACGTTTGTGTCACGTGATGGAAAATGTCTAGAAAGTGTCTCACTTGCGTCATTGCTTTATTTTCCTGATTTAAATATGTTTAATTGAAAGGGACCTGCAGAAAGCATCATCCCTGACATCAAGTCCTCTAATTTAAGAGTGACTTAGAACGTGTTTCTGAAGGACCTCAGGGTTTGAAAAGAAGTTTTTTAGCCTGGCTACACTTTACCCATGTGTATCCTGAACTGTGCAAGTTGGATATCCAGGCTCTGTGGGGCAGGGAGCAAGGGAAAGGCTTTCACAGTGGACTAGCACAGGCAGAGATGTCCAACAGAGTAAGAGGGGATATGTGGGGAAGCTGGAGTGATAAAGAGGGCAATGACTAGCATCGGTTTGCTCTAAGAATTTCCTGCATTAATAGTTTGATTTGCCTTACAAAGTCCATGCTTACACAGGCATTTCCAGTGAATATGTGCAAGAGATCAGCAAAAAATTGGTTTACATATGGGGCAAGAGAACAGTAAAGCCTAATACCAGTCTTTTATCCACATGTACCTCAAATTTATCCTTGTTTTGATCTTCACAATTTCAATTTAAATCTTGTAATTTCTTTTTCTTCTTATACTGTCTGTTAGAAAAACGCATTTTCAATAATTCTGTCAGTGCACAATTGGACGAACTTTTAAGAATTTCTTTGGGTGTCTATCCTGCAATGGACAGACATTGGGAGCAAGCCCAGAAGCAAAAGCTTGCAGAGCTGGTGATCACTGCTGAAAATGCTGATCTTGTCCACAGGGTTCTCTTTGCCTTTGACTGAAAGCTGAAGCTGTAACCAAAAAGCATCTTTAGGCTGAACTGTAGATAAACTCTGTATGTGTGTATTACATGACACATCTGTCTAACCAGAGATCTTTGCAGTCATCATGAGAGTAAGGAGAGTGAGAGTAAGTGCAATACCACACAGACAAGCTGACACAGCCCCTCTGTAGGGAGGAGAATGTGGGACTCCAGAGGCCATCAAGTGACCTGTCTGAGCCAGACATCATTTCATATTAGAGCCTGGGATTTCCATGTGGCAGTTTGATGCCCCAGTCACGAGCCAACAGTGCAGAAGCACTGAATAGAGTAGTTAATTAGTATGATAGAAAAAATACTTAATCTACTTTTCTGTGTTACAGAAAAAAAAGAATATGTTCAAGATCCATGATATCAAAGAAAAAAGAAAATCAGTGCCAGTAGAATAACCCATAAATGCATTAAACCTAGAAAGTGCTAAATTACCAAGACAAGAGCTAATGTCATTTATCTTCTTTCCTCAGCAAGTATCACTGATCTGGATTGGAAGAATGATGTCTGGAGCCATCAGGCTGTATGAACTTACCTGCCATAATGTTTCTTTCTTCTTTTCCACACTTGGAAGTAGTTCAGGTTATGGATACAAAAGTGTGCAAGAACATCCTAAATCTTCCACCAGTACCAGTGATGAAAGGCTCAGGACTGGACTTGGCTACATAGGCAGGAGTTTATACAAGCTGGGTGTGACCTGTGGTTGGTAGTTACTGTTTTTGTAGTGATACCCTACGTGAGCATCCACTGATGACTGCTCTAATTGCACAATCTTGAATCCAATTATGCTTATTTAAAACTGGTGAATGACTGAGGCAAGATGATAATCAGTATTCTGGTGTCTTAGAGAGGAAAACTTCCCAAATCTGATCTAGTGAAGGAAATAAAATCTTAAGTGGACAGAAGAAACATAATTTTGGATCTTTTAGTTTGCGTCAGTTTAGCTCTTTGCACAGAGGACAAATATAGACCAATACACCTACAGTACAGCATGGCTGTGTGGGACATGGAGTCATCTGAGTAGAGTTGTAATAATTTAATAATTAGTGTTGCTGTCACTCAGTAGCTTTTTTTGCTTTTTTTTTTAAGACAAGTCTGCCTGAAGATTTTTCACATAACTGGGTATAATTCATTCTTTCTCAGAACACAGACTTGTGTGTTCTTACTATCTGTTCCTGACATGATTACCTATAATCTTCATTTCTTCTATAAGAAGCATCACATCCCACAGAGAGGGCTTTGTTGCGCAGTCAGCTGTGATCAGGGACTTCTGTTAAGTAAAGAGAAGAGTTTAATGGCTGCCTCTGCTTCTAATAATAATTGTTCTTTGTAGTTTGGTGTTCATGATGCACGCACAAAGTTCCTCTGCAGCTATTTGGCATGGCATTGTGAGCCGGGCCCTGGAGGAAGCCACAGAGCTGCTCTTCTGGTGTGAGCCCTGCCCACCCTAATTACAGGTGCTCTCTCAGCTCCTCAAGTTCCCTCACGTTCCCTCCTCCCTCATCCTTTGTCACAGCTTATCTGCAAACATGCCCTGCCAGCTTGTCCCCAGAGTAGGTTGCACTCTGTTCTGAACCTTCAGTGGGCTGTGATGAGGACTAAGAGGTGTCAGGGGGAAGGGGTGATCTGTTCTTTTCCTCCCTCTACACTTCTGCACTCTGTCTTTTTTGGGGTTTTGTTTGTTCTGTTTTCTGTTTTGTTCCCACATTCATATCAAGATTGCTGGGAACCAAAAAGGCAAATTAATTGCCTGAACTTTAAATGTATGTTTTAGAAAGGAAATCTAAAGTTTTGTTGTGGTTTCTTCTGCGGGTTTTTTCAGTCTCTCTGAAATATTATCTCCTGTTAGACAGATGTCCATATCCATAACTCCTGGCAGCTCTGGCCTTAGTAATTCTGCTTTAATCTTTTTGCAAGCTGTACAACAAATGTAAGTCTTGTCTTGGCAGAGTTGTTTGCACACCATGATTGCCCCACACCCTGCTCTGCAGGGTGACCTGGTGGCTCCTGTGCCTGCCCAGTCCCTGCCTGTCACAGTGTCCTGGAGGGGCTGCAGGGACAGGGAATCCTCACAGCTACCTGAAAGTGTGTTTCAGGTGGGACCTGGTACCTGGAAATGCTGGGATTGGGAACCTACAGAAGGGACATCAGTCTGCAGACACTGTGACTGAGCCACAGGAGGAAGCTCTGAAGACAAATGTGTTCCTTGTCTTCAGTGACCTTACAGTGGTGGCCAAAAAGGGTTGTTAGCTCGTGCTGCCTCATTAATGCAAGACTCTCCCTGGGCTTTGTGGTGCTTGGGACTCTCTCAGGCTGCATGAGAATTAAGTTACTGTTTTGAATACGTAGGTGTTCTCCACTCTGTGACAGGCCTATGCCCAAAGGCTACAGAAATATTGTCATGGACCCCAAACATTACTTTTTCCAGCCTTCATAGGCTTTTTTACTCCCCATTCACAGAGCTCTAACTGGCTCAAAATACAGAAATTAGGTGAACAGTGGAGGAAATGTTCTACTCTTTTAGGCTAGAGGTTTGTGAAATGAAGAAAAAAGAGCTTTCCTCAATCTTGTGCCTTCTTGTGATAAGTCCATGGAATGTAAAATTCATTACAAACCAATACAGTTATGAATTATTTTTATTTATTGCTGACAATTAGAATGAGGCTGAAAAGAGACTGTATTATTGACCTGATGGAAAAGTCAAAACTGGGAGCTGAACAGAATGATATTTGATAAAACAGTGAAACTATTTCTACAAAGAAGTTAAGAGAGGAAAAAAAAGGAGAAGAAACACACTTAGAAACTAAATTAAACACTGTGAAAGTAGGAGACTTGATTCTATTGCAATGTAAGAGGTCACCAATTTTTGTGGAGAGTTCCTTTCTGTCATCACTTTTCCCATTCAGAGGAGAATGTCTTGCCATGTTACTGCTGAATTAGGAGTTTGATTCCATCACGTTATGAAGGTGCTACTGCAATGGTTACAAATCCCTTAACGTGTGAAAATTTGTCACAAGAGAAGTCTACTTGCAGCTGTAGGGGCCCACTCCTCCGGGGTGTGAATTCAAAATAAATTTTTGATCTCTCCCTCGGAGCCAGTCGTGCCAGACTGAAAAAGGAAAAAAAGGAAAAAAATCAATTAATTCAGTTTTGCATTGTCTTTTATGAGATTCCAAAGAAGTAGGACTGCATGACAGTGGGGCCAAACAGTTGTTTGAGTCCCGGCTTTGGGTTTTGAGATTTACTTAAGGTTTGAGGCTTTGTGTAGACTGAGATATGAGAACAGACAGTGCCATCTTCATTTGCTCTTGAATAGACTTCTGGAAGTGAGAAGTGCTATGTCACGCCTCCACATTAGGGCTCATGCAAATTTGGACAGTCAACACAAAGACAGAATAAGAAAACTCTGTCACAGATCCATTGTGGCAATAATATGGTTATTCTAATTGCCATTGTGCTTTGTTTTGTATCTCCTGTTGGCCTAAATTGGCTTAGTCTTCAATTGGAATAATGTTCTTCATATTCTTATGGAATATTTTGTCCAAATAGTTCCAGAGCCATAGCAAGTCATGCTGTTTTATAATAATAAAAGAAGCTTTAGGAAATATGAACTAGTACTCAACACGGAGTTAATCCATGAAGCAGCAGAGTCCAGAGGGGGGAAAAAAAAAAAACAAAAAACAAAAGAACTTGCTTTTATGTTTCAAAAAGGCATGACTTTCTCCTGCATTAAAGGAGGGCAGAGCAACTTCTTGTCTGGGCTCAAACAAGGGGAGCTATGGCAGTGTCTGACTTGTTTTCTTAACTCAGAGTCATCTTTGTAGCATTAGAGCATTGTATATAAAAATAGAGACACAAAGCCAAGCTGTAGAGTAAACTTCAGAGAGACAACAGGATTTGACAGGCACATTTGCTTCCCTAGGGAAGAAGAATATTAACAGTTTTCAGTTGTTAAAGATGCTCCTAAGTGGAACAAACAAGATGTGATTAAGAGATCATAATATCTCAATATACATTTGGTGGCATTTTTGTTTTCAGATAGAAAATGTGAAAAAGGCAATTCAATCATGAGGTTTTTTTGTGAAATCAGACAGGCTGTTGGTCATGATGGAAGCACTGGGTAAAAGCTGCAGCTTTCACTTACTTTATCTTGACCTGCTGGTTCATGAGGGTCACCAGCAGGACACAGCGGCTCACGGGCTCGGGCAGGGGGTTGGCGTAGGAGATCTCCAGAGTCGCAGCTTTGTTCACCACAATCCTCCGAGGAAGCTGAAGGACAAGGGCACATTCCTGCTCATTCACTGTTTTACACTCTTCTGGAGTCAGAATTCAATCGAGCTGTGACATTTAGCTGACAGCTTTCCTACTGTTTGAAGCTGGATTTGGCTTAGCTAAATAGTGCTGTCAAGCTGCCTGCAATATTTTGTGCAGAATTTCAGTGAAATAGAGATCTGACTACACAGACACAACCAATGAAACCTGTCTGATCTTTGGGTTGCTGAGAGGCTTCTTTTTTTGGCACATCATTGATTAGAATTGAAGTGCTAAAACAATATGAACTGGCACTAGCAGTGATTAGAACTGAGGGTTTAAATCTGTATTTTGGGAGTAGGCAAAGCTGTTTAAAGGCAACACAAGCACTTGCCGATAACTAAAAGAGATGAAATGAAAACAAGTGCTGTGAACTTAAAGCAGTGGCTTGTGACTGGGAAAGAAAGAAAGCAGCAGAGCTATTCTGAGGAACAGGGGGCAGATTCAGGTCAAGGTTCAAAGCTGGCCTCTCACATCCTTCCTTTCTCAATTTAAGCAGGCAGAATTTTGGAGCAAGGTCTGAAACGGCAGCCTAAATTAATTCATCTATTCCCGAATTCTTACTTAAAGATCTGAGCTCCAGAAAAACTTTAATGTCTGTTCGGGACATCATGGAGGGAATTGTTCACCTTAATGATGATGTTTGTGTCCTCTAAAATGATTGTCTTCTCCACCAGCAGCTTCAGCCCCTGCATGCGCATGACTTCACACAAGGCAGTGACTTGGATCCTTTTGTCAGTGGTCAGATATCTTCCATAATGAGAGTAAGGGATCTTTACCCGGATATGCTTCCCTGGAATTCAGACATATGGTTAGGAACCATTGCATTTTCAAAGAAAGCTAAAGAAAAAAGAATTCTAGCAAGGGGGTTTCTTAAATTGTTGAAGAGAAAAAAAGCTGGAGTCTGTTAAAATTTCCTTCTTGTGAGACTAGTTGTACCTCTTCTGGTGATAATTTTCTGCTATAACTCATTTGACCCTTACAGTTTTGAATGGTGGATTTTGGCCTGAAACTGAGGGAATCTGCTCATCTGCATTTCACTGGCTTCCTGACCCTTTGTATTTCTTACAAGTAGAGGTATTTTATCTATTCCCTCCTTATATCCTCTTTTGTTTTTGTTTTTTGGTTGGTTGGTTGGGTTTTTTTACCTCAGTTGAGAAGAAAGTTTGGGTCAAGTTTCACTGAGATCCTGAGATCCTTTTCAAGTGACCTGGTCAGCTGTTCACTGTAGTCCTACAACTTTTCTGCTCTGTATGGGAAAAATGCTTATCTTTGTAGTCCCTGGGGATGAAAAAGATCTCTATAATAATTTCAATAGCCTTGGCTCTTCGAGAGAGAGACAGAGTTTCACTTTAACTTTTAAGCTTTGTCCTAGTTGATTTCTTTTAAAGTGTTGCCTGAGTGCCAGAAAGCATACATCAGGCTTTTTATATTTGTTAAAAGAGTAACATATTCCTAAATACGTGTAATAAGCACCCCCAGGCACACACACACACACAGGCACATGTATATATGTATAGATTCCATAACACACACACATACGTATAGTGTTGCTTCTGGAGTCATAACCTAAACATAACCTTCTATGTAACATTTCCTGAGACCTTCACTTCATGCTCGAACTAGTGAAAGTTTTCAGAGGAAAAAAAAATCATGTAAAATTTAATGATAAACAATGCTATGAAGAGGTGGAAGGAGTAGATGCACTACAAGGCTGATGTGGGTGTGATACTGATATTTGTTCCTTCCAGTTGCCCTCCTGTGGCCAGGAAGAGGGCTAGCTTGGCTCCTTGGGGACATTCAGAGTTACCTTGCTTAGAACCGAGCTCCACAGAAGTGGTTGCCTTCAGGATCTCTGCCACGGTCCTCCTCGTGTACAGGATGGTTGATGCACTCATGTCCACCTTCACGGTCTTGCGCTCAGCAGAGAGGTTATTGAGGATTAAGATTAGGTTAATGTCTTTGCCAAAAACTGGAGGTTCAGCCAGCTTGAATTTCCCAGCAATCCCAGGGTTTCTGACTGTCTCTGAGGGTCTGCTCTCTGGAGAGTCTGTGCGTCCCTCCACGACGTTTGTTCCAAATATCTTAGCCAAGGCCTTTTTATAAACTCGTCTTTCCTCAGAAGAACCTGGTGGCAGGAGAGAACCTGAATCAGCTCTGCATCCATCAGAAATATATGATACCTAAAAGTTCCCCACATCTTCATTAGGCCCTGTTTGGCTTTTTCACAGAGAAGTAATAAATACACTGATATAAGGTGAATAAATCACTAAAGTGAAATGTGATGTATTTAAGAAGTAAGATTTCTTTTTCTCTAGTCAGAACTTGCAGTAGTGTTGTGTTACTTTGCTGATCAATTGACAACCAGACTCTATTAAATACAGTTGCACTAAAATATTGAGGAGTGAAGTGTTGAAATATGGCCACTGTTCCAAATGGCAAACTTTAAAACAAGTGAAATACATCTTCCTTTTTATTTTTTTTAAAGAGTTTGAGTGGCAAACATAAAGCAAACTATTATATGAAATCTGCAATCCTAAATTTAAAAAAAAAAAAGGAAATATGTGGGTCACAAGTTTTTGAGGGAAGATAAAACATATATTTCTGCAAGCAAACGGCTCTGCAGCTCTTACCCTTTGCTGCTTTGTTTTCCTAAATAAAGTTGAATGACACTTAGTCCCTTTTATTCTTTCCTAGTTTTGATTTCAGAATCCAGTGATGTGGAGACAGAGTCCACTGACAGGGCAAACACTGAGTGGCTGGGTGGGTGATGTCTGAATGTCAGAGCACAGGAGAGCCTAACTCAGTGAATTTACACAGTCAGAGAGGGAGACTGAGCCAGTCCTTTGGGGAGGAGGATGTTGTGGGGGCTTCAGAGGGAAAGAGGAGGAGCTGGAATGGACACACAGCAAGAATGATCTTAATTGCTGAGAGTGGCTGAGCATGAGGTCATATGGGAGATGGATGTCTCCAGTGCAGAGGACTGGAGCTTAAGGTTTTGGGTTCGTTTGATTGTTGCCACACTCCCTCTACCATGTTGGGAAACTGGTACTTAGTGGCCTTTAGCCTTCCACACTACAAAGGTGTGCAGAGTTCATGGTACACAATGGACTCAGTTTTAGGATGTCTTGGTATGACACCCTGCGTGTTTGTTTGCCTTGGGTAGTAAAACATATTGTACAGCCCTGTTTTCTGTATGTATTAAATTTTATACTTCTGTGTAAGGGACTAAAGTATATTTAGTATTGTGCCTTAATAAGGAAGCTCTTAAATGCACAAACCCAGAAATATAATCCCCATTGTATTAAGAAAGCAATCTGAGAGCACTGACAAAAACATTTTCCGAAGGAAGCAGAGAGATGTTCACCTCTCCTACTTCCCAGCACCAAGAATTCAGTAGGCAATAGTCATGATAACAAGGAGATAATTTGTAATAACTCCTTTACCTTCTGGATATTTGTAGTTAGCAGTGACATCCACACGGGCATTGCTGCCCACGGCTTTGGTGCTGATAAACCTGCCAATTATTTCTGTATCGCAATAAACTCTTTTCTTAGTCCCATCGTTGTACACAATCCATCTGTTGCAATCGGCGTTCACCTCCGTGTACACAAATAAGGTGTCGTAATCCAAGTCTACCTCACCTTCTTTGATGGCTATGACAGATGCAGGGCCACACTGAAAAATTCCTAAAATGTGAAAAAAAAAAATAAAAATGTCAAACTTTACTAGCTGTGCTCAGTTTGGAGAAGCACTGTTAAGTCATGCTGAGAACTTAGACTGTCACCTTTGCTTTGTTCCTGTGGAGTTGCATCTAAAACCTGCCATCCACTGTATGATCTTCCCAGGTCTGGGCGAACGAACCAGCTTTCATTCCAGACGTGATAATCCCTGGAGACAGAGAACAATGTCTAAAAAGCACAATTATATAGAGTCATACAAACTTCCAATTTGAAAGCATTTTGTTTTTTAAAGTTTCTCCAAACTGAGACACAAGGTAGTTCCAGTTATGCACTATCTCTTTCAAAGGACAGATTTACTACTTGCTTTTGAGGTGTAGACCTCAGGGCAGGGAGGGAGAAAATCATGAAGTGTGTTGGTTTGTTGGTTGGTTTTTTATCCATTGGGATGTCTACAGTATGAATTTAGATAGTATTAGATTTTGTCCATTCAGTTGCTTTTGTACCACTAGTGTTTGCATTTCTAAGACTCCTAAATCCCCTCCCTAGTAAACTAGTGAGATGCAAGAAATCATATTTACCATGTGGAATCCTTGCCAATATTGAGACTCCTTCCAGAGCTGTCATAGTACTTATCAATACTCAGGTTTCTGTCCACGTCATGGGCAGAGTTAAAATTTGAAACCAAACGAGTTGGAATCCCCAGGCACCTCAGAACTGAAATATATTTATAAAAAGCACAAAAGAACAAGTACAAGAAAACCCACGCAGTTCAGTGATTACAAATATATGAGAAACAAAGTTGTGTCTAAATATTTTGTGATTTTTTTTTTTTTTTTAGAATTAGTGGTCTTCACAGCGCTGTTCCTCTTGCAGGGTTTGTGGCTTCACAGTTTTGATTAAACCAGAGGTCCCAGATGTCTCCATTCCACCACAGCCCTCTGTTCTCAGAGCTTACCTGTGCACATCACACCTGCAAACACCCAGCACTGGCCGTACTGAACGGGCCTGTAGTTGTCCTGACGCCACTTCTTGAGGATCACCACGCTGCCATCCCATCTGGACGGGTTCTCATGAGAATGGAAACTTCCTTGCCACTTTCCCAGGAGAACTCCATTGTCGTTATCATTTCCATTGATCTAAAAAGAGCCCAGTGGACAGAATGCACTCAATGAGGTGTGTGTAGTGCACTGTATCTAGTTAATTATACTGCTTAGGATGCAGGTGGCTGAGTCTCAGTGGTAAAACTAATGCTTTCTGCTCAGTTTTTGTGGGATTTGGATTGTTGTCCATTTCTTACCATAGAACTGATAACTCTGCCCAAATATTTAGGGTCTCCTCTGCGTGACACATCCATGGCTGGGTCCTGGCGGTAGTACAGGCTCAGATCAAGCATGGTGAGACAGATGTTTAGAAGGTCTTGAAACTGTGATCAAATAAGACGAAATTCTAAGAAAATGGGTGGTTTCACAAACAGAATTAAAGGAGATTCTACTGATGCTCCTTCTTTCTGAGATATTCCAACCCAGAGGTTACAGGGACAGTGAGGAACACTGTGGGCAAAGTGAAGCTATCCAGGGTTGTTCAGTTTTCATATAAACAGGCCTTTTGGAGAAGCAAATAATGATAAAAGAAATGCTATTGGAGATAGAATGGGAGTCCAAATTAATTTCTTATGGCTTACCTGTCCATAATACCATGCTCTTGCTTCAATATACCTTGCATTGCCCACAAAGATAATTCCATTTTCATTTAGAACATATTCTTGCCTCTCGTTTTCATTGGCTATGTAGACGTCATCACCTGAAAACCAAGTTGGGCAGGCTTAAAGCTGACAATACTAGGAGCCTTTCAAAAACACTGCTGTCTTGATTTAGCAAGGAGAAAATTACTATTTGCAAAACACATTGTTTTAGCTCCATGAACATTGTACAGCTCAGTAATGATGTCTGTTATTGCATGTGTCCTAAGGGGGACAGGGAGTTAAAATATCCATCTTACATTACTTAAACCTTTCCCCCTACATTTAGTATAGCCTTTGGGAGCAAAGTCCAGACACAGATTTTTTCCTGTCTTTTCAGGGTAGTTAGAAGAGACATCTGAGAAGAACCACACAAATGACATTTTTCTGTTTTCCAGTTGTGTTCGTCTTGTTTTAAGATTCCTAAATGAAGATCTTTACTTGCCTGATCCAAAGTGCTATGAGGAATGTTATTAGGAAAGCCTGCTCAGCCATTCACTTGGGTTCCATTGTTCCTCATTGGTTTTCCAAGCCTATGGCCCAGGTGCTATGAAAGCTTTGGCTTCCCACATGGGCTTAGGTTGTTTTGATCACTCTTTAGGTAACAATATCTGATTATCTCTGTGTTTGATTTCACAATGTTTAAAAATACTTTCTGAAAGCTTCAGGATTTCAGGAAATACATACAAAAGAAATCAGCTTTTCTGTTTTACTGAGTCAACTTCTTTACCTTCCTATAGGAACTTCCCATCCTTCCCTTCCTGCAAATAAAAAGATTGCGATTTATTTTTAAAATTATATCATGATATAAACTTATTTTTGTGGTTGCTGTCCAAACTTTTAAAAAAATAATATCATTATTGTTGATTCCTAAGCTTTAGGGGTGGTGTGGGTCTGGAGACCTGTGTGCAGTTCCAGGGGTGGACCACTTGGAAAGAGTGGGAGGAGCACTGAGAATGCTGAGCAATCCTGAAAACCTGAGTTATGAATTAACTCAGCATTAATTAAGACAGGAAAAAAAATGAGGGCAAGGAATGGAGCGAGCATGGTAATCAATTCCAGAAATACTTGTGACCAGGATGGAGCAGGGGGAAAAACCCCCCTATTTTGATGTCTATCATATGTAGGATGAGAAATCATATGCTGAAATGGAAGGAAGAAAGATTTGGTTTGTTAACAGGGAAAAACTTCTAATAGAAAGGCTGGGGTTTTATTGGAGGGAATTTCCAGAGGAGGTGCTGGAGCTTCCCTAATGGCTGATCATTAAATAGGAATTCAAGACCTGTCAGGAATGTCCTGAGTCCTGAAGTGGATCTGCCTTAAGGATGATGTGGGACTAGATAACTTTCTAGGATCTTCCAGCCCTGTGAGTTTATGCTTCTGAGCAATCTAAATGTCCTTCTCTAATCACCTGAAGGACATCTTTTTTTCTAAGGTGTATATGTTCTCAATTACAATGTTCTAGAGCCTGTCCTTTGAATAAGAATACTTATCTTTTTTATAATAACACTATTCCTACTAATAACTCGGGGCAAAATTAGCATTAGTTTAAAAAGAAGAAAAAAAACCCAAAACACACCACAACAAATCTCTTTCTGTACCTCTCAGCACACCAGGAAAAAACCCTCCATCAGCCACAGTAGTCCTCTTTTTAGCAGTTATAGAAAGACAGATGACTATTGACCTAATCCTTTATTAAATTAATTTCTTTTCATACAAAAATACAAAGTTGTTATGTATTCTGTGTTCTCTGAAATTAGTTCGTCCTGACACAGTGGGAAACAAGCAGGATGTAAATTTCTACTAATTGTTTTCAAACAATACGTAAGTACACTTTCTAATGTAGATACACTTCTAGTAATTTCTTCATATAATCTTTGCCGCAGAAATAATTTGCAAGTATCAGACATTTAGGGAAAAAGAGAAATTCTACAAAACTCTCAAACATACATGTCATTTTGTCCCCTGAAGCTCTACAATTGATGTGTTCACCTGTGAGCTATGGACAGGCAGAGTATGATCAGTCATTTAGTTCATGATAAGCACTCTTTATTCTTGGTAGTTAACTGTATGTTCCTTCAATGGCATAAGAATATAACACATCATTCTCAGAGACTGGCTTGCAAGTATCTTGAATTTCTCTTGGAATGGCCTTAAGAGATTTTATCAATGTTAAAACATCACTTTTGTTTCATTTGCATGTTTGAAACAAATACATTAGTGACTTAGTAAGCTTATTGGTATCATTAAGTTGGAAAATACCTTTAAGATCATTGTGTCTGACCAGTAACACAGCCCTGCCATGCTCAGCACTAAACCATGTCCCCACGTTGCCACAGCCACGTGTTTTTTAAACAATTCCAGGGTGGTGATTCCACCACTTCTCTAGGCAACCTATTCTAGTGTCTGATCACCCTTCCAGTGAAGAAATTACTCTGAACATCTAATCTAAACCTCCCCTGGCTCTACTTGAGGCTCTTTCCTCTTGTTCTGTCACTTATTCCCTGGGGTCAGAGCCCCACCTGGCTCCACCCTCCTGTCAGGTTGTTGTAGAGAGTGAGAACATGACATCCTTGTACTCCTCCTGAGTTCTGTGCCCCTTCTTCCAAAGGTGATCAACTTTTATGGCTAAACTAGACTTTTTCTGGTCCATGAACATGTTCTAATTCATAACTCCTGTTCAGGAAAGACTAACCGAAAGATAATTCCAAATGAGATCTCATCACCCCATAAAACAGCATTAATATTTAAATCTGACTGACTGTTTTCTCTTATACAGTTTAAGATTTCATTTGCCTTTTTCAGGGCCACTTCACTTTGGTCCTCGTTCTTCGAGTAACAAGTGTTTTCAGATTCTTCATGATTTCTAGGTGATAAGTCTGCCATTGAAATTATTGTTATTTCTCCCTAAATGTGTAATCTTTTATTTTGTGTTACTATATCTTATTTCTTCTCACCCACTCCAGTCTAAGGTCAGCCAGCTATTTCTGTGTGTTGTCCCAGTCCACTTGTGCATGGACAATGTTGCTTAATCTCAGCATGTCAAAGTCAGTCATGAACTACTTGATAAGAGTGTTTTTTCAGATCACACTTAAGGATCCATTAGTAGCTTTTCTCCAACCCAGTGCTTTTCCTTCCATCATTACAGTTGATGAATTAATTCCTGTTTAAAAAAAAAAGTCACATCTGGAACTATATTTACAGGCCAGATCTGCCATATATCCTTAGCTGAGAAAAAAAACCTTTTTATTTCCTTTCTGCTATGACTCTTGCAATAGTGGTGACATACACTCAAACTGAATTTGTTCCTGTTTTTCAGGATCAGGGAGCTTTCCCACTCTATAGAACTTATTCAGTAGCATCTTCATTTAAGGATACTCCCTTTTATCTGTCAGTAGTTGTTGCATCATCTGGTAAATCTGGAGGGCTCTTCTGCAGAATCTTTAGTTTTAAATTCTAATGACACAGCTTAATTTTTCTCAGTTTTCATCTGGGAAGAGTTTGTGTGGTCTCAGGAGCACCACTGCTATGCTGGTGTTCCAGTTCAGGAGCTGTAAAATATTGCTGTCCCTGCAGTGTGGTTTCCATCAATTACAAGTTACCCACAAATGATCTTTCGGGGGTTCTGGGGAGGTTTTTCCCTGAGGACTGTCTATGCAGAGGCAGTCTTGAGTTTCCTGAACATACTTCTATAATTATTTCTGACTGCCAAGACTTGCTGAGCTAATTAGCAAGTTTTTTCATCCTGGCTCTTAACATATTTCTTAGTGGCCTTTGACTAACATATGGTCACAGAAGAAAATTGTGGATGATTGTGGTTACTTTTCTTTTATGAGCTGGGATGGTTAAGAGCTCTCTTAACTCTAGAGTATCATGTTTTAAGGCTAATCTAAGATTCAAGACTATGGAATATTTGCAAAATCTGTTATGGAGTCAGGCTGAGACATCTGGGGGTGTTCAGCCTGGAGAAGAGAAGGCTCTGAAGAGACCTCATTATGGCCTTCCAGCACTTAAAGGGAGCTTATAAAAAGGAGGGAGAGCAACCTTTCACATGGGCAGAAAGTCATAGGACAAGGCAGGAGGGTTATAAACTAAAAAAAGAGATCCTTAGATTAGAGATTAGGAAGAAATTCTTTACTGTGAGGGTGGTGAGGTGCTCACATGGGTTGCCCAGAGAAGCTGTGGCTGCCCTATCCCTGGAAGTGTTCAAGGCCAGGTTGGATGGGGCTCTTCACAACCTGATCTAGTGGGTGTCATCTGTGCTCGTGGTAGGGGGGTTGAAACGAGGTGGTCTTTAAGATCCCTTTCAACCCAAACCATTTTATGATTCTGTAAGTTGCCAGTCTTCTTCACATTAACCCTCTCAGCTTTTATGAAGTTAGCTGAGCTATTGTCTTTGCAGTTAACATCTACAAGAGCACACTTGCATTGATTTAGAGCAAGTCAAGGGTGTTACTGCATCCTTGCTTCAAGTTCTGAGATGTACTTAAATGCACTTAAAAAAGCCTGTCAGCCCTTCCCTACCAAAAAAGTGACCTGCTCAGTTCTGAATGAAGAGCCTGTGTTATAACCCCATATATCACATTTCATGAGGATAAAGAGTTGGTGGTGGTAGCAGCTTTTTAATGTGGTAAAACCAGATCTCTGAGCACTGAGATTGCAGCCAGTGGTGACCCAAAGAGAGACAGCTTGAGGGAGCAGCTCTCTGTGCAGATATGAAGCAACAAGGTCAGTTGTGTTCAAGAGCAAAGGCATTGGCACTTACCTTGGCACCAAGGGTTGAAGAGTAACACAAACTGCCCCAGGAATCTGGAGAAGATCTTGTTCCCCGAGGTAACCCGGAGGGTGAGATTGTAGCGCCCGATGACAGCATTGGCTGGGCTGGCTATCACAAAGTTCATGGATCCTGCCTCGCTGGGTGCTTGGGCAGCGCTCCAGCCACTTGGCCCGGCCTCAGAGAGGTTAAACACAGCCCTGGTGCGATGGGATTCCGAGGGGTATGGTCCTGCCAGAGAGAAGGAGGCATTGGTTTCCATTCCAGAGAGTGATTTCAGGATTAACCTCACACTTGAAACTGTGCATATTGTGGGGTAAACCCATTAAAATTACAAGCATTAAAAGCATTAAAAATACATGAAGAAAAATTGCATCTCTAAATAGAATAAGGAGAGAACCACAAGGAATAAAGATGACACGTCTGTGGGACCATGGATTGAGCTAAGGGGATGTTACCTATTTCAGTGACAAATGCTAGGCTCTCCCCATTCTGCTTTGGCCTGTTGAAATACAGGGTGATAGTGAAGGGTTGTCCTCTCCTCACAGTCAGCTCGGTGTTGGCATATCTGTCAGTGTGGTGGTTGGCTGCATTCACTGATGGCTGCCAGCTGATGTGTGTTGGGGTCAGATCTGTAAAACAAAGGTCACAAAGAAGCAGCCAGCATGGAAAGAAGCTATTTGCTGTTGAGTGGAATGATGAGGTTGCAAAGAGCAATTACCTTTCGTGGGAGGAAGCACAACTAAAAAGCAAATGAGCCATTAAATTAAGTCTAGCAGTCAATAATAGAAACTTTTGCTTGGGTTTTGTTACAAGGCTCTCATACACCAAGGACTTACATACTTCCTATACAGTGCTGGGTGCTGTTTTACTACTGGACTTAGAAAAAATTTACAGGAGCAAATTGGTGTAACTTCATTATCAACACCAAATAAAGTGGCCTGTAACCCCTCTACATTTTAAACATATGTATTTTTAGGGTTCCAGGGATGGCAATTAGGACATCTTTCTGCTTAGATCCTGACACCATTTGGCCTAGATGCAAAGGAAAAATGCATAATGAGAGATGGATGAACAAGAGGTATTTGAAGACATATTGGAGCTTTGGACAAAGAAATCACTCTGTCTGAATCTAGCTCTGTTCAAAGTGACAACTGAACCCCTGGAATTCCTGTTCTAGCAGGCACTAGCTTTGAGTCCTGGAGAAATTCTGATGACTTACACTGTGCTTGGAGTTCTCCATCATCACGTCCTCCTGCACATGTTCTATTATTATGGTCTGTGGTTTAAACCCCATAAAGTGGTTCTTGCCACCTTAAGTGCTAAACTACCTTTTTGGTAAGCAAGTATGTATATGATCTTCCTTGAAAGATTGTTCTCCCTTCTATAGCTCATGTTTTGTTGCCATGCTCAAACCTGAGCAGTTATAATGTCTTTGGGAGTGCTGAGAAGCACTTTCTGTGTTTATATCTGCCCTAGAAGGCTTACAAAGTACACCTGGAGCATTGTGTTGCAAGTTTTGGCAAATGCTCTGTGGCAAGTACCTTGGTTAAGATTCTTCCAAGTCATTTTTATTAATGTCAGTGTCATAAATGCCATGAGGTTGGGGGTGGAGGGAGCTGGGACAGGATAGGGGATATGACCACCACCACTTTAAAAGAAATTAAAAAGAAAACAGTAATAAGAACAAAAAGAACAGGGTGGAAAGTATGGATTAATGTCTATGCACTGTTATTGTAGGGATCTTCAAACAAGCTTCCAGGTCTATCTCATACCATATAGCTTAGCAATGAAATACTAAGTCAAAACTGAAAACATGTAGCTACATATTAAACTACAATTTACATCTAATCTGTGAAGAAAAGGAAAAAATAAAAACTAACTCATGTAAAAAAGTAACATAATTAAATTTGAGGAAAAATAATTTCTATTTTTATAGTCTAAGACCACAAAGAAGTAACTGATGGGCTGAAAAGGAGAATCTCTAGCATGAGTATCTGGGACAACAGTGAACTGCAGTTAGCTGCTACTTTCCCTGCAAAGCAACATCTTAGAAACTGATTTGAAACTATTTGTTCCATTCTCAGTTGAGAGGGAACCCTGCTTTACAATTGCCCAGATCGATAATTAGCTTCATTTTAAACTTTAAAAAGCAGAAATATTGTTGTTACTGTTTTCCTTTTGTAGGGTTTAGTGCACATTTGAATTCCCATCTATAGGCTCCATGCTCACAGCTCTATTAGGATGGATTAAACAGGTTTTGTTAATACAAAACATAACACATCTCTGAAATAGCATTTAAAAAATGGTGCCTTTTGAAGCAGTGGGAATTTCTTTTCTCCTCCCTGTCCCTAATATCTTCTGTTTAGCTCAAAAACTATTCTCAAACAGGTCTTAACAATAACACCAATAAAACTTTGAAAATGAAGTGCAAGAACAAATTACAATAGAAAATCTCCTTCAGATAAGAAATCAGAGCAGATACCTACAGGGCATGTATCTTGAGGAAACAGTTCTGAATAAAGTACCTGCTGAAGGGAAGCAAATGACTTGCAGAACTCACCTGCCATTCCCTCAGCTTATGAGAATTGCATACAACTTCTGCTTTGTTCTTCAAGGTTGTCCAAGTCACATCAATCATAAAAAGAAAAAAACCCCAGCAATCTTTTTGTGCTGTCAGCTGAAATTTGACAGAAGGGAGAGGTACTTAGCAGTTGTTATTAATACCTGTAGACTTGTCAAATGAATTAACTGGTTCCTATAATATACGGCTGTCTAATGCCAAAGTTCCTACTCAATGTGGGTGTAATTATGGGAGGAGATACCGAAATTATTTACTCAGAGGAAATGCATGCTCTTGAATCCCAAGACAAGAAGAACTTCCTACAAAGATAATAGGTGTGCCATGAATAAGTTATCTTTAAAGGTGAGGAAATGGGGAGCGTGGTGGGACATAAAAGGCAGCTGAAGGAAAAAGGAGCATTTCCTGATGACTTAACTTCCATGTTGGTTCATATCACTTCTGGTTCTGTCCAATAGCTGTGAGTTGGTTTTAGAGGGTTTTTTTGGTCTCACATTATCTTCAGCACCTTCTGATTTATATGAAATTATAAGCTCCCACCAGAAACAAATGGCTGTTTACCTATTAACTTCATACTACTATTGCCCAAAAGTTTTATTTCAAACAGAACTCTCAAAATATTAAATGTGAGTAGTTTATATCAGCACAAACTTTAAGCCTGTCTATTTTAACAACCATTAATATATTTCTTTTTGGTTTTGTACTGTCACTTAAAGGATTACAGGTAATAAAGTGTCATTGTTTTGAGGAGGGTTATCTGCCTCAGATGCTGCAGCTCCACTGATCATGTTTTAGCACTCACTAAAGACTTAAAAATAAATTTGTCTGAATTTCAAGTTACAAATAAATTAAAACCAATTGAGAAAGCAGAAGTTAAACTCCATCAGCTGTTTCTAAGGTTGATTTTACAAGAAAGTTGGCTTCTTGCTTCTTTTTGAGAATGTTTGTTTCCACACCACAAAGACTAAAAGAGTATTTACTAATATGACAGCCATGCTAGCCTTATCCCAAGAGAAAAACACTAAAGCCTTTCCCACTAGGCAGCAGTTTGGCTGGCACGGTGTATCTCCACTTACGTTATAATTCAGCGCCGCTTCCTCCTCTTGGAAGTTTCCAGGATGTTCAGGCTGTCCAGGAATCGCCTCAAATGGGTTTGATTGCTCTTCAAAGCTACTTTAGTTGGTCTTTTTCTCTTTTCCTTAATTCATATTCCTTGGAAACCATAAGAGCCACAAGCCTCTGATGTTACCCGATCTTCACACACAGCCCTAGTGACAAACCGCATCGACCAGTTCTTAAGTTCAGGCGTTCGGTACTTACAGTGATTGCCTCAGACGTTACACATTGCTCCCACTGCCACTTGACTATTTCCTTTCTTCTTCCTTGCTACTCACATACGTAATTAAGTCTCAGAACACTTTTTCTGTCTTGGCTGCAACCACCTCCTTTACCTATGCAAGGCACGCCCACAGCCGTGTTCCCCAAGCCACCAGAACCTCTCTCAGACTGGCCTGCATCCCAACCTGGCACCTGCTGCTCAGCGCCTTCCCCACAGCAAAGCACCAGCAGCTGCTGTTGTAATGCCCTTGGAATGCAGCAGTCATGGTTCCTAAGTGACTAATGACTGAATATTGTCACAGGTGTTTTTCCTACCTCAGTTCTGCCCGCCCATCATCCAAAATGGTTCAAAATACTTTGTTCCTCCTTTTCCCTTGAATCTTGAAATTGAAGTGCAGTTTGCAAACCTTCAGAGAAAAACAAACTCTTTGATTTCATTAATCTCCTGAATAATTTTGTCTACTGTTCATACCCCCGGGATAACCAAATTGCATTTTTACATTTGTGTTATTGCTACTTTATTCTAGACAGAGGAGAACAGCGTAACTCCCACAAAGTTGCAGAATGTTTGCTGTGAGTCTGTATCCAAGCTGTCACACTTTTAATTTGACACATTAACTTCATGTGCATGTGGAGTGTTGCAGAGAAAGGGTGTTGCCTTCCTTTTAACTCCCCCAGAGGTTTGATTTAAAAGCTTCTCTGGTTTCTGTTGGTGCAACTCACTTGACTTTAGCACAGTCTGGGTGTTTTCACACAACAGAGGTGTAAAAAAGAAGTCATTAAGTGTATATTCACATTCTAAATCCAAGGCTGTTCTACAGCTTGAACTGCTGTGGTGGTTTACAGCAGCCCAGAGGAGGCCCCCCAGATGACTGGAGATGGAGCACCTCTCCTATGAGGAAAGGCTGAGAGAACTGAGGTTGTTCAGTCTCAAGAAGAGAAGGCTTTGTGGTGACCTAATTGCATCCTTCCAGGACCTGAAGGGAGCCAACAAGAAAGATGGAGAGAGGCTATTTACAAGGGCCTGGAGTGACAGGACAAGGGGGAATGGCTTCAGACTGAGGGTAGGTTTAGATTATATATTAGGAAGAATTTTTGTTCACTGTGAGGGTGCTGAGGCTCTGGCACATGTTGTCCAGAGAAGCTGTGGCTTTCCCATCTCTGGAAGTGTTCAAAGCCAGGTTGGACTGGGCTTGGAGCAACGTGGGATAGTGGAAGGTGTCTCTGCCCAAGGCAGGGAGTTGGAATTAGATTGTCTTGGAGGTCCCCTCCAACCAAAGCCATTCTACAAATATAATTGACATGCTGAGAGCTCTTGGCTCTGAGGAACATCAGGAAAAGAGAGGGGGTACCACTGTGGGCCACGTGCACAGCCTCTCTGCAGCTCATCCCGTGCCCAGTGCGGTCCCACACTGACATCCTGTGACTGGCAGCAGGAAAATAAGGTGGCTGCAGGTGCCCTTCCAAAGCAGTTTTGCAGGCTACAAGGCCAAGAGAACTTCATAGCCAATCTGAGCTTGGGCTCCTCGACAGGGAGGAGCCCCCGTGGCCAGTCACAGGTACGCTGTAATGTGTGGTGAAGGAGGGGACAGAGCTGGCTCTGGTCACTTGCTAAGGGTTTGCTGCTTCCTGGCCCAACACTCCAAAATGCACTAGAGCAGGAGCTTGGCTTTCCATCCACTCCATCTGCACAGAGCACTTTCAGCCAGAGATTGATTTATTTTTGGACACGTACTGGCCATAAACCAAGTCTCTCACTGGGCTACACCTGGTTCACTGGCTCCTGGAATCCATCTTTTGGTCCATACCAATCCTTCCATTAAGGGCTTAAGTTAGTTTTACTAAACTTGAACTCTAAAAGATGTTTTCCTCACACATAGTCTACACTGAAGAATTCCTAACTCTTGTCAAGTTGAAATACCCTTAGACTTAAGAGTACCCTCCCTTTGATTCCCAAAGACTTTCAGCAAGTGCAAAATATCAGCATGCTAAAATTTGTATGTTGAGCTGGGCAATTATCCCAATGTGTTTGTCAAATGGTTGTCAAATTGGACACCACCCAAATTCCTGTTGAACATTTCCTATGCCTCGTTTGGTCACTGTGATTTACAAAAAAAAAAAAAAAAAAAAAAAAAAAGGAAAAATGTCAGGACAGACTTTGTAGCAAAGGAGACAAAGCTAAATGAGATAAATTGGGCAACTCATCCTCACTAGGTTCTGGTATCATAGTTGCAGTAAGGAGAAACACTGCTTTGGAAGTCCATACTATGAGGCTTTCAAGGTGTAAAAATGAGTTTATGAATGTTTGTGCAGAGACATCTGGAGCCAGGAGGAATTATTTACAAAGAAAGTCAGACAAAAGTCAATCAGTCTCTAGATATAAGGTAAAATGTTCTTTTTAATAGCATGGACACTCACAACAGTAAATAAAGAATCAACCATTCCTCAGTTTATTTGAAATTACAGTGTAAAATTGCAATGATATGATGTTGGTGACCCCTTATCACAGGAAGCGAGGATTTGTTTTGCTAATTTTCTCATTGTTTTCTATCCAAGATTTCTTATCACATTTTATTCCATTTATACACACACAGACCACTCCATGTTAGTTAATGACATTTATCACCTTAAAGGTCTTAATGTCTGCAAATTTATCACAGGAGAAATTAACAAGTAGATGTTTGGTGCCCGCCTCAGAAGGGATGAGTTTGAACTTGGTACTGGATTTCTCGTTGGCTTTCAGTGGTGGTATGCTAAAAAAAAGGCAGCAAAGAGAAAAATATAAGCTAAAAACAGGCTTATGTATCATTCTTGAGTTTCTTCACTAACCATCTTTCACCTTAAGTAAGAATTCCAGTCAGTTGAAAGTAAAATGAACATGGAGAGACCACACAGAGCTTGGCCATCTGATGAGTATTTAAATACTCAAATCTATGCATTAAGGTCTTTCACAAATTCATCATGCAGTGACCCAGATAAACCCACATAAGGGGACATAATAATATCATGTGAGATAAGACTTCATCCAGAACAGAGGGTGTAGCACACATCACTGAATTACAGAAACAGAATAATCTGAGACCATGAAGAATAATTCTAATCCTGCATTAGAATAGATTACAGCACCAAGAAAACCTCAGTGTTTACAAAGCAGGAACTTCTGAATAGAAGTTAAAATGTTTGACAATGGTGTATTGTGTAATTCTTGGAAGCTCTTGTTTATGTTTTCTGCTTTACCCTCTCAGAATGTCTTGTCTTGCCTGAGGATAAAGTTGTATGGGATAGACAACACAAGGCTGCCAAATTCCCTCAGGAGCACATAAATTATGGGATGGACCATTCCTAATTGGTCATGTGCAAATGGCAGTGTTAAGTTGCTGTGTATGTTTGTTTGTGTTTGTGTATTTAGTTAAAGAGCATGCTCCCCTATCCCACATGTTTTCCAGAAATAACTGCATTTGTGAGGGTATCTTGAAATTTGTGTGCAATTTTGTGTTTGTACAAAATGAGGGACAGTCTGAGAATTTAACCTTTCTGTTCAAGTGGTAAAATGGAAAAGGAAAAAGGGTAGGACAAGATGCAGAATCACCAAAGCATAAAAATAGGAACATGGGATCTATAGTAAAAGGAACCTGATTTATTCCAGTCTTCTCAATCACTATCTCAACATCATCAAATAGTTTCTTGACTCTGTTTATTAATCTCCTAAGATAATTATTTTTTAGAGTTCTGAAAGGAGAGATTGAAAATTAGTGTGCCTGTAGTTCTTGTTTTGGAATTTTTATTTTTTTTTTTTAATTAAAACCCCCAACCCAGCCTTTTATTGTAATATTGACCATTTTTCCTATTCTCTTCCTGCCTGCCTCATGGATTTCAGCTGTGTTCAAGGTCCAGGTCTTCATAAAGTACATTCAGTCATTTAAAGAATAAATGCTTGTCATGGTTTAGTCTGTTGTTTAAAAACTATCCTCCTTAACCTGTGATCTGCTGTATCTGGAATAGCTAAGCACGGAGCAGCCTTGAGGTTGTGTTTTCCAGAGGTCCCACCATTTGAGATCACAACCTGTGTCTAAAGTGCTAATTTTTGTTCCCAAAGCTGGGACACTGGTGCATCTGCTCCTGACATGTATGTCTACCTGTTTAATATAAACACAGTTTAGGAGACCTACAGTCCATTTAATAAAGTGGAAAATAAACCCTGGCTAATATATGCTGTAATTTGGATAAGCATGGACAGAAACCCTCATGTACCCTGTTGTTGGCCCTTTGATCAGAACAAGAAGGCTCAACCTGTGTGGCCTAGAGCAGCATAGACAGTCTCAGCAAAATTTATAGCTTGGATAAGCCTCTTTTTTTCCCTGGGACTGTGTTGTCCTGCTAGATAGGCAGGAAAACAAGTTCTGCCTAATTATGACAGCAATTATTTGACCTTCCAAGCTATGGAACAAAAGCTCAGCTTAGATGAAGAGCTGGCTCATCCTTTTGTGCTTCATTATGAGATGTTACACCACCTGGCCTCCCAAGTTACAGCAACAAGAAAAAGATGTCTCATCCCAAAGTTAGTTCCAAGTCACCCATGCCTACGTTCTTGCTCATGCATCTCTAATAGCAGGAAGGAGGCATTTCTGGGACTTACCGTAACTCAAGGATTCCTGTGAGCAGGTCACTGCCTTCGACCTGCAGCACACAGTTCGTCACTTCTGCATCAATAGGATTGGTAAATGCCACTTCCACATCCACTTCCTTATTCACTTTTGCTTCACTGAGCACCTGTGCCAAGAAAATGCTTGTAAAGCCAGGTTCTCAGTGTGCTTTTCTGAAATCCACACCTCCTCAGGCATCAGGAGACGAGATACTATGAGATGCTATGAGGAACCATGGCAGAACATGAGCAGAACATCTTTCAGGGAAGAAAGAGCTTGTAAGAGCTCATTTTCCCTTTCCTGTGCCACTGCAGTTAGAGCAAAGGGACAGCAATTTACCTGTACATCAATGCCAGGATTGTCCAGGGCGATGTTCCTTTGCACAAGGACTTGAATCCCGTGTTCTACGTGACATACAGCTGTGACCTGGATTGTTTTGTCTATAGTTATCTGCTGCTGGTATTCATTATACTTTATATTAATGGGAAATTGTTTTTCTGGAAGGAAAATAAAAAAGGATTTGATACACACGTTTATAAGCCCACAGACTTTCATACCTAACATCAGTATTTCCCTTTTATGCTATGTCTAGGGCTAGGAGGGCCTCCAGCTGTCACTGCCAAACTCAGTTCATGCAAATCTATCAGTTTGCTCTAGAGAGATGGTCCCTGCCATGAGATCAGAACCTCCCAGCTGACAGTAAATTCAGGTCACACAGCCCCTGTGAGCACAAGGCACCTGCATGACTGCAGTGTCTCTAGCCATGTAAACTCTGTCTTCAACCAGAGTCCCATTCCTAATGCTTCAGAGGAAGCCAATAGCTCCCAATTCCAGAAATTAAATTACATATTAAAGACATGAAATGTTATTTAAGCTTCTCACTAGTGACCTGAAGCCTCAGATTAATACAAGATAGTATCAGTTGGGATTCAATGATCTTTTGGTTCACTTTAGAGGTGCTGATATATCTATTATCCCAAGCTCCTAATGGTAACTTCATTTCATCTTTCCAACAAAACTCATATTTAGATAGAAAATTTATTCCATAGGGTTATCCAATTTCATCTGAAAACATAAAAAAGGTCTTTTACTCCACAACAATTCTTTGATACAAACATTCTTTTCTGTGGAGCTGTTTCTATTCCTCACACTTTAATTCCATTCTAATATGCTAATGAATTGTGTTCCTAGTTTCTACTGTTAGCTGTGTCCTGTTACCTTCAGTAAAGCCTCTCATAATTGACCAGAACACATTTAGTTTGACTTGATTTTAATTTTATGTTGTCCTTAACTTTTTTTTTTCTAAATGTAGATTTTGTTAGATGAAACTTCATGATTTCTCACTGCCTTCTTTTCACTCCTGAGATACATTTTCCAAAATATTAAAAGTATTTAGGGACATGACAGTGTGAAACTGATAAAACAATTATGAGTAGAAGTTCTTTGAAAAATTACCTTCCTTAGGAGACAGAGTGACAGACATGGAGTCCTTCCAGATCTCACGAATTGGTCTTCTAGTATACAGAGTGCTCCACGCAGTCATATTTACATGAACAGTCTTAGCATCAGACTGCAAATTTTCAAGAACCAGAAGCAGGTTGAGATCTTTGCCAACTTCTAGAGAGCCAGCCACCTTGAATTTCCCTGAGATGTCAGGCTTCTGCTCGATTTCCTTTGGTGTTGGAGCTGTAGGATCAAATTTATCCTCAAGTCCCAGCTTCTTACGGGCTTTTTTAAAAATATCTCTTTCTTGTTTAGAGCCTGTCAGAGAAAATCATGAAAATTATCCTTAACCTCCATCTCTTATGGCTGCTAGAAACAAGCTAGCAGAACACAGTGTCTGTACTTTCAAACAGACCCTCTGTTTTCCACCAGCCACACCTCATTTCCTGGATCTGCAGCCAGCAATGTTATTGTCCCTCTAATAGCATTTTTTTTCAATACATTTTTTTTCAACACTTTTTTTTCATCCTTTTTTATGGATGTAACATTTAGAAATGTGAATTCTTATTTGCTAATACAGAAAAGGCCCTAAATGTAAGGGAAGGCTGATGGCACCGTGTGGCTCTGGCTGGCAGCCCAACATCCACCCAGCACCTCATTCCCCACTTCACAGGAAGGGAGAAAAGAGAAGGGAGATGAGAAGACTCAGGGATTGAGGTAATGACAGTGTTTAAATTTAACAGGGAAAGAAAAGCTGTTCATGCACAAAGGAAAAGAGGGATACATTAATGACCCCACACCAGCACGACCAGACCCAAAGGTCTGACAAGGTGACAAGATTTTTGACCCTTTGAAAGAATTGCTTTTCCTGGACGTAAGTGCTGATTTAGCTTAGGTTTCAACAAACCAATAACTGGGCTGTAGCCTAATTCTCACTAAGCAGAGGCAGGCAGTGCACGTCAGCAACAGGTAAATGGAACAGTGAATGCTTTTTGGAGATACTTGGACTTGCCTTATTGAAGTCTCATAAAGCAGGCTCATTTCAGAAGGCAGTATTTTTTACCCTTTACCTTTTCTCTTCCCTTTTCTGTTCACTTTATAAACTGAATATAAATTTTGCTCCTACCTTATAGATACACAAAATTGCCCGCTAAGAGACTCCTAACCCAAAGTTTATATGCTTTGGGGAATGAAGTGTAAACAGAAGAACCAGTGTTTTTATTTACCTTCTTCATATTTATAATCCCTGGTGACATCTACACGGTCATCTCTACCAACTGCCTTTGTACTGATGGATGCACCAATTTCAGTAGACTTAGAGAATATTAATGTTTTCTTTCCAGTTGCTGAGTCAAAATTCCAGTACATACAGTCTGCATTCACTTCTGCAAACACGAATGGGCAGTCGTACTCCAGATCTACTTCTCCTTCTTTGACAGCACTCCGTGAGGTGGGACCACACTGATAAATTCCTACAGCATCAAGAAAAAATGATTTAGACATAATAAACCTTTTGACAGTAATCGGGTTACTAGGCAGAAATTTATCACTGACTCCTGCATAGTGGTGTCCCATTCAAGCCCTTTCATCCACACAGACCCTCATCTTGTGTTTATTCTGATTTATTTTCTATTATACCTTAATTTTCAATACCTACATTGGAAATACAGGAATTACTGTAAAACTGTTCCTAGAAATCTAGTTTCTTTCTTGGCATCCAGAAATGATCTGAAGCTTTTCTAATGCAGTAGATAAAGAATTGTCTTCTGCAATGATTTCCGAGTAGGATGACAAATTACTTTTATAATGATTTTACATTTTTTTCCCTTTTTTGTTTTATCTACAGATGACTTTGTAATTTTTCAACATTTTTCCTGAAATAAAATTTGTGTACCTCCACTTTCTTCTTGGGGAGTTGCATCCAGAATTTGCCATCCACTGTATGAGGGGCCCAAGTCACTGCGTGTAAACCAGCTTTCATTCCAGACATGGAAATTCCTGCATGCAACAATGAACAAAGTAAGCTACTAAAATGTGTTTATGAATTCCTGTTCACATCCTTTAACCAGCCACCTTAGTTAAATGGATTAAATGCCTCAATTTGCAGAGGTTCTTATCTGAGACTCACCACTTCCACTCTGACCCTCACTATATTAAGGAAAAGTGCATTGTGGAATAGACATAAATGTTCAAGGGCAGAAAACAAATTTGTAAAGTTATACAAAATGTCTTGAGCCTGTTCTCCTGAAGTTTTGAGCACATGCATTTCCTTAGTTTTTGCTGCTTTCCTTCTGGCACAATGGTGCAGTTACAAGGGTCACTTGTACTTAGAATGGCTCCAGAACAAGGAGGGGAGTAATCAAGACAAAAAGTGAGGGACTGCTTCTGTTCTTTGCTGAATGCAAGCCTGTTTCAACTGCATTTAATGCTTTATAGCAGCAACAGATAAATTGTTTTCACTTCAAATGATGTCACTGGGGAAAAAAAAAGGCAGGAAAGCTGGTTCTGTTGAACTTTTACAGTTTAACGTGAACTGGTTTTTGAAGAATAGTTTCAAACTGAGTTAACTCCCCACTGTTTAATATTTCCAGTGCAATATTGCAGATTTTCAGTCATCTCTGGCACCATAACTGTAGCTTTCCCTGCTCTGGCTTCAATTAGCTGTTGCAATTCATGTCACAACTCTCTGTTTAATTGAGAAAGAGTGAAAACACTTCTAAAGTGTTTTGTAGTACTATTATGTAGCATTTTTTTATTGATCCTGTGTGTTTGTAGTTGTTTTAAGGCAAAGAAGGTAAAGCATTTGTCATTAGAATCTATGCTCTGCACCTGAAAACATTACAGGCATTGATAAGCCCTACTATTAAACATTGAGCCTGACCAGATGCTGTCAGCTCCCTTCTCCAAATGATTTCCAGAAGCATCATAAAACTCATCCACACGCAGATTTCCGTCTGCATCATGGGCAGAGCTGAAGTTTGTAATTGTACGAGTGGGAATCCCCAGACACCGAAGCACTACAGAGTAAACAGAAAACCAAAGTCAGAAAGCAATATTTCTGGGAGTTTCATGTAACACGGCAATGTCTTGAAAGAATTCCATGCAGGAAGTATTATTAATCCTCATTATAATCTGTGCAATTATAATCAGTTTAGTGTGTGACATAAAACTTACCTGTAGTCAGTACTGCTGCAAAAACCCAACACTGTCCATATCTAACAGGTTTGAACCCTGATTTCTTCCAGCTTTGCAGGATTTCACCACTTCCAGTCCAGCTGGTTGGATTTTTCCCACCCTCGTAAGTTCCACTCCAGTTTCCTAGCACCACCCCTTGGTCATCATTGGCGTTGACCTGAAAAGATATTCACTACATTTATGGTGAGATAAATTAAGAGTTTACAGCCTGTCTGAAAGGGGCCTGGGAGTTACAGTAAAAATGCCATGTTGAATTTGAGCCAACAATGCTCCCTCATCATAAAGGGAAAACCCATTCTGGGCTACACTGGGAAAAGTGTCACCAGGAGGTTGAGGAAAGCTGTCAACGCCCTTTTAATAATCCTAGGGAAGGTGTGCCAGGAATCCTGTCTCTAGTTTCAGGGCCCTGAGTTCAAGGGGATGTGGAGACACTGAGGAGAGCCCAGGAGAGAGGGCTACTGAGATGGTCAGGGGACCTGGAACACACAATCTACAGGGAGAAGTTGAGAGCACTGGGCTAGTTCAGTCTGGCTAAGAGGATGGGGCAATATAATAACAGCCTGCAATGACTTGAATGGAACACACTAAATGCGTGTTCCTACTAACATTTCTCTGTTACACAACAAGAAGCAACAGCAGAAAGATGTAGCTTGGGAAAACAGTATTTGACATAAGAGAAAAATTCCTCACCATGAGGGTAGTACAGCTCTGGACTGGAAACCCACAGAGGTTGGGAAACCTTCCTTGGAGATTCTCAAAGCAGCCTGCCAAATCCATGATTGAGCTGGTCTAGTACCACCAGAGTTCCACTTCAAATGGGCATCTGGATTAAAGAGCTCCAAGGAACTGGTCCCTCAACATACCACCCCATGTCTCATACTTTAGTTTTGACTACTGGACATCAAAGTGATAAGTATCAGAAATACCCCAGCTGAGACTAATTCAGCAGGCTCAGATCAGACAACCACCCAGGTGTTTCTCTGGCTTGTATTTCACCACCCATACTGTCTGGTGAATAAAGACAGTGGCCTAAAATTCTCTGAGAAATATAATATTTAATTTCACTAACTACTTTAGGTGGACAGTTATTAGTTTGGACTTTCTGAACATGTTCCTTACCATTGCACTGAGGACACGGCCCAAATATTTGGGGTCATTTCGGTGAGATACATCAGTGGCAGGATCCTGACGATAGTATAAGCTTCGATCCATTATGGAAAGGCAAATATTGAGGATATCCCCTTGAAACTGTGTTACAGAAATAAATCAGTGGTTTGAAAACATGGATTATTCTACTAAAAATCAAGATACAGAGAGCCATATAAGCATTGAATGTTTGTGGTTGGTTTTTTTTAATCACTAAATGAAGTGCTGTACCTCAGCCAGGAATTGCCATATAAAAATGTGGTCACAATAAACTCTGAAGATCAGAACTCACAGAGCTTGGGATCTGTGGGCTTTAGGCCAGGATTTGCCTCTCAGCATTGCTCCAGTATTTTACTACTATAAGGCTACTCGGTGTCTTAGTAACCACACAGAGGTTTCTGCTGGCTGCGCCTCTAAGGCAGAACACTGACTAATCAATTACAAATCATCATATTAATCAATGTAACAGGGCTTGGCACAAGTTCTGATTTCAACACCACACTCCTGCTCTTTGGAGATGTGTGCGATTAACCGGAGAAAGCAAATGACCCAGTTCATGCTAAAACCAGAACACAAAACAATATCTGGTGCTTCAGCGCTTCATTTACCTGGCCAAAGTTCCATCCAAAGCTGCTGATATGATTTTTATTGCCTGCAAAAATGATGCCAAATTCTTCTAGCACATATTCCTCACACTCAGCCGTGCTAGGCATGAACACATCGTCACCTGAAAAACCAAAACAGAGGTGTGTACAACCACAACAGGCAAAATAAAACAAAACTTCAGGAGTCTTGGTCTCCATCTATAAGAATTCTTGCAGATATTTACCCTTTGCTGTTTGTGCTGTTATAAAGAGATCATGAAACTAGTGATTTTATACACCTAGATAACAAGGTGGGTGGTGTCTGAGGGAAGACAGAGGTAGGACACTGTCAAATCTGTGAGAATATGGTAAATATGACTCTTGCCTTGGTTCTACAGAGGCCAGACATTCTATTCTAAACTTGTGAAGAAGTAGGAAAGCTTTGCCAAAAACAGAACTTAATCTTTTAGGGCAAGGAGCTCTCCAGTAAGTACATGATATGGAGTTGATTTTATGTACCAGAAGGTTCTAAGAAACTGTTAAACTCTTGTTCTTTTTCTGTCATGAATACATTATCTGATCAATGTTCAGTACAGATCAAATGGAGAAGCTGCAAAATATTAACGAAGCTACAAAAAACTTAGTTCTTTCAGGGGAAATTCAGCATGTTCATACCTGAAGACCAAGGGTTAAAAAGCAAGACGAAAGTGCCAAGGTTTGCTGTTGAGGAGCTGCCACTTGCAGTGCTTTGAACACTCAGCTTGTAGCGCCCAATGACAGCGTTATGGGGGCTGGAAATGGAGATGCTCACGGAGCTGGAACTGGAGGACTGCAGAACTGCACTCCAGCCTTCTGTGCTCGCTGTGCTGGAGAGACCAAATGTGGCCAGAGTCTTCGCTGCCTTGGAGGGTTTGGGACCTTTTAAGGAAAACAAACAACATTTCTTTTTCCCCCCCACACTTTCCTGAAACAGAGATTTAGTCATCAACAAACTCAGCAGGGATGTAACCCTCCCCTCAGATGAATTTGTGCCATATATTGGAAACTGCAGGAAGCTGTGACTGTTCACTGAGATAGATGTAATAAAACAAACACCCCAAACAGTTCCATAACTATGTGAACCAACACGTTGGCTCTGAGGTCTGATCTTGCTGCTCTGTAGTGTGTATCAGGCCAAAAGAATGTCCTGAGGCAGCATTATTCTCTCTGTGAAGGAAGCTGGGAGCCATACCTGTTTCTGCAATGAATATTAAGTTTTGCTCAGGCTCTTCTGTTCCTTTGAAGGTGACAGTGAAGGCCTGTCCTCTCCTCACAATCAGTTCATCACTAGAAAATTTACTTGTGTGGTGTTCTCTTGCATTTTCTTTCAGGTGCCAGTCGGTACTTGGCTGTGTTGCAGCTACGGAAAAGTGAGAAGAGCAAGAAAACTTAAAGGTTCATCCAAAGAGGAAGGAGAACAAACACACCCTGAAGAATTGCTTATTACTTTCTACAGGTAATTGGTACCCATGTGAGGTTTCCACCAAAACCAGAAGTAATTTATATGTGAGCATTTTTTTTTTCTTGTTAGAGATTATTTGCATAATTAAATAGAGAAGGAATAGTACATCTAGTGCTAAAGAAAAATCAGTAAGAGGAAAGAAACCTGGGAGAATTGAATATTTGTGAGTTACTTGGATAAAAATCTGGCTGAACTCAGCTAATTCTATCAAGGTGTCATCCATTCTGACATGGTGTTATACTGACAGAGGCACAGCCTTGCTGCCTTGGAATGAAAAGTAAGGAAACCTGGCTGAGCTGAGAAACACTTGTGTACTTTAAACCATGACATGATCTCCAGCTCCATTTACATCTCACACAGTTGCTACTGTTGGAAGCACCTGATAGGAATGTGTTGATGGACACTGAGCTGTCATTTGGCAGAGGGAGAGATGGCAGAATTTGAAGAGAAGACTACTGATATGTGTTGTAGCAAGCTCTTGCATGTGAACTGTGGCTTCAGAGGCCAAGGAATAAACACCGGAGATTGGTTTGGCTCTGACATCCTCAGAGCCTACGGAGGGATCTCTGGGACATCAGTGGTTTAAATGAAGTGCAGAAGGAGAGAAGAAAAATATTTATTTTTTCCCTAAGGGCACTGCATATTTTTTAAAAATATTTTTATTATTCTTCCTTACTTTTATTATTTATCTATATTCTTCTTTCTTAATTTTTATTTTTCTATATTCCCTCTCCCCCTGCAAAGAGGGAGAACAGGAGAGTAAGAGTGTGGTCCTTAGTAGTGGAACACAGTTACCCTGTGCTGTTATTGAGTAAAAAATCATTATCCCGTGTTCAACCAGATTTATTAGTGTCAAGAGTTTTTACAGCAGGATCTAAGTTTATCAACTTTAGACAAGCCTTGAAATAACTACATTAGGAGTCTTAGCAATGAAGTCACAGATCAAATGGGGAGGAACATGGGGTTTTACCATGTATTGATGTATTGATGCAAGCAGCACATACTTTGATTTTTCCAGGAACATACCTACTTAAAAAAACATTCTTCAGAAACTTAGCAATGAAGCACATCTATTGTAGAACCAGCTGTGGGCTCAGAGAGATTCGCCTTTAGAAAGGCAGGAGTTGGAAAAGCAACATAGGACCATTTGTAATAAACTGATCAGTTTGCATATGTATAAGTATTAGCATGTGAGCAATAAAAAACCCATCACTGCAACAAACCAAACACCAAACAAAAAAAATCCCCTAAATTTTTGTATCCTGTCTGTCTTAACTAATTCAACCTTGTCATTGTAGCCTTCGTCAGCCTTTGCAATTATAAATTCTTGAAGTTCTGCTTTGCTTCCTTCTCTTATGTCAGAAATGTCACTTGTCTGACAGCTTCAAATAGCTGCAGACTTTCCCTTCGTATTGGCAAAATACAACATTTTTGAATCAGTTAATATACCTGTTTTCCCAACTCTCATTCTGATAAGCTCACTTTTGCCATACCCACAAGTGGGAAAAATGCAATTCCTCTGAAAATCCTTCTCCTAACTCTTGATGGAACAATTTTCTTTCCCTTCTCTTTCTTGGATCAAAACTCCCTAGAGAAGCAGTGATCTTTCAGTGCCCATTACAGAGATGAAAGTGGTGTATGGATGTAAGAAAACCACAAACAGCAGCACAGAAGGGGCTCCCCCCTTGCTCACCTTGGCCCATATCTGATCAATATGTCCTCTACAAGAAGCTCCTGGAGCTTTCCTCTGAATGGCCTTCTCTGCTTCTCTTGGCTCAAGTTGTGGCTGGTGCCTTTTATGTCTTTAAAGTTTATTTCCAATATTTCCTGTGGGGGTGGAGCCTTTGCCCTGAGCTGTCATCTGACCAGTGGGGATTGAGGATTCATTTTTGATTCCTTTTTTACTCTCTCAGTTCTCACATCCTGATTTTGTCTCCTTGCAACAACATCTGAAGCTTGGACAATATTTATTCCTAACAGTCTGGCCATTTGTTAAGAGTTTCTTAATGTATTTAGAGCTATATAAGAACCTCAGCACTTAGTTGCTTTTCTTTCTTTTATAATGATAAAATTATGGAAGAAGCTATTTCTATAATAACTTCCTCTAGGTTTGCAGACTCCCTCTTGTGAAACATTTTTAATTTGAAATACTTCATGAGTAATATTTACAGTCACTTTTTCTTCAAATGAATTCCCTGAACCCACTCTTTTCCTTTTTTTTTCCTTTTCCCCTGCATTGTAGTAATTGCAAAATAATGACCGTGTTATTGCCTCTGCCCCAGGTCAAATCAGGGCCAAATTTAAAAGAATTTTTCGTGTATCACATGCTTACTGTTTAATCATATTCAATAGACAAGCATTCCATGTCATATTTGCACAACACTCTACAGTGATGACAGGTAAGTACATTTGTGACTTGTGACAAAATAACTATCATTGTTTTCAGCCGGTGCACGACCATTTTTTGACAGGACAACTCTGACCACGCTACTGGCAATGCCAGTTTGTGTGTTAAAATCTTCCACTTCATTTCGAGGAGAGTGAATTTTGCTTATGCTTTGCAGGTGGCTCCACTTTCTGTTAAGAAAGAGTGAGACTAATTCTGACACTTTTATGAAACTACCTGTAAAATTTGATGTACTCAATGCACATCTTAGTGACACCGCTGAGTGATACCCATCATGCTGGATTAGGCACAGTTCTATGCCTTACCAAATGCAGTGTTTTAATTGGCTGGGATCAGTATTCAGTAGCCCAAACTGTTCTATTTTCAGGTTTGGATAATTTTTGGAAATTCTAGAATTGGAATTTACTCAACCCATTTCATGTACAGAAATATATTATTCATGTTCCTTATAAAAAAGCATTATTAGAAGAACCAGTATATAACTGGCTATAATTCAGACTGCTGCTTTAAATCTCTCTTTATTAATTACATTTAATCTTAAAAGGTACCATAGTTTTGTCACTTTCAAAGCCCAATTCTGATTTTAAAGTGATAAGACTTTAATTACTTTTTAAAAAATGTCTTAGAATTTGATTAGAGTTTTCTGATGTTAAGATACACTCTCCTACCCACATGTTTAAATACTCTTAAATGTCACACAAGCAATATTCAGAATAAATTTAAGATTTCAGCCCATCCTTGGATACACAACAAAACGTTTTTCTTTGATAGAAAGGTTAGTTATGTTGAAAGAAAAACCCCAACAGTCCATTTATGCTGGAAGACAGTATGTCAGGAAGAACAAGTTGTGGGTGTTGCATCAGCCTCTGCTGTTTATTCCCAGCTCTGGCTAAGTTGCCTTCCAGGCCTCTGTTGTGCTTTGTTTGTAAAACAGCTGAATGATGCATACCAGACCTTTGAATTAAAGATTATGGGCAAAGGTGGAGAATGAAGGTTAAATTAATGAGAAATATTAACAGTAGTCAGAACACTCGTCAAGCAGAATGCATCTGACCCAGGCAGGTTCCTGGACACCAAGGAGTGTTTGCAGACCTTGTATGGTGGCTGCAAATGGAAGGATTGCACAGGCAAGTGCTCGAAACTCCATGGATAGCAAGAGAAGATGACTTTGGACCTCAGAAAATGGAAGCTGCAAACCATCTTTGTATTTTGTTTCATGTACCCAGAAGAAGTTATATCAGAATCATCCTTTGCAAACCTGTACAGTCATATAATTCATAACATCCTTTTACAGTAATGTCCTGATTTCTTCCCTCACACCAGTACCAGTTAAAGAAATTAATCTATAGGACTAAGAAGTTCATCACCAAACAGTGACAGACTTTGTAACAGAATTATTCCTCTCAGTACTACTTTCTCTCCCTCTTTGCATTGCTATTTTCTTTCACATCAACTCTGAATCCACTGCGACTCTTGAATTCTATTAAATATCACCTATTATTAACTGTGCCCTTGCTAAGGATGGGAAATTAGTCCCTAGAGTAGTCAATCTGCTCCTTTATTCTTTCTGAGCACAACTCTTCCTTAACATGCCCCTAAAGCACCACACTACAACCACAGGGCTGACTCACTGGGACCGCCTGAGTGGACTCAATGATCTTACAGGTCTTTCCCAACCTAAATGATTCCATGATTCTCTGAATCAGTACCCTAAGAAGTTTAGGCTATTCTGTCTCTCGTCGTCATTGAATAATTAAGCAAGGAATTTCATCAGTAAAGCCCGTTCTTGCTATTCTGGATACGGGAAGTCAAGTGGTCTTCTACAGATATTCTGTATTTGTAACCCACACTAGGGAGAGCCCTGGGCCCCTGGAGCAGTGGTTGGACTGACTCACTTCACTGTTCAGGACTGGAGCTCCCTGATGTAGACTGGTCAGGTCCATAGGGAAAAGTATTTGGCCAAGACCTCTTCTGGGTCTTACATGCTGTCCAAGACATACTTCTTACTTTCTGTCTCTGGAAGCCTGTAGCCTGCTGCAGCCTGAAGCCTTCCTGAAGTTCCTGATTGTTCCTGAAGTTCTCATTCCAGCTGAGATAGCTCTTTCCAGAAGGGAGACGGACAACAACGTAATAGTGACGTGCACTAATATGTGAACTTCACAAACCACCACAGCACCAGGATACGGAAATAAACCAAACTGGCAGAGCCCAGACTGGAGTGAACCTATGCTGGGTTCCCCTGACAGCTCCCACATAGTCACACACCACCTGTTATTTATAGCCTATTATATTCAAATGTATTTCCCTACCTCTTCCACTTATGCACACATCTCTTCCATTGGAATGGAGTAAAGACATTATTTGGAAGTTTTAACTTCCAGCTACTGCTGCACACTCATCATCAAAGAACACCTCTTTTCAGGCTCCCATCACTGCCTTGCTCTGCTCATTTCTTCTAACAATCCAGCATGTTGCCCCAAATGCACAGACAAGATGTTTGCAGGTGTAACTCACATCTTAATTGTAATGACACTGAAGCTTAAAAGTGACAGACAGAAGCTGAGGTAATTATTTTGAGCGTGAGACTGTGAAATAAATCATTAAATCCTTAGTAGCAGTAGTGGTGCTGCAGACTATTAAAACCCTTAAAAAAATCATGCTAACAAAGGTTTTTGGATTTTTTTTTTTGTGCTTTTCCCTTTTCTTTATGCACAACCTTCTAGATTATATTAAAACAAGTCCATTAGAGATTGACCCATAGATGCATAAGAATTTTCTGGGAAAAATGTGTGTCTGTCTGCAGGATATGTGTCAGGGTGTGGGAGGAGTAGGAAGAAAGAGAGAGAAGGAGTGGAAACAGCTGTGAGCACACACACACCTGCACACAAACCCTCACAGCTTTTTACATAGAAATTGTGCATGGCAACATGAGGAGCATCCCCAGGTACTTTTGACATCTCCAGCTGAACTTGGGCTTGGCTGTTTCTTCAACCCTGGGCATTTTACAAGCAAGTACTGACCATGATCAGCAAATACCAGTTTGTTCATAAAATGCTGCTATTGCTTCTTGCATTTCATGAGATAAGAAAATTGTCGTTAAGAAGGATAGACTGCTGCCTGAAATTTAAAGAGGAAGCTTCTGGCTGAGTTATTGGCAAATCATTGCTTAAAAGGAAGCATTACAATGCAGAAACAATTGGTTTATGGGGTTTTTTTGGCCATTGCTGTAGATAAAGGTTTTAACTGTCTGCTTTACCATATAGTTCTTCTATTAAAAAGAAGGATTTTTTTCCATCAGTCCAATATTTCAGCCTCATGTATCAAATTGTGTTTCGCCATTTATTGAAGCTCTGCTCCATGGAGGAGATTTATGAGGGAATCAATAGCCTTATGCCCATGGTATGGACCCAATTGCCCCCCAGCCTGAGTGCTGCTCTCAAACAGGTACACACATGGATGGTATCACACTCTGCAGCTGCACTGAGATAATCATTAACTAAACACCATCAGGCCAGGCAAACAGCAGATGCTGTTGAGGGATGCTGGCACAAGGTCATGACAATAACACAAATTATTTAAAATAATAGTACATGAATAAACTCTAGTGTCCTAAGAGTTCATGCAATCAGTTTCCCTAAACTGTGAGAATGGGGTAACTGTGGCTGTCTTAAACTGCATGAGGAGAAAGCAATGCATGCCAGTTCTGCACTCAGCTTTCTGCTCTGTGCATGGCTGCTTTTTACTAATTTCACAAGCTTTTCAGACCTATGTCACATAAAGCCAGCAGAGCAACCTCATCTAGTTGCAGATGTTCCCTGTTCATTGCAGGAGGGGTGGAATAAATGGCCTTTAAAAGGTCCCTTACAACTCAAACTATTCTATGATTTCATACATTTTTAGAGGTCTCAGCAAGTCAGGGCTAAGTGAATACATGGCCAACTTTACTAAAGGGTATTGATTTAAGATCTTCTCTCCTAAGACTTCACTGCTGGACTTTTGCTTGCTTTGTTTGTATTTTAAAGTGCTTTGCCTTTCACACTAATTTTAATAGTTAAAAGGGTATTGCTGACTCTGGATCTACAGGAAGAAATCTAGCCCATAGTCTATTTTTTGCATAAGTATTCCCATTAACACAAAATTCATTCATACCTGACCTGCACTCTAATTCATTAAATTTCAGGCTAAAAGAGAGTTTGCAGTTTGTCACAACTTTTTCTGCTCTACTTACAGTTTTATAATATTTAACTCCAGTGTGGTAATGGATGTATTGATTTTCTTTTGCTTGCTTGTGTATTTTGAAAAATTCAGGAAAGGAAAATGATGAAACAACCTATGCATAATCTCAAAATGTAGTGTACTCCAATAATCCAGACCCCTTTACAAAACAGAACCCCACAGAGAAAGCTAACACATGGTACATTATTCACTTTCCCATTCCATACGAACTAAGAGACTTTTCTTTTTCAAACTTACCAGCCATGCTGCTTTGCTCCTCTGTGCCTTGGACTTTGTATTTCTGTGAGCAACTGTAGACCTATATGATAAGACTTCAAGTTCTGGCTGTGTGGCAGCCTTTATAGGGAAAACTTTAGGCCTCTCCTTATGTTCAAACCAATTATAATTCACATTAGGTGAGTGAGGCAGGTAAGTCATACCAGTGGTCATGTAAACTTCCTAGTAACCCTATATTAACTCATGGGTTTTAAGACATTGCACTTATGCAATTCAGGCCATTTATCCAGAAGGTTGATGAGATGCTTAGAAAAGCAGAGCATTTAATTGCATACCTGGAATCCAGAATTTCACATACAATGATGCATCACTCAGGAAGGGATGTTTTTTGAGTCAGTATAAATTAATATCTCTTCCCATTATGATCCAAAGTTGAGTATTCATGCAATAAAAGTATACATTCATCATAAAATTCATATGGTTCCCTCCCTATGAGTGTACTCATAAATCTGGGAAAAACCCCTGAACTTTCCATTTGCCTCATCAGCCCGTTTTTGGGATCACTGCAGTGATGCATTTATGTCAGCCCCTCCTTAGAGTCTTTGTGAATTATACTAATGGTATGAATGCTGCAAATGTAATGTAAGCTACTGGTAACTTGACAAAACCACTGAACACTGAAGAGCTTTGATGAGTGGATCTCAAGTGGCAACTCTCCCTACACAGAGAGAAACTTCTTCCCCGTAAAATAAAACACTCATTTTGTAGCAAGTACAAATTAGGACTGTAATTTGTGCTTCGATGGAGGTTACTCATCTAGTTTCTGTCTGTAGAGAGGGAACAATAAATGTTATAATATTGTCATCAGCACATATGGGACATTTTATAAAGAAAATGAATTTATCAGCATGGCCTCAAAATATTTCCTTTTTTCGGGCTAATTCTTCATTTTTCATATCAGTCTTCTAGCAACTTGGCCATGGATCTCTCTCTTCCTCCCTTCTGCATAGGAACTTCCATTTCCTTACACTTACAGAGATTTGAATACAGCATTTTGTCTCTTTATTATTACTTCATCTCACTTATCTACAATGACGAGGAGAGACTGAAGCAATCTCAGGAATGTTAGTGCTCACCTTGAAGAACTTGAAGGGCAGAAATTTCATAAGATCAGAAATGGGCAAGCACAGTATCTATGCATAAAATGGGGCAAGAGGCACAGAAAGAGATGAGAAATTACACTTGACATCAAACTAGTTTGATGCAAATTCCTGGAAAACACTGAAATAAATAAACTCCTTAGCATGTAGATGATTAACAGCTAGAAGAGAACTGCCAAGAAGTCAGCCAAGCCCATCAGTACACCAGAGGAGAAGTAAGAAGTGTCATCTATCACCACATGCTGACTTTGATTTGCAACAAGATACCACAGGGTATTTTCATAAGCAGACTTTGGAAACAATGATTACACAAGATTTCTGTTAGTTAACCACATAACTTGTTGTTAAAAAAACAAATGCTGCTGTTTCAATGGAACACCATCAAACTGGAAGGGCATAGTGGCTGAAGTGCCATTAAAACCTGCCTTGGAGCTGTGACATTTTAAATATGCTCTTTTCTGTCGTTAGGGTTGTTCAGCTGAAGGACTGTGCTCGCCCAGGGCTAACCTCAGCTGGGTAATGTCAAGAACACAGAGAATGGAGAGCTTAAAAAAACTGGAAGGATCAAGTTGGGTCAGTCTTAAACAGAGGCAACTGCAGAGAAATGATGATGATTTTGAAAGAGATGAGTGTTTATAGAAAGAAGAAGACAGCTGAGGAGTCATGGTCTTAAAAACTTTAATCTTTGACTAAAGACACTGAAGTGAAGCGTAAAATAAAAATATTGGCAGTGAAGAAAAGCGTTTAGCTTGATCCTCTGGGTATATTGTAAAAATGTTGATACTTTTTTTTTCCACAGAGGTTAAGAATAGATTGAGTGCACCTTTGTCAGGGATAATATATGTGTGCAGCTTAGCTGTCCTTGGGGCATCTATTTTGATGTCACAGCTGTGACAGTGACACTTTTCCCCCTGTTGCCTATTCCTGGCACCTGATGCTGAACTGCATGATGTAGAGAATGCCTCAATACGGAAATGAAGGTTTCTGCATCCAGTGTTGAGTCAGTCTCATTTGCCTTGTTTTTGTTTATTGCTGTGACTGACTTGCCCACAGTGAATAAACTTCACATTGTCTCCTATGATGAAGGGTCACCAAGGTCCTCACTACTGTGACACACAAGCCTGCAGACTTTTTGTGTGTCATATTCATCTTAAGAACTGCTCACTTCGAAGGAGTAATAAAATGTTTCATATAAAAACAGAGGAAGTTAACACTGTCTGTTCAGTGTTGCATCCATGGAGATTCCCGTTTCTGCCAGTATAAGCCCATTCACAAACATCACCTTGAAGCCCTGCAAGAGTCTTTCTTGATTATCTTGTGAAGGGAAAGTCTGTCCCACCTTCAGTCACTTGGTCACTTGTTCCCTGAAAGAGAGAATCTACAGAAGTGACCTGAAAGTAGCCACCTCTTTTTGTTGTGCAGAGAAAAGCTGCCTCTGTTTTAGAATCCATTAAATTTCATTGGTTTTTTGTACCTTAGAGCAACGTGTTTCACATGCTAATTATGAGTTGTGTAAATAATGTTCTAAACATTCCCTTTCTTCATTTAAGATCCACTAGTTCTTATATCGTCAGGGTCAACAGGTACCCAAGGCTTTGCTTCACTTTATTTATTTATTATTCAGCGCTTTGTATTTCTCTCTAATGTCATGTCTTATGGTATTATAATCCTCTAAATTACATAACATCAGATTTTTCAGTCTCTTTTCATGCTGATACCATAGTTTGAATATGTTGTGCACTTCTGAAACTCATTCAGTTTCTTCTATATGCTTTTTGATAAAAAGAAAAAAGAACTGAACATGATGCTGCAGGAAAAATGCACTATTAATCAACTGGCAACAACGATTTTTAGTGTTTCCTGACATGTTTTTTTATTAATGCCATTTTTGCTTGTTATTTCAGCATTTGCTCAGCTCAGCCCAAAAGATTGTATTGGTTCAAACCGTACAAAGGAATAGTGTCATAATAAGGTTTAAAATAGCAAGACCCTGGACAAGATGTTTAACTGTGTGGATGGATAAAAATGGGCATATTGTGTGAAGAGAGGCTGCACAACAAGCTGATGTGGGAAATCCATAATGTGAAAGGAGAGGATTGGAGTATACAAAACGAACTGGCATAGGATTTGTAAACAGTGTGCTCAGGGAGCAAGGAAAATGCTGCAATAGCTGGAAAGGCAAGGAAATCAAATGTTTGAGAGGGAAGAAAATATTGTTACTAGAGAGAAGCCAAACAATTGGGAAAGACTAAGGAGTAGAATCAAGGAGATCAGGAACTGGGATAGAGCACAGCAGGAAGTGAAGAGGAAGATGAAAAATTGATGCATTTGAGATAAAAGAGAAATAGAGAAAATAAAGATGGAAAGTTAGGCAGGAGTACAGTTAAGGAGAAGAAGAAAACCACACATTCTTGTATTTTGTTCATGGAAGAAATATTCCACACATGAGAAAAAGATTACAGAAGTGAAGGAAAATAGAGGTGAGTCAAAGATGAGAAAACTGAACCAGAATGGTGGTTTGGTGTTTATTGGAGTGGAAGAAGACTAAAACTGAAGAAGAGAGGAATGAAGTTTGAGGAAATTAGAGAAGGAGGTACTGGGGGAATCCCTAGCCTGGGTGTGGTTGGCAGGGATATGAGTATGAGAGAGACAGAAAGGATCTGGGACAAAGCAGTGTAAGCTTTAAGAGAATAAAAGACTAAATCAAGGAAGAAAAGTGAGAGGATGGTGTATAAAAAAGTACACAACCAGCATATATATAAATACTGTATTTCAGTGACTACTGAAATTCAAGATGCTCTCTAAAACAGAGTTAGCAAGGCCTTGTGAAAGAAATCACACGTCCATGGCTCTTCCATGTTTTCCAGTTGCAGCTGCTGGTGTGATAAGCTGCTGTTTATCCCTGCAAAGCTTGCTTGTTGTGTGACCTTGACCATTGCAGCTACAGCAACAGCACCACTAGAATAGCTTTGGTATTTTGACAATGCTGAATTTGTGCTGAGAATTTAAAGCAAGACTTCCCCTGGGACCATGTGCTCACATCTCTGTCCACATATGCCTAACTCAAAGCTAGGCATATTCTCCTTTTAGCAGGACGTCATGTAGCACTACATGCTGTGGCTGTGCATAACTAGGATGTTTTAGGTAACGTTCCACAACTCTCCAGCTCCTTGACAGTGGACTGGTGAGACTACACTCTGCAAAGCAGGGGGCTGCCAAGGACAGAGCCTGCTGGACAGACAGCACAGAGCCCTCTGATTTTTTTTGCATTTGGAAAGTCCTGTCCAGTGTTCCGCTGCCAGAAGCAGTGGTTACCATCCACACCATACCAGTGCTCCCTTTTCTCCTGGGCACTCCCCACAGCTCTATCCTGCATTTCCCTTTCCTCATTCTTTTCTCTTGCAGCAGAGACAGCCAGACAGGCACCTGAAGGTTTATAAGGACTGTAACTAGATAGTTAGGAGTTCATTGTGTATTCCACAGTGGATAATTGTGCTTGATGCTGACTCTGAAAGAGAATTCTTTGGAATATATGAGTGTCAAGAAACAGCTCATGACCCCAGTCGGCCAGGCTACAAACCATGATTTTGGGAGGGCTTTCTCCCCAGTCACTGGCACAGAATGAACCTGGAGTACCCAAACCTGTTCTGCAGAACCCAGCATTGTACACCAGTCCTGCCTCTGTAGCTCACCTTTACTCACAGCCACACAGCTCTGCTTAGTTTCAGATCAGACTGAAGGCATTCCTGGCCACCACTGTGGCACCTTGCTCAGCTCTGAGGCCATCCCGTGTTTGTTTGGAGTTCCTCGAGCACTAAAGCATTTGGTCAGCGTGGAATGCATGACTATGGCTAAAACAGAGTACAACCCATTTAGGTCTCAAACTGGACTCTTTCTATGAGTCTGGAGTGAGAGCAAACAAGATTTGGGAAGAGACTAGTGAGCAAGAAACATAACAATGAAACCAAGGGACCTTCTGAGGGTTATTTCCAAGGCAGTAATCAGCCTATATTTTTGTTTTAGAGAGCTAAGTGAGTCTCATTGCCTTGTCTGTTTCTTTGAGGCAAATGACACTTCTCTAACAAGAAGGCAAGTGCTTCCCATTATCAGAGAATGGTGGCAGCTGTCATTTTTAACCATGAGACACGTTCAACAGCAGAAGCTTACTGTTTTGGACAGGATTTACTTTGGAAAGTTTGAAGGGACATGAGTAGGTGGCATGTTATGGCTTTGATACTATCCATTTTGTATCCCTGAAAACATAATAATTTCATAGCAAAAATATTCATAACACTGTCAGATTATCTTAAACTCTTTTTTTTTTCTTTTTCTTAAAGCTGGGGAAACCAGTAAGATGGGTGCTATGACTTGACACTGTAAGTACTGTGATATTGTGAGTCCCATCCCACTACATCACTGTCAGACCTTTTGTCCTATAAAAATACTATTTCCCTTTGGACTTTTTTTTTCTTTTTAGCAAATAACTTTTTAATAAATGATACTATGGTAGTTTATCCTTTGTGTTTGGCAGTAAAACCACTGGCTACACAGGAAAAGAATGGGTACCAAATCCCATGACTTTAAACTACTGCTGTTGGTAACAACAATAACAGCATTGACTATTGTAAATAATTCTGGCTTTTCTCTTTCACTTCACTGTAAAACACTCAGTAGCAGTGTGAGAAGCCATGAAATCTGCAGAGCTTTAAGTGCTACAGTTTATGTTTTGTATTTGAAATCAGGTTTCTGAGCCTCATGTATTCAGGTAAACAGAAATACTTGTTTTCCTGGCTCTCCCTTTATTCAGGTTGTTTGTATTAGCACATCTGCACATGTGTCACTGTAGAAAAATGTTTAGGACAATTTCCTGTAATTTCATACTCAGGGCTTCTTTTGAGAAACCAACTTATTTTAACAGTTATTTCTTCTTTGTGAACCATGAAATAAGAAATTACTGGTGTAACAGCAGAAATTGTCAGTGTGCAATGTCCCTTCCTTTGGGCAAAAGGGGGAAAAGGTATTGCCTCAAAAAGACAAGCCATTTCAAGCTTGCTGTGTCCTCACTTCCCTAAATAGCTCTCTCTCCCCTTTGGCATTCTTCTGTAAGCACACACTATTAGGTTTTATTGAAATTTTTAAACAATCAGCTGTGAGCGGCTGCTGATGTAAAATGAATATAGCAAAGCTAAATGTGAGACTGTATAAAAGGGGAAGGTGATTTCATTCTAAACAAAACTGACTTCAGTCACTCACGCTTATTCTCCTACAGATTTCATTCAGTCATTCTTTCCTACTTGTTTTCCATACCCGCGTTTTAACAAGGACTAAGATGTCTGTGTCTGGCTAGTCCAACCAGGATTATTTGTGGTTCAACAGAGGACAAAGGATTCCAGTTTTGGAGTCATCAGGTTTCCTGGGTTCTTTTTGTTGGGTGATCACGTGCTCGCTTTGGAAGTGCCTTTTGTACCCTTCAGGGACCCAGGTCTGTGAGTCACTAAGCAATGTTGTTGATTGACTGCCTGTCCCTTTGTCTCCTGTTCTGTTAATAGTCTGTCTTTAATTTAGGTTGTCCTGTGTTTTTCCAGTCTGTGTTTCAGGACTCTGGCCGTGATCTCAATGACCTGCTCTTGTTGTCAAGTCACACAATTCTTTTGTCCCTTCTTTTCTTGTCATTTCTCTGGTGCTTTCACACATATATTTCTACATGTAATCTATTAATGCCACCCTTAGTGTTTCTGGTACAAACCCCTGCATTCTGAAAGTATGGGAGGATGCATAAATGAGGTGACAAGTTATGGAGAGGGTCCTGGGCTAAGGACTGTACCTGTCGCACTGAAATTGCACTTGGAGGGACTTTTGTGCTGTTCATTCTGACAGAACAACCTTTATTCCCAATGGAAGCCCATCAGTGTAAACTACTTCACCCACTTGTTAAAGCACGAAGGGTACTTGGGTTTTCAGTGGCTTTTTAGTCGCGCAACTCAATGCTATGGACACTTTTGGAAGGAGGACAGTGAGATGAACCCTCTGGAATGACTGTAAATATAACAGTGCTCTTTCGTGTACTATTTCTCCATTGAGCATCACTCAATAATAACAGAGGAACCTCTGAATTTAGGAACTGGTAGCTTTGTTTGAGGGGGTCTACCTTACTCTTACTCTTTCACCTACAGATCTGGTTTTGGTTGAATAATGGCCCACAATTCCTGGAAGCTCATTAAATATCACCCACGCTGTAGGCAGTTAAAGACTGAGAGTGCTGAGAGTTAAGCATGTCTATCTTAGGGTTTGAGAGAGAACATCAAATAGTAGAATAATATTGAACCAGAATAAAAACAATCTTTTTATGAAAGATGTTGCAGGTCACTGTAAGATGATGCTCCTACCTGCCTAATAACAAAAAATTAACTGCTGTATTTAATGCTTTCAAAATTTTAACCCTGTAGTGCATGATGGTCAATGATGTATTAGGACCTTTCCTTTGAGGGAAACAAAACAAAACAGAAAAAACCCACCATCATGCTGGACAAAGAAAAAAGCACATACATAAATTTAACACCATCTCAGTTGAAATTAAATGTAAAGTGTATCTCTTTGTTATAGGGATGTAGCCAATGACAGCAAATGTTAAAAGGTAAGACAGAAGATCCATGAACATGTTTAGCAGAACCCTGTTATCAGCAGAATCTCCTGCACAAGGAAGTGTTCCAACCTGGTTAACTATGATAACTACTCAGAATAATTGTTCACTATTTCTGTCTCCCACTTTCACCTTGTCACTATTGTTACCTGTATCTTGCTTGGCCTTCCTTCAGATGATTCTGTTTGTAACAAAGAAAGATACCATGCTTGGGGTTTAGATTGTCATGGCTGGAGCTGAAGACACCAGACAAACATAATCAAACTAAAGTCACCAAATCAAATAGAAAACTTCCTCCATCTCCAAACAAGAGAAATCAAATTTCTTCTGGTGATTAGGAGAGTTTCTCACCAAGGTGTACTGCCAAGTCTGTATACGTAACACAAAGAATGAGACATACCCATATATTTGTGTGTGATGAGGCATTATCCTTTAAAAGCTACAAGACACCAAGTTATTATCCTCAGTAGGTGGTTGTCAAGTGACCGAGGCTACGGAAGAGGAAGTGGGAGAACTATCCAAATTATAAAGCTGAGAAATCAATTTCAGTAAGGCTCAATTAGTGCTACCCCAGGAATTGCAACTGGGGAAATGGGAAGACAGATAGATGAAAGAAAGATTAAAGCTTTATGTGGATTAAAAGTTGCTTCTTCAACTCCAGTTCAAAGCAGCCTTAGGAGAATTTAAATTTTCACAGCAGTGCAACATAACTTTGCTGGTATCAGCAGACTGCAATCAAAGTTACTGGAAAGGATTGTAATGCAGCTGGAACTGGGAATATGCTGCAGCTTTCACTGAATTAAAATGCAGTTGTAAAAGCTCTTACTTTGAAATTCCTGAGACAAGGAAATCTTTTTATGCTAAGGATTTTCATGTTCATTGGTACTATGGGAGCATCACTGCTACAAAGCAGAAATGAGTGAAAGTATGTACTAACAGCATTGGAATTGCATTGCTCTGAGGTTGGATCAAACCCTCACTCACTCGGAGAGACTGGTCAGCAGCAGCCTGGACTGTGGCAGTCTCTCCCCTGATAGCCTGGTTCCAGTGCAGCCTGCCCAGAGCCTCTGGAAGTTCCCTATTTCAGGGAACAGGGGAGGCAGCAGAGCACCATCACACAGGAGCACGGCGGGCACCAATGTCAACAGAGACATTCCTGTACAGGTATCACAAGGAGGGGACCATCCCGACTTGGGCATGAGTCTCGGAGGGTTCTCCAAACCCCATCTCGGAACATCCCCCGACCCCAAACCCCATCTCGAAGCATCCCCCGACCCCAAACCCCATCTCGGAGCATCCCCCGACCCCAAACCCCATCTCGGAGCTCCCCCAGACCCCAAACCCCATGT